>CM060969.1:97916504-97931504 GCA_030765045.1 Tenodera sinensis | reverse complement strand
ATGTGTGTGTATATGTGGACAACATAACTCAAAAACGAAAAGTCCGTTAAAAACCAAAGTTGGTATTTAACTTTAATATCATTCAAGGATACGACACGAAGATTTTGAAGAAAATTGATCCACCCTAAACTACCCCTTACATGGAAATTCTTCCAAAAATTTTATTTTCTCGAAAATGGCGCTAACGATTTTGATTAAAATGCCATATGCTTAAGATATTTTTATGACAAATGAAATATATATTTTGAATTTTCTGGCTATAGTATCTGTAGTCCTGTTTACTCTGGATGACCTTTGCATAACTGGTAAACCATAAGAGACAGGCCAAATCTTAATGTACAGAAAACGTAGGGTTTTCTTTAAAGAGTGAATCTTTTCTTGTTATTTCTGTTAGTTTTGGAATACTTACTTTCGTGAAATGAAACATCGTTATTTAGGTTTTTATAATTTAGCCGTACAAAAAGAACAGAATCTCAAAGACTTAAAAGATTTGTCTATCGCTCAAAGCCTAGTGTATTCTAATATTCCCTTTGTACAAGGAAATAAACAATAAGATAATTTCTGCAAATATTTCTCTCAACTAATATGAATAATGGTGGTGGTTGTGGTGGTGGTTGTGGTGGCGGTGGTGGTGGCGGTGGTGGTGGTGTGGCGGTGACGGCGGTGGTGGTGGCGGTGGTGGTGGTAGTGGTGTTGGTGGTGGTGGCGGTGGTGGTGGTGGTGGTGGTGGCGGTGGCGGTGGTGGTGGCGGTGGTGGTGGTAGTGGTGATGGTGGTGGTGGTGGTGGCGGTGGCGGTGGTGGTGGTGGTGGTGGCGGTGGCGCTGGCGGTAGCGGTGGTGGTGGTGGCGGTGGCGGTGGCGGTGGTGGTGGTGGTGGCGGTGGTGGTGGTAGTGGTGATGGTGGTGGTGGTGGTGGCGGTGGCGGTGGTGGTGGTAGTGGTGGTAGTGGTGATGGTGGTGGTGGTGGCGGTGGCGGTGGTGGTGGTGGCGGTGACGGTGGTGATGGTGGTGGTGGTGGCGGTGACGGTGGTGATGGTGGTGGTGGTGGCGGTGGTGGTGATGGTGCTGGTGGCGGTGGTAGTGGTGGTGGTGATGCTGGTGGTGGCGGTGGTGGTGGTCCGATGGCGGTAGTGGTGATGGTGGTGGCAACGGTGGCGGTGGTGGTGATGTTGGTGGTGGCGGTGGTGGTGGCGGTGGTAGTGGTGGTGGTGATGCTGGCGGTGGCAGTGGTGGTGGTCCGGTGGCGGTAGTGGTGATGGTGGTGGTGGCGGTGACGGTGGTGCTGGTGGTGGCGACGGTGGCGGCAGTGGTGGTGGTGATGTTGCTGGTGGCGGTGGTGGTGGCAGTGGCGGTGGTGGCGGTGGTGGTGATGGTGGTGGTGGCGGTGGTGGTGATGGTGGTGGTGGCGGTGGTAGTAGTGGTGGTGATGTTGGTGGTGGCGGTGGTGGTGGTGATGGTGGTGGTGATGGTGGTGGTGGCGGTGGTGGTGATGGTGGTGGTGATGTTGGTGGTGGCGGTGGTGATGGTGATGGTGGTGGTGATGGTGGTGGTGGCGGTGGTGGTGATGGTGGTGGTGATGGTGGTGGTGGCGGTGGTAGTGGTGGTGGTGATGTTGGTGGTGGCGGTGGTGGTGGTGATGGTGGTGGTGGTAGTGGCGGTGGCGGTGTTGGTGGTGGTGATGGTGGTGGCGGTGGTGGTGGTGATGGTGGTGGTGGCGGTGGTGGTGATGGTGGTGGTGATGTTGGTGGTGGCGGTGGTGATGGTGATGGTGGTGGTGATGGTGGTGGTGGCGGTGGTGGTGATGGTGGTGGTGGTGATGGTGGTGGTGGCGGTGTGTAGTGGTGGTGATGGTGGTGGCGGTGGTGGTGATGGTGGTGGTGATGGTGGTGGTGGTGATGGTGGTGGTGGTAGTGGCGGTGGCGGTGTTGGTGGTGGTGATGGTGGTGGCGGTGGTGGTGGTGATGGTGGTGGTGGCGGTGGTGGTGGTGATGGTGGTGGTGGCGGTGATGGTGGTGGTGGCGGTGGTGGTGATGGTGGTGGTGGTAGTGGCGGTGGCGGTGTTGGTGGTGGTGATGGTGGTGGCGGTGGTGGTGGTGGTGATGGTGGTGGTGGCGGTGACGGTGGTGATGTTGGTGGTGGCGGTGATGGTGATGGTGGTGGCGGTGGTGGTGATGGTGGTGGCGGTGACGGTGGTGGTGGTGGCGGTAGTGGTGGTGGTGGATGTGGCGGTGACGGTGACGGTGGTGGTGGTGGCGGCGGTGATGATGATGGTGGTGGTGATGATGATGATGGTGGTGGTGGCGGTGGCGGCGGTGGTGGTGGTAGCGGCGGTGATGGTGGTGGTGATGGTGGTGGTGGCGGTGACGGTGGTGGTGGTGGCGGCGGCGGTGACGGTGGTGGTGATGGTGGTGGTGATGGTGCTGGTGGTGGTGATGGTGGTGGTGGCGGCGGCGGTGACGGTGGTGGTGGTGACGGTGGTGGTGGTGATGGTGGTGGTGATGGTGGTGGTGGCGGTGGCGGCGGTGGTGGTGGAGATGTAGTACAGTGCAGTAGTAGCGTAGCTTCTTAACAAGTAGGATATCCGGGTTCGATTTCTGGTGTGAAGGATCAATTAAGAAGTAGCATCCACTGGTTGGGAGGACCATATCAGCAGCTGGGAGGTACCGGGGCGCTGACCACGTTTCATCCTGTAGTGCTGCACCCCACTCATGATGTCCGTAGTGGGTATTATGAGATTCTTTCTGCTTTCAGTTAAATGAAGACTGGAAAAATACCCTGGCTTACAAGCTCTGCACCTGCGGGTAGGATCGAACCCGTGGCCGGAACTAGAGCTACCACTGCACCACGGCAAGGCACGTATCTGTCTATTTCGTTTTCTATATTTGAGCAGATTCTCCTCACGATTTCATAAATATGAATGTACAGAACATTATTGAAAATTAAATGGTATCTACAAGGTCAAGTTATAACATGAAGGATGGGTAAATTACTTATGGCACACATTTGACCGTTCACAAAGTCACCGTGTCTACAAACAAGCGGTACACATCCTCAAAACATTGCGTTTTCCTCTGAACCATCACGCAATCTGGCATGACGTGCTTCGTGCACGACACGACCCGTTTTTATACTTACCATTAAAAAAATCTGAGTGTTACATTTACACGTGTTACTTTCACAAATTATTAATATTACGGAGTTTTATTTTTACATCTATTTCATGTTAATGCAGATAAACATTTACAGAATTAGTTTCAGTACACGTTTGGTTACGTTAGAGGTACCAAATCGATAGTGAGATATTTAAAAGATCATCGCTACTCTCTGTCCTTGAGATTTCATTCTCTTTATATGATAACACGAGAAACAACGGAATAGTAACTTAAAACTGACAACACTATTGGAAATTTCAAATCAAGAATATCTCGGAAATGGTTGTGACTAAAACAATTCTTTTGAAATAAATGGTATGCTTTAACGAGATCTATATTTATTTGTGAACGTTTTTGTTTTACCTCTTAACCTTTGCAGTTTCGGGTACAAAGAGCGCAAAAGAAAATCTTTGGCGGATTTTTGTTTGTCTGGGTTCTTTAGAGGCGTGAGCTTGACCGCTAACGCTGGCGCTAACCAAGTTTCTCCCTCAGATTGTAATCCCTTAAAAGGCAGGTCCTGTACTAGTAGCTAAGAATCATGATAAGAAGTCTGCATGACAAACTGAATTCACTAATTCTACCTCCTCTTTTAGAGAATACAGTCCAGAGCGTAAACATATATTTATTTCCTATGCCATTTTGTACTCTTTGTTGTGGTTATTGAGTAAATATTTACTAAAATAAATGGTGCATCTAAAAGAATCAATGAAATGTCCATGGCTTTGTGCAACAATAAGTAATGTGACATAGAGTGAACGTCCTTAAACGTTCTTTGGACAATGTAATACAAAATATCCTCCAAAGGAAAATCTCCCAAATATTTCAGTAAATACATTTTTTGATAGATAAAATGAGACTGGAAATTTCAATGCTATAGCCGGGATTTGAACCACACATCTTAAATTCTCTATCTGATTGCCGAACCACTGAGCTACCATGGCAATATGCCTATACAACATTAAATTATCCAGCTGAGTCATATTTCTCCCTGGAGTACTTCATATATAGAGGCGTTAAATTATATATACGAATTTTCACTTGGTCTTTCTTTTGTTTAGTGAGTGTCGCCAACTGTATCCCATAAATCTCTGCGGCGCCGTGGCCGAGCGGTTAGCGCGCTCGCCTACCACCTAGGCGGCCCGGGTTCGATCCCAGGGACCCGCATGTGGTATTCGTGGTGGACGAAGCGGCGTCAGGGCGGGTTTTATTCCGGGTGCTCCTGTTTCCCCCGCCATCTCATTCCACCGGAGCTCCATCTTCATTCCATGTATCATCAGTGTCACCGCCTGCGGTGCCGTAGTAGTAAAAGCGGGCGTTAAACACTACAACAACAACAACAACCCATAAATCTCTGAAAAACAAAATCATTACACATTACAATCGACTAACAATCAAACTAGCACTCCATTTTAATTTGACAGCTGTGTTTTTAGCAATTGTTATTTTAATCGTTAATGAATTTTTTTAGAATAAAGGTTATTTGTCAATCTTGAAAATAAATTGAGATTTATTTGAGATTATAAATTGGTTTTCTGTTATAACAAGGGAGGACCCAAATACTAGTAATTCTTGGATTTCGTTTTCCTCAGTTGGCAGTATTGAATAAGTCGAACTGCAGTAATCGATAGTAATATATTTTAGGTTATTTTTATATAATTTTACATTTTCTGGTCATATACAGCATTTAAATTCATATTTTATTTATGAAATAGTCCAGATAAATGTAATTCGACGGTCCGAATTTCACTCCTTGAGAATTACGTCTTATCATATTACATGTGATAATTTTCCATGACCCAACTATTAGAAAATGACAACCTTGCGCAATTTACTAGTAACATATGGGTCAAGTGGAAACTAAGGATAAAATTTACAAGAAGTTTAGAAAATGATGGCTGCTGTGCATGAAATATTCACTGCTTCTTCGTGTTCTGTTTTATGATTCATGCTGCCAGGTCGTGTCGAATGCCTTCTACTAATATTTACATGCACTTCTTTCTTTTGCCTCCAACTTTCATATTTAATAGCATTGTCTCCTTCAATATTTTAGGATTCGATTTTAGTTTGACTTGTCCTTGAAAACTACCCAGAAAAACAGGGAAAAATCTGATGTGTTGGAGTCATATGACTTTCTTCACTCACTCTAGTATAAATTATTCTTAAAAATGTTTACTCTTCTAGTTACTTCATATTAATCAAGATAAACATATTTTCTTGTAGATACAATAAGAATGGAGGAATACAACAGGCTTAACAGATAACCGAATATTTTAAGACCTGGTCGCCACTTGATAGCTCTGAAATTCCGTTGTCTTTGTATGCCCAGAAAGCAAGAAATGAATAACGGCATCTCATTTGAGAACAGTATAGGTATTTGAAAGGTGAAAGCAATAACAGGAGATATCTCAGAAACAGTCAACTCCAAATTAACACAAACTTCATTTGCATTAGAAGAAGCAATTCACTGTTGAACAATTCCAAGAATGGGATAAAGGCTGATACTAAACTCCAGGATATTTAAATCAAGCAACCTTTTTATTTAACCGTACTAGATTTTTCATGGATAATGTTCAGAGATTTCCGGGGCAAACCACAGATTCATTTACTTTTTACCATTAATTTTTATTTTAATTTATTATTTAAATTGTATATATCCTACAAATCTAAATGAAAATATAGAAAATATTAACTGTAACTCCTAATAATTACTATTATAAATATATAATCGACCCATTAATGTAATTACAAGTTTAATCGCATATTATTTACTTTAACTGTAATTGTAGTACATAAAATCATTAATATTTATAAAGGATTTTTATCACATACGGACTATGTATTAATCTTTAGATTTAGTAAATTTGAAGGGAGATTTTAATTATAAGATAACTTAGGTAGTTTAAAATAAAATCGAGGAATTGTAATAATAATTCATGTGTTTTGATTATATATTAAATTGTTAGGAAGATTTTTAGGTTTTGTGATGTAAATTGTATGCTTTATTGTTTTTCGTGAAAATATCTTAAACATATGGCATTTTAATTAAAATATTTTAGCAATTTCTAACTAAATAAAATGCTGCGTAAACTTTTCCATGGAAAGAGAGAGTCTATGGTAGAGAGATTTTTTGAGAATCTTTGTATCGAATCCTTCTAAGATGCTGAAATTAAATACCACGTTTGTTATTCAAGAAAATTTTCGTTTTTGAGTTAATGTTGTTCACATACACACAGACTTTCCTTTTAAAACTTTTTTTTTTAATTTATTTATATGTTTGGATGGAAAGCTATAGTATCTCTAACCTCTGTTAGTTGGTGAAAAAAAAGTCTGAATTTATTTTAGCTCGCAAATAAGTGGTAAACACATTAAATTACTGAGGGGAATACTCCTCTTGCAACTATAAGTAATTTAGCAATAAGATAATTTGAACAAATGTTTATCTCAAGTAACGCGAAGAAGATATAGGAATAAGAGTTTGTAGGAATGGTTAGTACAAGAGTAGAGAAAGTCATGTGAGTGCAATACATCAGATTTGTTTCTAAATCTAAACGTTACATCGTACAAAACTGTTCAATAGAGCTAATTTTAGTTAAAACTCTTGGAAAGAATTCGCTATTTCTCTAGACTGAGTGAGTGAGTGAGTGAGTGATTAGGGTTTAAGGGCCCGTCGACAGCTAGGACATTAGAGCCCCATTTCTCTAGTGATATGAGATATGGTGTAATGTGACGTTTGTTGCAGATTCGACGCGAATGCTGTTTGCAACATGGTGGATCTTCATCACTATCCTGACGTCCTTCTACACAGCCAACCTGACTGCCTTTCTCACACTGAGGAGATTCACACTGCCCATAGAGGGCCCTCGTGACATCACACGCACCAAGTCACAGTGGATAGCTCATAAAGGCACTGCACTGGAACATATCTGTGAGGTGAGGACTACTCCTTTAGAGACCAAACTGCTGCTCCGCGCCCTGTGACAAGTTAGGAATAGAAGGGAGGATAGACTGAAAAGTTCCGGGCTAAATTAAGTGGGCATTTTAAAAACTTGAATATTAAGTGACGGAAGGAAGTGGGAATGTATAATTAAGGGTTAAAGGAACATTGCACTTTCTGAGGTAAAAAAACATCGATTTTTTTCCTTTCACTATTGAAACCTCCATCTTTTCTGCACCCATTGAAATACCAGGTGGCTCACTTCATCCGGCGTCGGCTTAAGTAGAACACTCTTCCTATGTTAAAACAGTTGCAGAACTCCACGGCCCAAGAGACGGAAGTGGCGTGTTGTGCACTTGAAGTAGCGTGTATATGTCCGTGATAATAGACAATAATAGTATAAACATAGGATAAGATCTCACTTTACTTACAGAATCTTTACTTTCCAGGGAATAAACTCACACCTGGATATGCTGCTGTTGTATAACATTACGAATTACAGATTTGAAGTGCAAGCATGAGGGCAGGCATTGTTTCATTGACATTTGTTCGTTTGGTATTAATGTTATTGGTGTATTTTATTATTTATTGTTGTTATTTTTTGTAGTTATTGTTGTGTTATATAATTTTATTAGTACATTTATCACCGTCATTATGCTTATCATTATTATTATTATTATTATTATTATTATTATTATTATTATTATTATTATTATTATTATTATTATTATTATTATTACTATCACCAACATAAGTATCATAATTAGTAGCTTTATTGTAATTAGTTTTAGCATTATGATCATTATTATATCAATATAAATGTTTTTATTAGTGTTATGCTTTATTATCATGATCTTTTCATCGTTATTATCATTATCATCAAACGATGTCGATATGCTGATTTCATTCATGCAATACGTGTTCAAAATGATGCCTTGTTAATCGATACAACGTACCAGCCGTCGTCTTGCATCCATATGGACGTTTCTGAGAACTAAGGATGTGACAGAGGCACATGTTTAAATGATGTCTAATGTATAATGTTGTTGATGTCTAATTCTAAATGTTGTTTGATGATGTTTAAATGACGTAAGACCTCAACATTGAGACGATATTTTTCAAACGCAATATTCTTCATATGACACTTAGGCACATCCAGGGTTGAAGTGAATATTTACAAGCTCATAATAACAAGGTGGTGTACCATCATGTTGGGAACAGTGTTTGAACACAAGTCGTACCCAAGCCTCATCAAGAAAACCCTGAAGCTCACCTTGCAGGAATTCCAGATACCATGGTTCTCTATGTCTGGCTGGGTGAAAGACAAATTCCATAACATTGACGTCAAGAATAACACACGAGTGAGGATTGTGAGGGGCCCAGTAGTGCATGTTGTGTCTATTCATAGTGGCATAGTTGCTGAAATAGCATTCATCGCTTCAAGGAACACTTTTAAGAAAGTCAGGGGTGTCACCCTCGTGCACTACTGAACACTGCGGACAAAATCCTTGCCATAGAGTTGTTGGTTGAGTTGAACGATGTACGGATGCCACGCCTATTGTTACACAATAATAGTAATGCTAATGATAACAATAATAAACACAGCAAATATCATAATAACCATAATAACAACAATGGTAGCAACAACATTAACAATAATAATACTAATAAATAATAATCTTGATAATAAGCATAATGATGATAAACAGTAATAAAACTTACAAAATAATAATAATTGTACAATTAATAATAATATGGAGATATAAGATAAATAATATTGTAATATAAGTAACATAACAACCACAAAAACAACTAAAACAAAAATAAAATTAATGATAATAATAATTAATAATAATAATAATAATAATAATAATAATAATAATAATAATAATAATAATAATAATAATAGTAATAATAATAGTAATAATAATAATAATAATAATAATAATAATAATAATAATAATAATAATAATAATAATAATAATAATAATAATAATAATAATAACAACAACAAAATACAATAAAATTAATAAGAAACGAACAAACATCAGTGAAACATTACGTGCCGTGATACTTACACTTTACAATCTGTAATTCAAATGTTAGCCAATGGCACCATATACAGGAGTGAGTTTATTCCCTGGAAAATACAGAACCCTTAAGTAAGGTGAGACTTTATCGATTGTTTATACTGTTATTGTTTAGTATCACGGACTACACTCGCTAGTTGCCTCTCACTGAGGTCTTCACTGAGAGGCAGAACACCCCACTGCCGTCTCTTGCGCCTTGGAGTTCTGCAACTGTTTTAACGCACGAAAGGTAATCTACGTACGCCGATGACGGATGAAGTGGGCCAACTTCTATATAGGTTGTTGTACGTTTTATAGCTTTCAAACTCGCATTTAAATAACATGCTGCACCTTTTCTGGTTTTTAGTCTTCTTTGTGTGTGTGTGTGTGTGTGTGTGTGTGTGTGTGTGTGTGTGTGTGTGTGTGTGTGTGTGTGTGTGTGTGTGTGTGTGTGTGTGTGTGTGTGTTGTGTGTGTGTGTTCCCGTAACATAATTTTCTACATGAAGGTATCATTAGATTATGCTGTTTGCTAATGCTGGATTTCTGACAATGAATTCATTAATCCTCTTGCTCTTCAATATTTTTCACTAATGGATGGGGCGCTAGAATTGAAGAGAATTGGCAGTAAAAATATCCGCTTTTTAGAGAGCACCATATTACCTAATAAACTGTTGCATCTACGAAACTAAAAAGCAGTGGAATTCTGCTGTAAATGAAGGCTGAAATAGATACCAATTATTTCATCTGTAACTAATCAAAGTAAATGCATTTTTGGTTGTTTTAGTTTAAGCTTTAGGTCATAATTTTAAGATGTTTGGTAATTTTTTTGTAATTTTTACAGCATAAAACCCTTAGCTCAATAGCTTCTCGGACCAAGGCTTACCGCCTGGCCGCTGCATTCCCCACTTCTGTTTTACAACATAAGGTTGTATATTTCAAGAGTTTTCACCCTATAAAACCCGAGTTCTAGATATAAGGTGCATGTTTAGTGCGAGTGTGTGTCTATAGATAATATATTACTCTAAAATTAAGTTTGCATCTTGATACAAAGAGTATAAAATGTCTGATAGAGAGGTGCACATTTTGCAGGTGCGGGAAGACTACGCCTACCTAAACAAGACAGTACAAGAAGGAAAGGGACGTTTCCTGGACAGCTCCGACGAGGAGATGCTTACATTAGTGGAACAAAGTAAGTTTTATATCAAGTAACATTGTCCACTTCGATATCACACCTTATAATCAACAATTTGATGTGTGCAATTACATGACTTTGTCTAGTAAGTACTTTCTTGAACAATGTGTAGAGAACACCATGTGAATGCAGCGCACATATACATTATATACAGGACGGAAGGGAAGTCATTGCATTCCTTCTAATATATTATGCTAACATAGAAGCATTACAAGCAAAGAAGGCTAATGACATTTTGTTCTTTGATCACCCAATTTAGAAAAAAATAAATAATTTTTTATCCAAACTGGATGCGTAATTCCACAAGAATGCACGAAGTAAACAGTTTGTTACTTGTAAGATGTGTAGAGTAACTTATTTTTGACATAGCTTCGGTAGTAATTATGGGACACACAGAATTACAAAATAATTAATCACTTAAAAGACGTGAAAGAATACTACGAGCAGCTCTTTCAGACGTGAAGTAAGTAGACAACATTGTGTTGAAGTTGGTCAGGGAATTGACCTGGTTTATAGATGTAAACAGGTTGGGCGCTTTCGCTTTCGTGTAATGTTTTGGGAGCTAATGCTTGTGATTGGCCTACACTCGCACAGTGAACACGGGAGGATAAGGAAGGGTATTAGCTTGTTTCCAAGATGCACCGCTGCAGTGTTTGTTTATGTACTGAGCTAGGGAAAGTGACACCCGTACAATGTGCAGTGTTGCCAGCTTGTTTTCGACAAAACTAAAATATCTCAATAGGAAATGGTCGGCGACAAAAACGTAAGACACAAAATGTGTTCCAAATACCGAGATCTACCCCTGGTTTGAATTAATGTAATAACTTCCCTTCCACACAGTATATTTCAAATCGGTTACATTCGTGTACTACTAAGCCAGATGTGCAGTCCACATATGCAGAGTGTTAAGGGTATGAGTGTGCAGACTTCGTGTGATATTACATTCAAATATGACAAACACTGATGTGTTGCACTCACATGACTTTCTCTATTCCTGTACCAACCATTCTTACAAACTCTTATTCCTGTATCTTCTTCGCGTTAGTTGAGATAAACATTTGCAGAAATTATCTTATTGTTTATTTCCTTATAGATACAAGGTGAATATTAGAATACATTAGGCTTTGAACGATAGGCAAATCTTTTAAAGCTTTCAAATTCCGTTCTCTTTGCACGGCTAAGATATAAAAATGAATAATAATCTTCCATTTGGCGAAAGTTTAACTATTCTAAAACTCGCAAAATAACAAGGAATATCTCCGAAATGTTTCACTCTACCAAAAATAAAAAAAGAAATAAAAAAAAAATATTTGGACAATTGTGTTTTAGCAAGATCTACAATTTTTTGTAAGATTTGTTATATATCTTAGGTTTACCAGTTATGCAAAAGCCATCCAAAGCAAACAGGACTACGTAGGCTATAGGCAGAAAATTCAAAATATATTTCATTTACCATAAAAATATCTCAAACTTGTGGAATTTTAATCAAAATCACGGGAACCATTTACGAGCAAATCAAAATTTTCCACATAAAGGGTAGTTGAGGTTGGATTAATTTTCTTCAAACTCCTCGTGTCGCATCCTTGAAATATATTACATTTAAATACCAACTATGGTTTTTAACCGTCATATTTACATGAGTTACTGTGTTCACACATACACACACATAGAGAGAGACAGACAGACAGACAGAGAGACGTGTGTGTGTCTACGACGAGTGAAAGTACAAACTAGGCCACTCCGAGAAAACAGGTTTCACCAGGTGTATGTGTGTTTGTAACTGCAAGTAACAAGGGGAGGGGTGGTATTCTTTCAAGTAATCACAAGTCCTGAACAGGTGGTTTTTACTGTAAATATTCCTAACTTTCCATTCTACTCGCAAAGCTGCGCAATTGCCAAACGGGTGCCTACGAATTTCCTGCAATAGACGTTGGAATCAAATTACTTAATATTTTGTGTCTAAAAGATTCATTTTAGCAACAAATGGAAAATACAATATTTTAAAGTTCTACTTCTCTATACTAATTACAGAAGTAAACGACAAAAGAGTGGTTACAAACGATCGACCAATTTTATTCTTCATTTATGTAATCATACACTATAAAGGAAATGATAGAGGATTTTATGGTTCAGCATAACGTGAAGAAGTCGCCGTTAAAGTGTGCCAACTCATACTCCTAAACGTTGTATGATATTCCATTTATATATAATATACAAGGGTTAGTTCATAAGTCCTCGCAATTATGGGATAACGTTCGATAATGCGACAACAGGGGAAATTCAAGCATGATCGCCGTTCCAATCTGCTGTAGCACGGCCAACCTTAAACTGAATGTTTTCCATCGCTTGCAGTGGCCATCTGTCGGGAGAACTCGGTACGGTTTGCCGTAGAGTTTGGAGTGTAATACAGGCATTATAGTGATGCCACGTGTTCAAAAAATAAACATTGTTGCCAAGACTTATGGAATGTCCCTCATATATTATATAATATTGCATTTATATATCACCTTTAACATCTAAGGTCATATCGACGGTTTTTAACCTCTTGGAACAATTACTCAACAGCAATGGTGTTTACCCGCTCACAGTGATGTTAATCTTTGGGTTGGAACTAATTTTGGTTATTACATTAAATTCACACACATACACTCTCTGTCTCTTACATGCTTCCACACTCCGGGAGGCATGGGGGATAATCCTAATTAAAGAAAAATGTCTACCCTCCAGCCGGGAAACAAACCCGGGACGTAAATTTGAACATCCGCATGCTAAACTACCAGACCACAGAAGCAGTCAGAGCATATACTGATGTTAGTAGTAGTGTGAAGTGTAAAAACAAGTATGAGAAAGCAGGATATATGTGATACGTTGTGACTTTTACAGAGAAGGTGCCATTTCTGAGTGAGAAACGCCTGGCAGAGTATTGGCTGTACCAGGACTACCTGAAGAAAGCCCACAACGATGTACCAGAGTCTGAGAGATGTACTCTTGTCATTACACCACAGATCTTCATGATCCACTCCATCGCATTCGCTTTCCCAAAGAACAGCACTTACAGCAAGATATTCGGTCCGGTGTAAGTACCTACAGACTTCCCCACTCATTGCACTCACATGACTTTCTCTACTCTTGTACTAACCATTCTTACAAACCCTTATTCCTATATCCACTTCATGTTAGTTGAGATAAACATTTCTACAAATTATGCTTTTCCTCATTTTATTTTGGGTACAAGAAGAAGTGGGAATATAGTACTCCTGATTGTCAAACATTTCAAGAGCTACTCCCTATGAATGGCCTAAAAATTCCCTTCCATGGCCAAGAGATAAAAACGAATAGCCTACTTATACTTGAAAGAAGCATAGGTATAAGAAAAGTCAAACAGATAACAAGGACTATCTCGGAAATAGTTGGATCTACAAAAAATTATATTTGAATAAATTGTGTATTTCAACGAAGTCTATATTTTTTGTGCAGTAAGACTTCGTCTATCTTTTAAGGTATACCAGAGATGGAAAAAGTCATCCAGAATGAAGAGGCCTTCTGACGTCGTTCCCAAAAAAAAAAATCAAAATATAAATTTCATTTGACATGAAAATACTTTTAAAACGTGGTACTTTAATCAAAATCGTTAGAGCCAATTTTGATCAAAATATAACTTTCCGAAAATGTTGAATGTAAAGGGTAGTATGGGCGGGGGGGGGGGGGATTTTATTTTAAAACCTTCATGTTGTATCCTTAAGGTGCTCAATTTAAATACCAAGTTTAGTATTTAACCAACTTTTGTTTTCGCATTCTTTGCATTCACACACGAACCTTTTTCTATTGTTCTTCTTATTCAAGGGATCTTAAAACATATATTTCCGGTGAAATTTCTATATTGAATTTTTGGGTGGAATTCAATACTTCCCGTACGTACAGTAAGTACTTAGTAGAGAAAGTAAAAATGAATTTTATTGAAGCTACATGTACAGTGAGTTAATATTGTTTAAATGATGCCCATCAATACAGCACTGTCAGCACTTTTCCGGTCTTTTTAAGCCCCCTGGAAGTCATTAACCGCAAGGCGATTCAGGGACGACGACGAAGTCTTTTGGACACTCAGTCGTCTTGACATAATGTCCTTTTAGGCAGAGTGATTGGTGCAGCGTTGCGTTCAGCTTTTCAAGATTTGACTATCGCTCAGTCTAGGTATTCCCATATTCTCCTTGCACCTACAAGAAAATAAGCAATAAGATCATTTATCAAATTGCGTAAGCTTTCACGGCCGGTGCCATTAAATACAAAACGATTATCCGGGCTTTTGGGCCGTGGCGTTTCGTTCAAAGCTGCGTGGAATGAGCTTGAAGGAAATTTTCCACTAGACCACGGCCCACAAGCCCGGATAATCATTTTGTTCTTAATAAGATAATGTCTGAAAATGATTATCTCAATTAACATAAAGTAGCTAGAAGAATAAGTGTTTGTAAGAATAGTCTGTGCAGGGGTAGAGAAAGTAATGTGAGAGTAACACATCAAATCTTTTTTCTTAATTACGAGGACAATTTGGTTGTCATGTACCGCGAGATAGTGCCGCTATTTTTACATCGCTGTGATTCAGTGTTTCTAGCCATGCTACATAATCTAATATAATCACGTTTCCATGGGGAATT
>CM060969.1:97831504-97911504 GCA_030765045.1 Tenodera sinensis | reverse complement strand
TAGCACATTCCTCCAGCTGCATTTTACTGGTGGGCAGACAGTACAAATTTATTTTGTATTATTCAAACATTACTCACTGGCACACGGCACTAGTTTATAGAAACAATGTGGTGTATGTAGACAAGGTGGGGATGTGTCAATGTTAAAATATCCCACCTCTAAGCTGCCAGGATTTATTTAAATCCATCCACAACATGTTTATTTTAAACCAATTTCATTATAAGTAACCAGGTAAGATTTAAATGGTAAAATTCAACTCAAATATGATTATATTGGATACCTGCAACAATTAATTATACAAAAAGTTAGAGAATTTAGTTCAGCTGATGCATATCCATTAGTAAAATAAGCAAAGCACCCAAATAGCTTAGATTACCAGCACTGAATGCAAGATATTAAACATTCTACCACATTATCAACGAAAAGTGGATAAAACAGTACCGCGCACAAAGTAACTTGCACTACGTCAAGGGAAAAATGATTATGTTTGAGGCATTAAAATGAAATATTGAAAATGTTCATCTAAGTTAAATTGTAGCCCTGTTTCGCTTTATGTACAACATCAGGTGGTATGTCAAATAACAGATTGTATCATCGTTAGAAACATGATACAAAAATAGGAATATAATATGTGTAATATATTTTGTGTTCTGTAGAGCATATATTGGATATTCTTTACTGTAAAATAATCACTCAATAATTTTTCTAAGTCCAATACCAA
This sequence comes from Tenodera sinensis, assembly GCA_030765045.1. Classification (NCBI taxonomy): domain Eukaryota; kingdom Metazoa; phylum Arthropoda; class Insecta; order Mantodea; family Mantidae; genus Tenodera; species Tenodera sinensis. The sequence goes on along the minus strand of CM060969.1, from coordinate 97,910,783 downwards.
ACAGGATTAAACGAGGGCTGATGGAACCTACCTAAAATCATCAGGAATAGGAGTGCACATAGCCTCGATAGTTGCACAGTTATTCGCTGCCAACCTCTGCACCAAACTTGTGTCTTATAGACGATATTAATTATTACAAGCAATCTACAGGGTGGCCAAGATAAAAGAGGCCCCCGTGTCATACTGAACGGTGTATTTGAAGCTGTTACATATTATTTATGACGATAGCAGGGCCCTCGAGCAAGGTCACGTGATGTCATCTGACGTTGAGCAGCCATTGTGTGTATGTATCATCTTATTATAAATATTGTTTAGCCTATCAACATTTTTAAAACTGAACTAATTGCTTCTTATTGTAACCACTTTTTTCACTATTCCACTTAATGTCATAATTGTTGATATTATCACTGTTGCAATCATAAATAACAAAAGAGCTAACCACATGTCAAACTAGCTTTTTGGGAGTCCGGATCTGATACAACTAGATATAAAAGTTTGTGAAGTTAAACGTACAGACCAGATGCTGTGTATTAAATGTTCAAGATAATCCTGATCAGTACAAATGGTTTTATTTAGCTCTATGTTGTATTTCATCTCGTGATATAATTTATATAGTTCTCTTTGAAGAAATTATTTAAATGTTTGTTATATTTAAGTGCAGATTATGTAAGTTGTACAAAGTAGCTGGTTGCAAGTGTAACAGAGAAATGTTGAAATACAGTCACATAATTCTACTCTATATGATGGGTTAGTGCTCTATTATTTAACCATGCCATTTTTTTAAAACATAATGTACCGAGTAACTCGTTTCATCCCATGGATTGGGAACTTGGTGCAATGCAGCGTTTTACAGGTTGCGCTTGCCTTTCAGCCTATTGTGACGATTATATTTTTATGGGGCCGAGGGGAATCAACTACAGAATTTTAAATAGAACCATTATAATTTCCAGTTTGGTTCCCCTGAATAAACTGAGAACTTTTATTAAACTCTCTTTTTTTCTAAAATGAATTATTGAACTCTACAGTCAACAAGTTAGAAAAAGGAATGTGTGTATGTGTGTTATGTGTGTGTGTGTCTATGTGTTTGTGCCTGTGTGTGACTCAAAAACCAAAAGTTGGTTAAATAAACTATTTGGCACTTAACCGAATTTTCTTTTCTATCCCTTTTACTTTGTGTACTACGTATAGTAATTAGGGGAAGTATTCTATTCGATCCCAAAATTCGATGTTTCACCAGAAATATGTTTTGAGACCCAGTAAATAAAAAAAAGTATTTTTAGAGAAAGGTCCGCGTGTTTGTGTGTCTGTGAACAGTATAATTCAAAAACGAAAAGCTGCTTAAAACGAAAGTTCGTATTTCAGTTTAATATCTTTTAAGGATGCGATACCAAGATTCTGAAGAAAATTCCTCCCCCCTAAGCTACTCTTTACATGGAATATGTTTTGAAAATTTTGATTTTCTCAAAAATGGCTCTAACGATTTTGAATAAAATGCCATATATTTAAGACACTTTTATGCCAAATTAAAGGTATATCTTGAATTTTCTGGCTAGAGCCCATGCTCTTATTTACCCTTGATGAATTTTGTATAGCTGGTAAACCGTAAGAGATAAACCAAATCTTACTGTACGAAAATATAGATCTCATTACAACACACAGGTTATGTTATAAATGGTATTTTTTGTAAAGTGAGCCACTTAAGAGGTGTTCCTTGTTATTCATCACTTGTTTTCGAGTTATGTGTCTGCTTTACAGGGTGTGGCACGAATAGGACCATCCTCTTTCAAGTGGTGGTATTATGCTTTATTTGTGTTAAGTAATGGTAAAAACATAGCTTTATAAAATCGCCCAATAAACAGTGAAAGAGGGAAGTCTTGTATTCATCTTTATGCACTAGATGTGAGTAGCACCTGTAATGCGGCAGAAGTCATGCCACCGTCTCCAACGCAAAGATATTCAACCTGGGGTACCCGTACCCTTAGGAAGTACGAAAAATATTTCAGCCAGAGATATTTTAATCCATTTTGTTTACTCTACCGGTTAGTTAGTATTGGCGATGGACTTTTGGAAATAATGAAAATTTTCGAACAAAATCTCCGATTACAGGTTTTAAAATACTTTTATGCTCGACCATGTGCAAATTTATTTTATAGGTCTGATAGGGATCCTTTAATGCAGTTCGTTAAGATGAAACTTTCATTAAAATATTGGTCTTTATCCAATCGAACAGTTCAATTTTCACTAATGGACAGGTATTCCACCAATCAGAGAATTTCCATGCAGCAATGGCAAAGCGCAATATCGATTAATTCTCGAAATGCAATTAGCGCGAGTTTAGAAAACGCTAAAATGTCGGACACTACTGACAGTGAGATGCAACTTACACAAAACACACAAATTAACCTCAATATAGCAGCAACTTCCAAGAATATTGCACTAAGCACAGTCCCGCATATTTATTTTACAAATTGTACAATAAATAGCTTATACATGAAATAAAGTTTCGTTTGAAAAGCAATATATTCAATTTTCCTTCTATTTTTCAACGTTACATAGCATTCTAAGGTTATCATTTTCATCATGCAACTGTGATGTGCTGGAAACGAATCGATCGTTTAGCGCCTGCGCAGAACTCCAAATATCAGCTGATGCAATATGTAGGTCATTGTCCTGGTGAGTGTAAAATATTTTATAATATTTCAACTATAAAATAAGGTATATGGTCGAGCATAAATTCTCGTATGAAACTTAACTATAATGGTAATTAAGATGCTCATATGAAAATTAGGAAACTCGCTTCGTTCGTTTCCTAATATATACTCGCGTCTTAATTACCACCATTATAGTCTCGTTCCATAATATACTATTCGAGAAATTGAGAAAGATGATAATACACAAGAATGAATTGCAAATCAGTTTTGCACCACCACCATCAATTCCTCTGATCTTCTCATAAAATTAAAATTACACACTGTAAGGTCAGGTGAATGGGCTGGTAATGTTCAGGTGTTGTGTGGGGCTGTTGAACGACTAATCCATCTACCTGGTGTCGATTGAGGTAGTACTCATGAACATTCGGGGTCCGAACAATTCCCTCCCAAAAATGAGCTTCTGATTCCCTCTCAAAAAAGGGCATGCTCGTATTCCCTCCCAGTGTTCTGTTGTTCAAATAAAGTGTAGTCTGATTCCCTCAATGGCTTAACCGCGCGATTTTCCGTCACATTTTACACAGACTTCGGACGACTAACGATAATAACCGAAATAAAAAATCAATACACTTGGTGTGTTTAAAAATCATTTTCACACACACATTCACCTCCTAACAACATTCTCTAATATTTGTGAAAGCTAAATGTATAGTTACGTAACAGAATCATTCATTGCCCTCTTTCAGTTATGATTTCTTCCACGTTTGCCATTATTTGCATTAATGATATCCAACTTTATGTAAAAGATTTGCCTCCACCTACTTATCGCCGAGTTATGATGCATTCATTGGACTCAAAACCAAGCCTTTTTAATGCTTGCTTACCTGAATGAGTGAAGGGAAAATGTGTCATGCACAAAATGAGGGAGGTGGGGTAGAGTGACAAAGTGACGTGATTAGATCATAAAAGATAGAACTGGGCACGACACACATATCAGTATACCTTATAATGCACTGGTACATTGAATAAACAGGCCTACTGTTAACACTAAGGACATATGAACGAGGCGACCGAATCCATTAGTATCTTTATTGTCGATTTAGAAGGCATTATCAACACAAAACTCAGGATCATAGCGACTTAGCGAGGGAATCGGAATATTTAATTCCAGCAGTTCGTTTTTGTCACGGAGGGAATCCGCTTATTTACAATTACTGCTTCGGAGAAAATCAGGGAGAAAGGTTGTCCGCGGGAGGGAGTTGGTAATCATCCGGACATTAATATGCCAATGTAGAGGGGCCCCGTCTTGTGGGAAACAGAATCCCAGTTCCTCATCGTCCGTGAATTGTGCCATTAACCAATTTTGCAACACGTCCAGATACACGTTTCCGTTTATAGTGTTTTAAACGAAGAAAAATACCAGCGCATTTTAGAAACAGCAGAAACACGTTTACTTTTAGACTGTCACATCCTATTGGAATCACAGCATGCGGGTTCTCAGATCTCGAAATTGAACCTGGGTTTTATTCATGGATGCTTTTTAATTCCTATGCTTCTCAGGATCTTACTCTATATTTAGCGTAAAAGATCACTTCATTTTACTCAGAGGTCTCTTTATAAGGCTTGAAGTTCTTCAATTCGACGTAAATCTTTGACACGGACCACCGACTTTACTTCGCTTCCAAAGGAAGTCATTCTATGGATTTTTACACCTGAAAAAAATCCACGCAGGCTTTCAAACCGCAACCTCAGGAACAGAGTCTGGCAGTTACCCCAAGACCACGAAGAACAACTCACACGTACCCATATGAGGACATTGTGTGTATTGTCTTCCATCTTCATCTCTCATTATGATTCGTTCCGGAAAACACCCATCCTGTTACATTATAGTCATAAAACTCAGAAAACGCTTCCGTGTCACTGTTAATGTTAGCGTCTCTGCCGCTCGTAAAGCTTTCACGGAGTCTGTCAACTGTTCCTTCGCCCTTCCTGCGAGTCTTTGCCCTTGATGACAGATCCATCCTGTGTCGCGAAATTGTTCATACCACCTTCAGATTGACAACCCGGAAGACGCAGAACGTCTGCTCGCGCAAATTCAAGCACACACCAGCTAGTTCCGTTGGTAAAAATCTAGATGACAAACATCAGGTGTACAAAACATAACTTCAAATTTTCCTCCTTCAAATGCTCTTATGGCAAGTTATTTATATTAAGTATTGGTGAAAATATAGCCTTATGAAACTGTCCAATAATTTATAGACAATTTCTTACCTTAGAAAGAAAAGAATACAGACCAACTAGTTTTGTTTATGATGATATCACAGTTTTTCATCAATATGCAAGAAAAAGTAAGTAGGATAAGTTATTACTAAAATACGAGGAAATCACAGCCTCAAATGGGTAATTAATGGGTGATGCAACCTTTTAAAAAAAGCAGTGCTGTTGAGGTTGATACACTGAATATCGAAGTCCAGGGGAAAAAACTTAGCAAGGATTAGAAAAGGATTGGTTTAAAACTCACGAAGGGTTATGAAATTCCAGAAGTAGCAGAAGAGCTTTATAAGGTTCCAGTTTTGTATTATTCTAGGCCATTTTGGTAATGCTACGGTATTAATTTACGCTTATATTTATCAACATGTTATGGAAGAATGTAACACTGATTAATTCGTATAGCAACAATAACTATTAGTACTTCTTGTTTATAATATCTGTCAAAAGATTAGAAAAAAATAAAAGATAACGCCTTTGGATGCGTATATTAACAAAATCTTTACCTTGTGGCTGTGCATTTATCGGCTGTTGAAAAAACTTTTTAACTCTCTATTCCGATATTAAAAATAAATATTTTAAAACTGCTAATTGCTTAATTAAAATATATCGTTGACAAGGAGTATAAAGGTTAAATAGTTTGGTTTAGATAATTTTATTAGTATTTCAATATGAATCATATTTAAAAAATATGCGTGTACTCAAATGAGTTTCTCTACTCACTCTTGTCAAACCATACTCAGCAGAATTAAGCGGTAGTTCAATGTTTTAAGAACTGGTTGCTATGTGATGGCTTTGAAATTCAATTCTCTTTGCATGTGCAGGAAATAAAAAAATAACAATACTTTCTATTCCAGAAAAGTGCAAGTATTTGAAAATTGAAATAAATAACAAGCAATATCTCGAAAATCACTATTCCCACAAAAAATATATTTCATCATGTTTCCAGTTTATAACAGCTAGCGCCATCTTCCGGAAACCAAACTCCATACCGCTCAGTTCTGGGTTCATATTTCTAAGGCTGTTTGTATATCATCCATCCAAGTTGTCATCGGACGTGCCATTTTTCTTTTTTCTTCTGGTATCCATTCCTGTATTTTCTTTGACAATCGTTCCTCTGGTATTTTTTAACGTGCCCTTACCACTGTAGTCTTTTCTTCTCTACAATATCCAAAATATCTAGTTCTTCTTTTACTCTCATATTCCTATATGTTCTGCTTTTTTATTCTTTCCAATCTCGATTTTCTAGCAGATCTCCTCAATACATCCATTTCTGTAGCTAGGATTCTAATTTTCTTTCTCTGGTTGGGATTTGCCAAACCTTTGCACAATATGTAAGGATATTTTGGATTATTGCTTTATAAATCTGTAATTTCCTACTCTTTGTGATAGTTTTTTTCTTACCAAATAGAAGTTAATATGCATATTCTCTTCTTTGTTTCGGAAATTCTATTTTATTTCTGTTACAATTTTTCCTGACTGATCTATTTTTGTCCCTAAATAGGTAAACTCATTGCTTACTTCTACTTGTTCTATACTGTCAAATTTTATTCAAAAATGCTAAAAAGCCAAATAAAAATATATTTGATATTAGTTATACATTTTAACAGGATTTGCATTTTTATGCAGTAAGATTTTGTGTATCTCTTACGGTTTACCAGATATGCAAAAGTCACTCAGAATGAAGAGGACTTCAGAGGACATTCCCAGAAAATTCAAGATAAGCATTTCATTTGACATGAAAACATCTTACATATGTGGTATTTTAATCAAAATCGTTAGAGCTATTTTGAGAAAACGAAACATTTCGTAAATGTTGCACGTAAATGGGAGTCTGGGATGAGGGGATTTTCTTGGAAAACTTTCTGTTGGATCCTTGGGACATGCGCACCTTAAATACCAAGTTTATTACTTAGCCGAGTTTTTCATTTTTGACCTATTTTGTTCTTACACACAAACACACACAGACTTTTAATAATTTATTTTCAAATTCGGGACCTCAAAGCATATATTACCAGTGAAATCCCGATATAAAATTTGAGTGTGGAATGTAATATACGTAGAAATGCATTTTCCTGAAAATGTACTTTTTGCATTTAAGGGCTTTTGAAAATTTAAATTGTCTCCTGTGTATCATCTGGGAGACGTAGAAAACAGAATTGAGAGAGAGAAAATATCTTCACAGTTTGTTGGATTAGTTCATTTGTGAAATAGAGTGGTGCTGCGTTTCTTTACGACACAGGCCTGCTACGGTTAAAGATAGAACGCTGTTATGATTAAGTTGCCGAGGTAAACAGCTGGGGCAGCTGCATGGCTTCACGATCGTCAACTGATACAAAACGCCTTCCCTTGTTCTTGCATACATGCACTCATCCGGTTTAACACTTCAACAGTTCAACGTAGTCACACAAGGGAGGCAATAAAAACTTTAGAACGCCATACTTGACAGCTACTTTCTAATGTTTTACGAGTTGATTGCCGTGAAGTTTGTTCCATTTTCATTCATAGTTTGTTAAATATCATCATTTAAAAACTCTATGTTCATCCAAAAATAAATTAACTGGAAGAGATTTCCGGGTAATGGTTTTTCACAATTTTAGACCATCAGTAACGTTTAAACAATGTTATGATCTACTTAGAAATGCATTTGGCGAAGAAGCCTCACCTTAGGCAATAATTTGTAATTTCTACAGAGAATTCAAAAGAGATTTGGGTTGCTTTGGTGATGAATTTCGTGAGGGGCGCCCAAGAACTGCTGTTACTGATGAAAATATTGCCGCTGAAGTAAATGGACGGACATCTTATGAACTTATTCGGGCGACATTGAATCAAATCCCAAACATCAACAGTTAGAAGTGAGAAAACTACTGTCGAGGGTTCCACATGAACTAACTCCCGATCAAAAACAATGCATTCATTGGTAAAGAAAACTTCTGCATAAGTTCTAAAACGGCACTTCAAATTTGGTTTGGAATATCGTTACTGATGATGGATCTTGGAGTTATTGTTGTGAGCCTGAAAAGAAAAGTCAATCGGGTCAATGAGTCTGGAACAAAATTTAAAATAAAAGTCTGTCGAATCCTAATAAGATTGTTATACTTTGTTTTCTTTCTAAAACGGGCCATATTGATACTATAACATAAGAAGACAGATGTACCCTTACTGTCCATTAGAACAGTGGTATTCGACCTTTTCTCTCCACGTATTCCCAAAGACAATTTTCCATTTCAGTCTGTACCCCTGGGGCTAGCCTTAGAGTTATCCTAAATTCAAATTATACATAACCATATTTAAAATAGATTATATTTATAATTGATTTACTACTACACAAAGAAGGATTAAATTAAATTTTACGCACCACCTAAGAAGTCTTCGCGTGGGGATACGCGTACCCCAGGTTGTATATCACTGCATTAGTACACTAATGTGTGTTTACCAAGCATTTTTTGTTAAGGTTCGTTAAGAACCACCAGAAGGAAAAATAATTTTACATCATGACAACACATCGTCTCATACAACAAAACTGCAGTGTGACTTTTAAAACAAGATATTACTACCTGGCAAAACGACGGGCGTATTGACATTGGTAGTCGAGCGCCGCGATCGCTTCTTGTTTATTAGAACCACAGTATGTTGAGCAATACGGTAGTACCTCCAGGAGGATGCGCAGCAGATTTCCGGGCCGATGACGTCAGCTGGTGTAGGCATCACTAGCCGGCTAGCCACTTGCTCTGATTCTTCTTCTTTTTCTTCTTCTTCCGATTACCCTCTCCTTATGTAGGATTTACACCCCCTAGGACTTACAAGCCAGTGCCTAGAGTCAGACGCCTGTTGGGGAGCACAGGAACCTATGGACCGGACTGAGTGAAGACCTGGAAGCGGTTGGTCAGTCAAGCACCAGGTATGAGAGTGAGGAAGAGGATGATATGAAATGCAGGTGAAATGGATGATTGGAAAGGTGATAATGGGGCAATTAGCGGAATGAGTGGCGGGGGAAATCGGAGCACCCGGAGAAAACCCGCCTTGACGCCACTTCGCCCACCACGAATACCACATGCGGGTCCCTGGGATCGAACCCGGGCCGCCTAGGTGGTAGGCGAGCGCGCTAACCGCTCAGGACAGGCGGTGCATTTCTCTAATTTAAATGACAATATTTATGAGATATAGTGGTAGTACAAGTTTCCTGTGGCTGTTGTGTGTAATCAGTAAGAAATTAAAAGAGGAGTTATACCTGTGCAGTTGCTTCCTGCATCAGTACTGGTTGGAAAACCACTCTCTGTCTCGCGCCTGCCAATATATGAAACATTGTTGTCCTGAAGATATGATTGCATGTGAACATGGCGTACATACACTGTCTCGCCGTTGTTGTGCGATAAGCTCCCGTAAACAGTTGGGTAGTTTCACATTCTTTCCGATACGTCTCGTGGATTTGTCAAGTAGTGCATGAAATTGTGAAGCAAGGTGTGTAAAGGTAAGAGGAGAAGCTGGTTGCTATTGAGACGTAAACAAAGGTTGCTGCATTAGTCACACTGATAAACGATTTACTCCTCAGGTCAGTTATTGCTAGTTGTGTGCAGGAAACCGAGATTGTTTGCACATTCAGTTGCTTTTAGTGTGTTGTCAGCTTACTTTGTTAAAACTTTCATTTTAAAAGAGCTAGTTACGGAAGAGTTATAGACGTGGAGGTGAATGTATGTAGAGGTAGAGACAGGCCGAGGATTCATGGACAAAGAGAGAGATCAGGTTCTGTCGGAGTGTTAGATTGCCCAGCCAGACTAGAGAATTTCTCTGCCCTCTTATTGAGAACAAACTACCTTTGTTTTGATAGTAGGCTAATATAGATTACAGCTGCATGTTTTCGGTGCCGTGAGATAAACCCAAACGTTTGTTTGCACGATCTCGAGTATTGAGGACTATCCGCTATCAGCTTCTTGACAATACTGCGGCTCTCCACATGGAGAAGTTGACATCTTTCATGTATCTTCTTTAAGAATTCAGACTGTAACAATTGAGTATCTGCATGTCCTAAAGGTGAGCATCATACACTGTGTGATTTCTTGTGGGTTTGGATGACTCGGTAGGATAGACGCTGGCCTATGGTTCCAAGGTCGCGGGTTGAAATCTGGTTCAGGACGACTGAAGAGTGACAGTCAGCAGATTTACTGAAGTGTAAAAGAACTCTTGTGGGACGAAATTCCGGCACTTTGGTGGCGATGAGATGATCATGTTTCGGTCGAGGTGCTAAGAGCCTCTCCGCAAATTGCCATACAGTTCTTGACTCAAAGTTGGACACATGGTCGAATATAGTAGTCGTATGAAAGGTGACTGTAGTGGCAATTAAGATTCTCGCTCCGCTCGTTTCATAAACCTCGCATCTTCATTATTACCATTATAGTGTCGTTCTATAATAAACTATTATAGTTTCAGTAGCAAAATCAAAAGATATTGTGGTGTGAATGCAAGATATGAGATTATTTCTACCAATCTTCAAAGGAATCTTTGACAAGTAGCACCTACCTCTGACAGTTTTCAGCATCTAAAACACGCATAGCACATGCCGTTAGTTATATGTTAACAAGCCAGTGATAAGATCTGTGTAGTACTGGAGCTCTGCCACGAAACGGCACTGGCATAAATTCTGTACATGTCATCTTCGTTTTACAAGTCTGAAAAGAAAACAAGAAATTCATTAAAATATGATTCAAAAAGTGAATAAGAAATACTACAAGAAAGGCTATTGCTGAAAGAAAAGCAAACTATAATAGTATTTGGTTAGTTAAAAACATAACCAACTGTCACAGCGTATGCCTGTATTTTAAATTGTAAACCAATAACAGCGAATATCTCGGAAATGGTTAACTCCACAAAATAGGCTATCTGACGTAAAATATGTGTTTAACGAGATATATATTTTTATGTCTTAAGATTTTATCTTATCTGTTACAATTTACCAGTTATGAAAAACTTATCTAGAATGAAGAGAACTTAAGAGAAGATTCAAAGTAGCTTTTTCAATTGGCACAAACATATCTTAAACATACGGTACTTTTAACAAAATCTTTAGAGCCATTTTTCAGAATATCAAAATATCCAAAATTGTTTACGTAAGGGATGGTTTGGGTTGGGAGACTGTTAAGAATATATTTGTGTCGCAACCTTAAAAGACGCCGAACTTAGACATCAAGTTTGGTATTTAACTAAATATTCGTTTTGGGGTTATATTGTTCATAGACAGACAGACACAGAGAGAGAGAGAGAGAGAGTGAGAGATTTATAATTAAAAAGAAAGTTTTGTATTCAGCGAGTCTCAAAACATGTATTTACAATGCAATCTCAATATCGAATTTTTGGGTGAAATGCAAATACCCTCCCATTTAATTTAAATAAGTGGTACAGAAAATAATAGGTTATCGTAAGGGCACTTTGTGGAAGCTATAAGCGATAAGTATGAATTTATTATCCTATGAATGTAGGGGTAGAAACACATGGAAGTGATTCCACACTGAGGCTATAGCCAGGTTATTGTATGGTCAGACTCCGGGAGGGAAGGAGGAAATGGGAGTGCCAGCGTGGGGTCTATAACGTGTGCTGAATATTCTTTATCTCGACGCCAGGTGTCTTCGTGTAGCCGTCAGCTTCATAGGTTGTAAATACCGGTCCCCACTACTGGGACAGGTGACTACGGCACCACTCCTACGCCGAGAATAGCAATTACAGAGCGCAAATTACATCACGCAGCTTCTTCGCTCACACTTCTGACCCGATTGTAATGATGGTAAAATAAAATGGACGGACAGGCAGGTGCGGAAAGGACAGTAACCAATTCTCAGCATTCGCTTGGTGATCTCGCTGCGAACGCGAGTCCCAGGCCACCCCATTCGTTATATGAATGTTTTACATCATTTACCTAACCACACAGCATTCGTTATCACAAGACCAGTCCACTCTGCGTCACGCCTTCTGTGCCACGTCTACTTTAAGGTACTAACCAACCTGAAAGCATACTACTCTTAGAGCCTGTTGCATTAAAAGTTAATCTGAGTTCAACCATCTGAAAATGATCTACAGTCAAGCAGAACTTAGATATTTGGTTGCAGAAAACTTGATCCAAGATCAAATATGACAGGTGAATTTTCCCCAGTTAACTTGAATGAACTTAGATCAACAGACTAGAAGGACGAAATAAATAGTACAGCTTTAAATACAACAATAAAATGGTAAGCAATGCATTTTTGTAGTTATTTGGATGATAGGAATATTGCTTCAAATTGTATTACATCCTAAAAACAAAAGTTTGCAAGAGAAGCAACAATTGAAACATTTTCACAAATGACAAAATGTGAAGTTCTTGTATTTCAAACTTACTTCTACAAACATAAAAAGGTGAAATCAATTTGTAATTGTGCTCTTCAGATTTAAGGAAAATGTATTGGACTGAATTATAATTTGATGTAATAATTGGTAAATATATAAATAAACACGATTAATAAGTCAAATACATAATTAATCCCAAATCAAAATTTCCAACGGCTTTCTTCCATACAGTTTCATTCTGAGATACTGAAACTGTGTCCGTCTTTTTATGTATCTTCCCTTTATTTTTTTATTTATTTTTATTTCGCTATATCTTTATGATTGTCAATTACAATGTGCTGCGCCATTTTCCTATAGTAGTGCGCTCTGTCGAATGCGTTCGAAGCTGAAAAACAAGTGATTGCTGCCCTGAAGTAGCAAGTTTCAGCTGTTTTACGACGTTGCCAAATGTTATAGTACGAACTTAGATGAAAGTTGAACTGAAAATCGATGATCTTGGATGTTAGATTAGATTCTACTCTAATCTCAGTTCATGTTCTGATCTTAGATTTAATTTGATCTCCAGTCAGCGATATTTATGCAACCGCGCGCTAACAGGCAAAATTATAAGTTTGCAAATGAAGTAAATATTCATGTAATATTGTTCATTACACTCTTCTTGCAGTACAAATATCTGTACTTATAGCCCTGTATTTTTAGCCAAACACCCTGTAAAAATACTCAGATCCAGTAGGCTTCTTAAAAAATGGATTGCAGCATCTCTGTGGGTTATTAAATTGCAGAGTAATTTAAATGATCTCTACCCATCTAGGTGACGTTTGGACCGACTCCCAGAGGTGTTCTTTATGTTAACATCTGGCGGGATTTCAAAGGCAGGAATAGATGACTGTCAATGAGTTGGTATTCGGTACGTAATCACACCTACACATTAACACATAACACCGGCATTTCAAGCACCTCTAAGTGCAAAGGTGCATCGCCAAGTTAATTTGAATCAAGCAGGTTTCAATGTCATGCGTGTTTGCAGTGTTGCCAAACAAAATACATTGAATCACGCTACAAGTCCAATGAAATTCTGCCACAAAACATAAACATATTTTTTTAAAAAAAAGTTTAATATACCTTTCTCTATGAAAAAGGCCAGATCATCAAGACAGCACGTAAATGGTGATGATGGTTATGTTACTGCTCCTGTATTTGAGTAAAGTGTATTAAGAGCCTTAATAAAAATTAAATATGTTGTGTTACACTCACGTGACTTTCTCTTCTCTTGTAGAAACTATCCTTACAAACACTCATTTCTCTATTTACTTCATGTTAATGGAGATAAACATTTTTAAAATTATCTTATTGCTGATTTTCTTTTAGGTACAAGTGAAATATGGGAATACAGTAGGTAGGCTTTGAGTGATAGTCAAATGTTTTAAGAGCTGTCCCTATGTTATGTTTTGAAACTCCGTTCCCTTTGCACGGTCAAGAGATAAAAAACGAAAAGTATAATTATTACAAAAATCAAACCAATAAGAAATAATGCCTTACAAATGGTTAGTCCCACAAAAAATGCATTTGAAATAAACTGTTTTTTTTTTTTTTTTTTTTTTTTTGTGTAATAAGATGTATATATTTTATGGTTTACCAGATATACAAATCACACTGTCTTCAAGGGCTTTTGAGGACATTCCCAGAAAATTCAAGATATATATTACATATTTGTCATGAGACTAGCTTAAATATATGGCATTTTAAATCAAAATCGCTAGTCTTTTTTGAGAAAATAAAACATTTCAAAAAATGTTCCATATTAAGGATAGTCTGAGGTGGGGGGATTTTCTTGAAAATTTTTATGAAGCATCCTTGTAAAATGCTGAACTGAAATACCAAATTTGGTATTTAACCGACTTTTCGTTTTTTAATTATGCTGTTCACAGACAGACAGACAGACACACACACACACACACACACACACACACAGACACACACACACAGACACACACACACACAGGAATCTTTTACTAGAAATGCTGTTTTTTGGAACCAAGGGGGTGTGTGAGTAGTGGGGTTTGCAAGGGTCTGAGAACATTTCGGGTGAAATCTTGATATTGAATTTTTGTGGACAGTACAATATTTCCTCCACTTACTGTGTCTACCACAGAGAGTAATAATAATAATAATAATAATAATAATAATAATAATAATAATAATAATAATAATAATAATAATAATAATAATAATAATAATAATAATAATAATAATAATAATAATAATAATAATAATAATAATAATAATAATAATAATAATAATAATAATAATAATAATAATAATAATAATAATAATAATAATAATAATAATAATAATAATAATAATAATAATAATAATAATAATAATAATAATAATAATAATAATAATAATAATAATAATAATAATAATAATAATAATAATAATAATAATAATAATAATAATAATAATAATAATAATAATAATAATAATAATAATAATAATAATAATAATAATAATAATAATAATAATAATAATAATAATAATAATAATAATAATAATAATAATAATAATAATAATAATAATAATAATAATAATAATAATAATAATAACAACAATAATAATAATAATAATGATGATGATGATGATAATGATGACGATGATGATAAATTACTGCAAATCACTGAAGGAGTATCTACGCAAGCTGTCTGCAGTATTTAGTCATCATGTTGAAAGATTCTGATGTCTTTGGAGCATTTCTTGGACGGCATGGATTTTTCAAATTTATTTGCTTAACCCCAGGAGTAACAAGTTACTTTAGGTTACATGGAGCACCAACCACGGACGAAATTGACCCATGTCACAAGAGAATATACATCTTGTAATATGCATTTACTTTAAATGATTGTATTTCAAATGTAAGTTCAGTTTATTAACAAATTGATCAATGACATAATGTAATGTTTGGAATATATATAATAAGTTAATACATTATTTTTTTAGGTGAAAGATAACAAGCAACGGTGGTCAAAACTCGGAAATAAAATGTGTGTATAAACTAGAAACATAGTTTGTACTTGAATATGTTGTTTTCTAATACACGGCATTTGACAATGAGGCCATTAGTCTTCTTACGCTTCAATATTTTGCATAATCATTTTGTACATTCACAACTGATGGACATTTGTGAAGATGATCATAGTCCATTTCTTCATTTAGACTGCATAGTAGACAAACTGGGGACTCATGTTCTGATTCCATATAAATGTTTAGCCGCACAATCATGTCCTGTTAACAGTCAAAAGGCTGCGATTGTTTTTCTTCTAGGTATATCTGGTATTAATTTTGGATTCTGGACCAGAACTTTCCAATTTTTCCTTCAGAAATTGTAAAATTATTGGTTTTGTTGAAATTTTATATTTGTTTTTTATTAATTTTTTACAGACTCGAATGATATTTTCTAGTTGGTCTATAGGTGAGAGGGCCCCCTTTTTGGCTATATTTTATACTGTCTCACTACCATATACACTACAGTGTGCAGGTATCCATTGTCATACTATTTTTTTATTAAATTTTGTTAATTGAGTTATCACACTGATGATTTCTAGTGTATGTGTGGATTCTTTGTTATCAGAAACTATTGACAAGATTGCCGCTTTTGGGTCTTATAATAAAAATGCATTTTTAAGAATTTTAGTATCCCCAAAAACTTAACAAGGCTAACAAAATTAACCATGGAGGACTCCACAGCTCAAATTAGAATGAGTGCAAAAGTAGCAGAATCCTTTCTTGTTAACAAAGGACTAAAACAAGAGGATGGCGGTCTCCTCTTTTGTTTAATATAGACTTAGAATACATTCTTAAGGAAACTAAATGTAAACACAGGAGGTACCTACATTGATATATAAATCTATATAGATGTCGCCTATGCTGACGATGTTAATATTATGGCAAGTTCTCGTCAAGACTTGAACAAACAGCAAAAGAAGTTGGTCTCCTAGTGAACAGTTCCAAAACAAAAATGTTAACACAACCAAGGGCAGAAATTAATAGACAACAGCAATTTAAAACAGACACTAATAAGTTTGAAGTAGTGAAAAAATTTTCATATTTGGGTACAATTATAACCAATAATAACGATGAAATACAAGAAATCCGAAACAGAAGACACAGAACAAACAAGGCATATTATGGTCTTTTACCAATTCTGAAATCTAAATTTATACATAGAAAAACAAAAATACCATTATACAAAACATGCATATGACTCATGGATCTGAAGCTTGGACCATGACGAAGGCGGCCGAAAGCATGATTAACAAATTTATAGACCTATAAATGAGATACAACAAGGAAATATATGACCTCTTCAAAGAACCAGAACTGTCCACTGTGGCTAAATTAAAAAGACTACAGTGGGCAGGGCATGTACAAAGAATGGATGAGGGACAGATACCTAAAAAAGTGATGACAGGAGTGATGTTTGGAAAGTGACCGATAGGTAAACCTAAGAAAAGGTGGATGGATTCAGTGAAAGAGGACAGCTATTAGCTCCTAAAATGCAAAAATTGGCAACAGATAGCTCTGGATAGGGATGATGGGAGGTCTCGGATGAAGAAGACCCAGGCTCGCTTTGGACTGTAGCGCCATTGAAGAAGAAGAAGAAGAAGAAGAAGAAGAAGAAGAAGAAGAAGAAGAAGAAGAAGTCGGAGGGAATGGTCGATTGCTTCAATTTCATCATAACTTGTTCCATATTCCAAGGATTTGATTCAGAAAAACCGCCCCCCCCCCAAAAAAAAAAAAAGTACGTTTCTCCAGCTCCTTGAGAGATTAAGGATCAATCAATATAAACATGGAGCCAGACTGGAATAGATATCCTGTATGGATTGCTTTTATTGATAATATTCGTTGGACTGGTGTATTCATATTAAATTTTGTTATTTCTCTGTATGGTTTATGCTATATTCTACTGTTGTACTTGAATATACACGCTTTTATGCACTCTTTGATCTAATAACTCAACAATACATTTTTGTTTTATGCAAAAAGTTTCAAAAACAGAAATAAAAGCATTACCACAAATTTAGGTTGTGGTATACTGAACACTTTCAAGGAAACTGCTTAATGGGAAAGAGCATTATCATTTATAGATGGACAACATTTACACACAATCATTAAAGCTATTTTTGAGAAAATAAAAAAGCCCTCTATAAGTGGTTAAACAAAATCTTCCTCACGAGGAACACGTTTGTGACAAACTGTTATAGTCACCATCAAGAATGAAGACGGTTGCGCAGAAGACAAATATTCAACGACGTCACAGTCACGTGTTTTGTAACCAATTAGGCGTAGTCTGTTTCAGAGCGCCTATGAGAGTACTCGCCTACAGTTTAACAGTGAAATTGAATAATTTAGAACAGTAAGTTCACTCCATTGTGTGGTACTAAGTTTATTAAGAGCTCTGGCGATAGCAGAAGCAAAAAAGAAAGAAAGGAACGTTGCACTTTTCATAGTCAAATCAGAGAAATGATGCATAATGTGTACAAATACTTCCTGAGAAAGATGGGAAACAGTTGCAACGCAGCACTTCCCCTATTACCCCTACCTGCGCGTTATATGTCATTTACTGCCATCGTTCCTGATGGCTGCTCTAATAATAGTCACTAAATCAACAATGAAAATGAAAGTCAACAGTTATATTCAACAGTCCACCTTAAAACTCACATTCGGGTTTGCCAAATGAAATTTAGACACAATTCTCACAGGTAGTACCAACCCAGGGCAAAATATGCCCTTGAGCATAAAAGTTAGACTTTTTACTTTCAATTTCTAAAATTTTAACCAGATATTAGTGCAGTATAGTACTTTATAAGGTGAAAGACAAATAGAAAAATACCTATAACTATATGATTGTTAAAAGAAACATGTAGGGACAATTTTTGTCCCTGTTTGGTGATTCTAGAGCTAATCATTAGTTAAAGGTAAATTTTTATCGTAAAGAGGACACTCAAAGGCCCGAGGTTTCAGCTTGTTCCTTTTCTCGGGTTTAATGTGAGCCATCGTGGAAAACACTCTTTTCACGTCAGCATTTCCATTCAAAAACACAAGTAATGGTGTAGCTGACTGTAAAATATTTCAGAAAAAATACTCACCTTCAAAATTTAAAATAACTAAATTAATTTTGTAGAATATTTAATTTATGCGTTTCACATGTTTATTTTAATAGTAAATATAACTATTTTTAAATAAAAATAGATAAATGTTTTCCCACATCTTCTTTTTCGTCTCAAAGTTTCCCCAACGTTCCCGCTTCTAGAGGTAATATTCACTAACAGTTTAATTCTACATCCTCAAATAGTGGGCAAGTCACTTTATGTTTATTAGTCCCATTAAATGTATCAGCTAAGTTAACTGGTGTTGCCTATTTTCATACACACTCACGCATACTCTCAGAGAAATATCCTATAGTTCACCACTGTAGCAGCCAGCAGTAGATTCATCAAAGACCAGGATATTGGAGACAGTATCTCTCACTGGGAGATGATATCACTGCAGCAAGTTTTTATTGGACAGAAGATGGAGATAGATGTGAGATACCTCACCGCCTTCCGCGATGATGGCGCAAGTCCAGAGAAGTTCTGCACTGCTGCTTCTTGCCATGCATGAAGGGCTAGAGATATGTATGTGGTGGGAAGAAACCACTGACATCTGTTAGTCATTTCTGGCATACACCAATGGGTCCCACAACCTATAGAAAAATCCTCTCTCAATATTTCTGAACTCCGTTGTTATATCCAGTCACGGCTCTCTCCAAAGGGCACAAAGCTTTGTGTCTTCTGTTTAATTTTCAATCATAGGTACCTATAAATTAGCCTTGCATGACTGACATTTTCAAATTTTGAGCCAATAATTCTAGAGAGAAAAAGAGAGGCACAGAGGGAGACGGAGAAACAAAGTGAGAAAGAGAAAGATGAAGAGAGAGAAACAAAGAGAGAGAAGGAGAAAACGAGAAAAAGGGAGAGAAAAATAGAGGGATTATAAACTTGAGAAAAATATAAACCTTGAAAATTCAAACCAATGACAAACAATATCTCGGAAAACCTTACGGCTATACAACACTATTAGAAAGTCGCCGTGTCCCACCTTTTGAAGATACTGAACTTAAACACCAAGTTTGGTACTCGTCGGAATCTTCGTTTTTGGGTTATACTGTTCGCGCAAACACACGTACACACATATACACACACATACTCATACACGCACTCACAGACCGCACTTATTCACACCCTTTCCTGAATTTGTTTTACTCAGGGGTAGTTCCAGTGAAATTGCGCCAGAGAATTTTTGGACAGAGAACCCTACTTCCTCTATTTACCGTAAGTATGTAGGAGGATGTAACAATAAAAAATCTGATGTGTTGCACTCACATGACTTTCTCTACTCTTGTAATAACCATTCTTACGAACTTTTGTTCCTATATCTCCTTCGTATTAGTTAAGATAAACATTTGTACAACTTATCTTATTGCTTATTTCCTTGTAGGTACAAGGGGAATATTAGAATACAGTAGGCTTTGTGCGATAGTCAAATGTTTTAAAGCTTTGGGATTCTGTTGCCTTTGCACACTTAACATATAAAAAAATGAACAACGATGATACATTTCACGAAAGTTCTAAGTTTTCCGAAACTCACAAACATAACAAGGAATATCTCCGAAATGGTTCACCCTACAAGAAAATTTATTTGGACATAAATTGTGTATTTTAGCAAGATCTACAATTTTTGTATAGTATGATTTGCTCTATCTCTAACGGTTTACGGTTATGCAAAAGTCGTCCAGAGTAAACACGACTACAGGGGCTATAGCCAGAAAATTCAAGATGTACATTTCATTTGTCATAAAAATATCTCAAACATGTGACATTTTAATCAAAATCGTTAGAGCCATTTTCAAGAAAATAAAAATGTTCGAAAAATTTTCCATGTAAAGGGTAGTTAAGGTTGAAGCTATTTTCTTCAAAATCTTAGTGTCGAATCCCTGAAAGACATTAAACTTAAATACCAACTTTGGTTCTTAACCGACTTTTCATTTTTGAGTTATGCTGTCCACAGACTGACACACAGACACAGATTGACACACACACACACACACACACACACACACACACACACACACACACACACACACACACACACACACACACACACACACGGACCTTTTTCTAAAAATGTTTTTTTTTTTGGATTCAGGGGGCCTCAAAACATATATTTCCGGTGAAATCTCGACATCGAATTTTTGGGTGGAATACAATACTTCCCCTACTTACCAGTAGAGAAAGTAAAAATTTGTAGCAGAACCTTGCAAACACATAAACTATAGTGCATGGATAATATTAGCTACTGTATGAATTGTTTATTTTCTCTTCTACGTACTTGTATTAAGTAGATGAAGTATTGCATTCCACACAAAAATGTGATTCTGAGATTCCAGTGGAAAAACATTTTTCGATACTTCCTGAATGAAAAATAAAATCGCATTCTTATAAAAAGTTCTGTCGATGGCCTCCGCAGCGCAGTGGTAACGCGCCTGCCTCTGGTACGCAGGACCCCAGTTTGGTTCCTGGTACCGGCATGGGAATTTTGCTCCCGCTGGGAGGACTGGTATGGGGTGCACTCAGCCTAGTTAGTTCCCTTAGGGGCTAATTGAGTAGTTATCCCGATAGAAAGGTGGTGTCCCTGAAAGGTCTAGTAGTCTCCTTATGGTCGGGGGAGTTCGTATGCTGAACCCGCCACCCCTACACTCCTCCGTGGCCTTGGTTGCACGTGGAGGACGCAGCGGGTGGGCGGTAAAGGTAACCTCTTTATAGAGAGTCAGTCTGGCTGGCTTAGTTGGTTAGACGGTGCCCTACTGATCCCAAGACCGCGGGTTCAAATTTGACTCAGACCGATTATTTTTAAGTGTGCTTAAAAACGATAACCCATGTCTAAAACGAATTCTAGACTGAATACCAAACTTGTTCGCACGCTTGATTTTCTCAAAAATGGCTCTGAAGCTTTTGATTAAAGTACATATTTGTCTATCACTTTAAGCCTACCTACTGTATTGTCTTACAGCCATTGTATCTATAAGGAAACACATAATAAAGCAATTTCTATAAATGTTTATCTCTGTCATAATGAAGTAGATAGAAGATCAGGGTTAATTAAAGAATTGTGTTGTTGAGGAATGAGTATAGAAAGTCATATGAATGTAACACTTCAACTTTTATTATTGTAATGCACACGTTAAACTGAGCGCTTGCTAATACAATAAAGTATGCAAACCTACGTACTTGTATACTGGCAAAAAGAGTTGACTGACGAATGCGTGTATTAACGAATATGGTGTGAAGGTGCGCCCACTCATTTCGTCACCCGCCAAAACGCTACGTCACAAGAACACGTGACAGTAGAGTAGAGAGGCAAGAAATCAAATGGAACGTCAGCTGTAATCCAAACTACTTGGCAAAGCCCAAACGTTCAGGTGGTAAACTACAAGCCAACAGTTCCACAAATGTTATTTTTCTTGGATGTCCACAACAACCTGCGTCGCAAAACATGATGCTCGGCGCTTCTTTAGAACAGCTTAACGAGCGTATTATTCCTCTCTTCTTGCGCATTTCCACTTGTTCTTGTTCCACTTTGGCTTCATTCCTTTATTAAATTCATGTATCTTATAACCACTCTCTGATATTTCATTCTTATTATCTTTGCTTCCATAAATGACGTCCTTACAGCTTCAGGTGGCATTTTACCAACCTTCTCAGCGGGCTTATGCATAAATATCAGCTAGAGAAGATATTGCATTCCACCTAAAAACTCGATATCGAGATCTCACAGGAAATATACTTCTTCAGACTTTCAAAATATTAAAAAAATAGAAATCTTGAAAAGGTGTATGGTGAACACATATCTCAAACATGAATAAAATAGAAAATTTAACGGAAATTTTATTTAAAAATCGCTCTAACGATTATAATTAAAACACCTTATGTTTAAGGTACTTTTATAATTAATGAAATGTATACATATGTTGAATTTTTTTGAAATTGCTTCTGAAGTCCTCCTCATTCTATATGGCTTTTGTACAACGTGTGAACTGTAACAGATAAACAAAATCTTGTAAATGTAAACCCCGCGCGACAGCCCACGAAGGGCCAAGGCCTACCGCCCAGCCGCTGCGTCCCCCACCTCTGCCCACTACAGGCGTCATTGGTGAGGTGCAGTACTGGAGGGTGGGACGTGGTCAGCGCCCCGAGCCCTCCCGGCCAGTTATGCGGTCTTCTCGACCTGGGGCCGCTACTTCTCCATCAAGTAGCTCCTCAATTGGTCCCCCGGGACATAACGAGGCTGAGTGCACCCCGTGCCAGACCTCCCAGAGGGGATAAAATCCCCATGCTGGTACCGGGCATCGAACCCGGGTCCTCCGCGCCACAGGCAAGCGCGCGAACAAATCTTACTGCAAAAAAATGTAGATCTCCTTAAAGTACACAATTTTTTGAATCGTTAATCATTTCTGAGATATTCCTTGTTATTGAAGAGGACTTAAGGAGCTTTTCCTAGAAAATTGAAATATATACTTAATTTATCATGGAAATACCTTAAACATATGGTATTGTTATCAGAATCGTTATAGCCATTTGTGAGAAAATCAAAACTTTCAAAAAATGTTCAATGTAAAGGGTTGATTGAGGTGCTTGAAAATATTTGTGTCTCATCCTTGAAAGATGCTGAACTCAAATACCAAGTTTGGTATTATCAACTTTTCATTTTTGAGCTACACTATTTGAAGTAGTCCTAAAATATGTGTTTACATCGAAATCTCTATATCAAATTTTAGGTGAAATACCTGCAACACTTCCTCTACTTCTTATACGTAGTAGAGAAAGTAATATAAATACTAGCAAAGGAAGGGAAATGATAGGGTTAAGTGTATGTAAGTAGAAATTATCTGAAGTTAAGATAAATTATAATTCTCTAGAAGGAATATATGAAATAAGGATGAGATATGTAATATAATTTGACAATTGTGTTTCTACAAATATTATTTTCATAATTAATGTATTTTTCCAGAAGAAAGGTTATTTATGAATGTTAAAAATAGGTAAAGTGAAATTAATTTGAGATTATCAGTTGGTTTTCTGTTATAATAAGAGAATATCGAAATACGTGTGATTCTTGGGTTTCGTTTACCTCAGTTGGCAGTGCTGAATAAGTTCAACTGCACCAATCGAAATGAATATATTATAGGGTATTTTTAATAGAATTTAACATTTTCTAGTCAAATTTTTGTAATATATTATTTAGATCCATATACCATTTATGAAACACTGCATATTAAAATAATTCGACGGTCTGACTATCACTCCCCTCGAGAATTCATCGGTTAGATCACGCTCTTATATCTACCACATTTCCATGGCGAATTCAGTACGTATTGAATCCTTTATCCGGATTGAATACTGCATGGAAATACGGATTCAAACAAAGCTCAACCACTGGATCTGATCCCTTTATTTTATGGGATCGGATCGAAATTGTGTTGCATGGAAACACCTATTGATTTGAATCCGCCAAGAATGTTAACTTGAACTGTACTCGTAACACGCTCCACGCTCGCCATTTTGTTTTCTTAGTGAAAATTCAAAATTCTAAGAAGGATGTAAATTTGTGTGGATTGATGCTGACCGCGATAGACGTAGAACATTTCCTTTTCATCGAGAAGACAGACGAATTGTTCACGAACACCGTGTAGACATTGTTCTTTGTTTGCCGTCAGTTTCGATGGCTCCCAGCAGCTGGAGCAGAGATTTGAGCAAAGCCAGTGTCAGCAGAAGTCGTAGTAAGATATGAGCTGAGCTGTGTAACCCATATGCATCCGAGCAAAAGAAAATCAGGGTCAAGTTAAAAATACATTCCTTGACTTAATGTTCTACTTGGCAGCCTGCAGAACGAGTCCTAGCTTCATAATACCCGACTTACAGCAGTACAAGAACACATTTATTGTACCTACCTGTTTCAATGTAAAGTGCATCCATCCACAAGGTCAAGTGCAGCTTTAACCATTTAGAACAACATACTTACACTGCGATCTTTAAGTCTCTCCACAGTGGTGATATGTTGGAATGCGGCGACTCCATGCACTGTGGTAGACCGTTTGGAATACATCTGGAGGAATCAGTAGAAAGAGAAAATAAAAACCTGGTATGTTGCATTCACACGACCTACCCGACTCACTCTTCTTATTGTACTATCTGCTTCTAGTTAATATAGATAAACCGTGATTAGTCATACATTAGTTGTAAGTATTAGAAGAATGTAATAAACTAAAGCGATAGTGAAATGCTTTCAAAGCCGCTCTGTATGTAATTACTCTCAAAGTCTGCTCTCTGTGTATGAACACGAAAAAGCAGCAAAGAAAGAGTACGGATTTACAATTGAGAGATGTATAATTATTTGAAAACTGAAACCAACAATAAAGAATATATCGGCAATGGTAGATGCCACAACAGTTTTATTTGACATAAACTATGTGCTTGAACGAGATCTATAATTGCTATGTAGTAAGATTTTGTGTATTGGTTAAGATTTATCAGTTATCAAGATTTATCAAGTCAGCCACAATGAAGAGGCCTTCAGAGTCTATTCCCTGGAAATTCAAGAAGTACATTTCACTTATCATGAAAATGTGTTAAACATACACGATATTCTAATCATAATCGTTTGAGATATTTTCGAGAATATAAAAAAAAGTCCAACAATTTTCCTCTTAAGGGGTAGTTTGGGGAGATGGGGATTTTCTTCAAAATCTTCGTGTCGTGTCCGTGAAACTTCCTCTTCAACCGACATCACGCGCGCGTACACACTCAAATTTTTGTATGCTTTTTAGGGTTTTGAGTTTTTCCAAACATATATTTCTGGCGAAATCGTGACATCAGTTTTTGGGTTAACTACAATATTTCCTCTACTTATCTTGAGTACTAAGTAGGGAAAGTAAAAATAAATTAATTTATTCATTCACAAAAGACAAAAAAATCTGCAATTTTACGCTTTTAATTGTGTTGTTAAAACTCTTTGATAAAAGTTTCTTTTGTCACTGAAATAGCGTAATTTATTATTTCGAACATGTTTTAGTACCATATCTTTATACTCTCGACTTTATAACACCCCGAAAGAAATAATCGGTACCACTTCTTGCATTGTCCTGATCAGGGATCGAACTTGGATACCAATGAGAGAGGGACAGATGCCTCCAGGTTAACTGTGTTCTAGAGTACCATAGAGTTGTTTATAACATAATAGTGGGTCCTACCACGTTTCAATTCTAATAAAAACAGTGGATTTGTCAAATTTTGTGTAATCAAGGATTTGTTGAAGGGAAACATTTCACCTCAGAATAACAAATGGCCGCAGTTAAGATGCTCGTATGAAAATTATTCCAGGTGGCCCTCTTCATCCGGCATCGGCTAAAGTATATAGCCCTTCGTGCGTTAAAATAGTTGCAGAACTCCACGGCACAGGAGAGGGAAGTGGCGTGTTCTGTCTCTCAGGGCAGACGTGAGGTGAGAGGCAGTTGAAATAGCGTGTGTAGTCTGTGATAATAGACAATAACAGTACAAACAACCGACAAAGTCTCACTTTACCTATAGGATCTTTATTTCCCAGGCAATAAACTCACTCCTGTATATGGTGCCATTGTCTAACATTACGGATTACGGCATTTCTCACTTATGGGGAAAATCTGAAGGAAAAGAAATAGTATAACGGAGAATTATTCTAAATTCGCTAAAATTGCCAAAAGATGAAATTTTTAGTTTTATTTTCTCTACTACGTAGTTACAATAATTGCAGGAAGTTTGTATTCCATATAAAAATTGATACTGAGATTTTAACAAAAATATACCAGTTGGCCCATTTCATCCGGCATCGGTGTAAGCAGATGATTAATAATAATAATAATAATAATAATAATAATAATAATAATAATAATAATAATAATAATAATAATAATAATAATAATAATAATAATAATAATAATAATAATAATAATAATAATAATAATAATAATAATAATAATAATAATAATAATAATAATAATGATAATGATAATAATATGATGATATAATATACATAGTATAGTAATAAAATAATATAACAACCACAATAATGATTACAAACAAATAAAAACAATAAATAATAACTATAATACTAATAATAATAAAATACAAAAATAACATTAATAAGAAACGAACAAATGCCAATGAAACATTACGTGCCCTCATGCACTTTACAATCTGTAATCCGTAATGTTAAACAACAGCACCATATACAGGAGTGAGTTTATTTCCTGGAAAATAAAGATCCTATAAGTAAAGTGAGACTTTGTCGGTTTTTATACTGTTATTGTCTATTATCACGGACTACACTCGCTAGTTGTCTCTCACCTCAGGTCTTCGCTGAGAGATAGGAGACGCCACTCCCGTCTCTTGAGCCGTGGAGTTCTGCAACCGTTTTAACGCCCGAAGGGATATCCACAAATAACGATGCCGGATGAAGTGGACCATCTGATATAACTCGCTCCATTCGCTTCATAAAATATACTTGTGGGATGTATACACGACAGTAAAAAAAGAAGAGTTGTATCATAGCAATAAGGTTCTGTTGTTGTATAATGAATGGCAGTAAATAAAGTTTTAAGTAAGCGATAACATTTTGTATATTTACATCGTATACACACACCCATATACTCATGTTAGTTACTACCGTTATAGTCTCCTTGCATAATGTATGTACTATTAGAATTCAATAGGCCTGAAATACTAATTAGAAACCAAAACAAGTTTTGCTGGTGCGATTGAAACGATTTCTAAACTTATCCACCTGCTTACAACACTGCAACAATATTGTCATATTTTCTTATTCAAGAGTTTCAACTCAAGCAATAAAGTCAACAATTTGTGCTAAGATACAAAAAATTAAAGAAATACAAAAACTGTTTTTCACTGGATTCCAGACCTTTTCTTCCTTGCGAGATAACAAGGAATGAGAAGGCTAACATGTTTGTAAAGGGGTCCAAACTTCAGCAAAACAGCAATAAATATGTTTTCCTATGCATCTATAAAAATGATTATAAAAAATTAACTGGAACAAAACTATAAGTTATCACAAATTGAAGGGACTTATGGAACACCGAGACATAGTTCCTGATTTAACCCACAAAACTCCTGTTGCTACGCTTTGGCTAATTATTAAACATGATTGCTTGGGTAAACATCTTCATAAGACTGGAATGCTGCCAACACCCACTGCCACAAAGGTCCTCAAACTAAAACTTTCCCAGAGCTGTTTTAATTTGAAGAGTGACTAAATTGTTCAGTAATCCGGATTTTAAAAATGACTTCCATTTTTATCCAGCACATCAGGATATTTAGCATATCAAGAAAGAAATATTCACATATTTTGCTCAAGAAATGTACATAGCTCAAGATTTACATAATTTTACAAATAACATTTTAAGTTTTTAATATTTAATGTTGCATTTTGATTCTCTTTATATACACCACATTAGTAGAATACAGTTGATTTGGTCTGAAACGCTTGTCTCTTGGATTTCCTCTTATGTATTTCCGTGTACTCCCTAGCGTCTAGAAGCAATTCACTATCTTTGTTGCATTGCAACGCCCTTAGGATCTCTTTTCCGTTTTCTGAATAAACTAGCACACTCTCCGTCCACAGGTTGCCAGAAAATATACCCAAATGTGAACAGAGAAATGTCATTTAAACTAATTTCGCAACTCACAGTTCCAAATCTCTATAGCATGTTGTTAACAAGTTTAACATAATTAGGATACTATCAAATAAATTCATTTTAAATTCTAACCTCAAACTTTAAGTTCATCACTGTTTTCCTCTGTTATGTAACACACTGATCACTTAACTGTACTTCTGTTTACCGCAAATAAATACCAAAAATCACACAATATTTTCAATTCTACTCCAGTTTTCTTCGATATTTAAACAAACATGCCAACAAGTGTACAAATGTTTACATCTCCATCTCCATGTTCACTACAATCAACACAGCTAACATATGTATACATCAGATCTTTGGTTACAAAACCCGCGAAGTGCTACCATCACAGAACACTCTAGTAGGCTACCATTATTTTGTCATCAACAATGAAGGATGACGTAGCTCACACTGCTGCCAATAAGAGGTGGGTCTCTTGAACTTCAAGAAAAGGGACTCGTTGTGTTAAAAAATGTTTGAGAAGCGCTGCTCTAGATTCATTAGTGTACACAGTGCTTATTTCAGCACCTCTCATAAACTGAGGATGTTGTTCTGGACGAACTGCAGAAATGGCAACAGTTAGCCTAATGTAAATATAGTTCCCTTTGATTACAAACAGGTGAAGTGCATCCAGAATTAATATTTGTCTCAGCTTTAACATCAGCGACTCTCCTAGCTTATTTCCGTTTCATGTGTTTTTGCTAATTTTATTACAGTGCCTCTGTAGCCAGGATTCTCCAGGAAGTTTATTCTTTTATACAAATTATTTCAAGAGTAACGCATATGTCTTTCATGTGTGGTTCCACATAAACAACATTAATCTGAAGTTTAAGCTCGTAAAGAAACACTCCAGAATAGAAAGTCCTTGGGAATTTTCTTCAAGTTAAACTTGGATCACATAACATAATTTAATCACTTGAATCGCTACCATTTACGAGGCGTTTTTTAAAAGTAAGTGCAGTTTACATATTTTGTCATTGCAGCGCTGCAGTCGTGATGTTGAGCATAAGCAAACATTTTTTGAATTCATTAAGAAAACAGGCGCAGTTGTGAGTAATTGTCACATTGTTTTTTTCTATTGTTAGTGCGTCTCGACCAGCAAATATCCATTTCCAATAACTGTGTAAGGTTTATGGAGAAATAATAATGAGTGACAATGTCCGTCCACACACAGGTAAACAAACTCAAGATCTGATCACATCATTTGGTCATTGGTCATGTTTCCTCATCAAAAGGAATGCCTTGATGGAAAACAGTTCAGCAGCAACCACCGAACACCGTCGGCCGGTCCTACTACTCTGAAATAGATGGAAAAAATGACTTGTTATTTATGGACGCTTTTTAACTGTTGTGGTTATCTGTGTCCCGCTGTATGTTGGGCTTGAAAGACCACTGCCTTGTCTCTTTATCAGGCCTGAGGTTGTTTTACGTACCGTAAAGCTACGACACGGGACCACAGTTTTCTTCCCTACCGAAGAAGGAATTTTACGCCAGTTTTCCTCCAGTTTTGAGCCTGCGAACTCGGGAACCGGAGGATAGCATCTTATCTCTAAAGGACGGAGGGCGCCTTAAATATATGAGAAGGGAATTGATGGGAATAGTGTAAATGAGGGATAAAAAAGCTCTGGTATAAGGATAAACATCGCAGTTACAAAGAAGAAACCAAGGCAAACCCAGATGAGTGTGCGGCAATGTGTCGATTCTATCACTGCTGCCTAATGGAAAACTTAATTTGTTTGATACTGTGTCTCTCTAACGTATTTGAATGAAAGTCGCCGCTGCCGATATCGGCTCTTTGGTGTATATACCAAAAGGCGTCAACAGAAATACCTTGAGTTGATTACTTAAATTCACCACAAAGGAAGCTCTATAATTAGATAGAAATGAGAAAACATGGAGCTTCTATAAAATACCTCTGTCTTGCCCTACGTTATAGATTAGCTTTTTAAACGCAAATTACTAATTGTTTAATTTTATTTACTACCCCACACTTTACGAAATTGTATAGTGATCTAAACGATATTTATTATGGACTCTCCCCTTTTACTCTTCTTTAAACTTAGCTATCTTTATTATAATTATTACGTATTTTTAATAAAATATAAAACCTTTCCTAAAAAGTTACAACACTTGCGTTGGGGATGCAATTCAACAATTGCCCTCAATGTCTAAAGTAGAAGATTAACAGTGATATATACGCGAAAATAATAACACTGCAATCTCTAATTTATAAGCAGAGATCTGTATGGCATTTTCTCTTCAGTCTGCGTGTCGGTCGTTTTTCTGGCATGTTCTGGGGAATCTCTTTCAATAACGAGTTCTGGTGATCAATAAACGATATGTATATATTAGGACTGGACTGTAGATTCAACTGTAGGAGTGCGAAGATCTTCATGAATTGCGGATGTACCAAGGAGCATTCGCTATGAACCAAAGAATCCGATTCTGAAAAGGTTGTAGTCTTTTGGTCTATGAATTTGAAGCTCAGCCGCAAATAGAGTAACCATACATCCAAATAGGTTTGATGAGACTAAAATATTTGAGCTTTTAGAGCTGCAGTGGTAGAGTTGAAATACCTTTGAGGTGGTATTTGAGTTAATAAAATCATGCACTTCAAGTCAATTCTGTGACTAATTGGTCCTAAATATTTGACTGAATTAACTTAAGGGATGGTTTATTTATTTAATTTAACTACGTGTTTGCTGGTTTCTGTTATAATTATTGTAGACTATTGCAAATAATGGATGCATAATTCCCTGAGGTAAATCCCTTATATTTAAATAGAACAATGTGATACACCGGCGAAACGTTTGACTTCCTTAACCTCTCCACAATAGTCTTCCAAGTTCTGTAAATGCTGGATAACTGTAACCTTCCATAGTATAAAAAGAAACCCTTGGACGGAATAGTCGAGCAAATATTTAAAGAATTGTAGTAGGTGAAAATTTAAACCTCTAAAGTTATATCCTCTCTTTAGTTCCATTATCACAAAAGCTACACGTTTTTCACATAATGCAGAGACCCTTAATATACTCAACAGAATAAGATTCAGAAACAAGTTAACATCTTTGGAAAAATTGAATTGACAGAAAAAAACCTCTCAGTTAATATAAAATATTGATTCACTAATTTCTAATATTAGTAGTTTTATTTCTTTATACAATTATTGAGCATGTTCTGCTAGCAACCATGATTATAATATACATAAATCCAAAGAAAACAAGGCAAAATGCTGTTACATGATGTTTTGGCCTCCAGAAACTTCAGAGGTTTTGGCATTGTTTCACTACATATCCAAATAAAACTATTGTAGTTAGGTCCGAATTAAACGAGTGATAAAAGTGTAAGAGAACATAATTACCTTCGGGGTGTTATTTCTTGTCACTTGTGAGCCCACCCAACTTTTAGGATGTTTTCTCTTATAGAAAAATAATGGCATCATAACAAAAAGTACGGTCATCTTCCCGCTACTGAGCATGCGCAACGGGGACTGCCAACCTAAATGAGGAGCGAAATGCGTTGAATTGACGATGTCTTTATTTGTTTTTATCTTCTTGTTCGTTGCCCAATTATACAAACGGAAATGTTGAGGCAGTGTATGATCTCATTTACACAGCAGTATGTGATGTACAATACTTGACCCTGTATGGACGGGGTTTAGCTACACAGATTATTTGGCTACGCCCTGTCGTCGCTCAACAAAGCAGCAACTGATTTATTCCTCTTATAAAGGACCTCCCTTGCCTACGCTTTAAGGACCCTCAATCCTTCGACTACGCTAAACCACTCGGCGGTATTTGTTAATCATATGCTGGCAGCTCTGCAACTGCATTTGCAAAACGTGTGAACACCTAGAGAGCGACATTGAAGTGCAAAACTGAAATGCTTTTGGGTCTGTAGAACAATAGTTTATCCCACATCATGTTTGATAAATGTCAATTAAAGAAACAAATATAACACAGAATCGTTGTCACTTTTTAAGTTCTACCTTCTGTTTTTCATGGCCATCTATGTACATAAATTCCTTGCAATAAAATGTAACTGGCTTTTGTTTTTATAGTCTGCAGCAACTATTTATATACATTTTAATTTATTTATTATTTGAAGTCGCTTCAACATAAAAGTCATATCGCGACTAAACATTGAGAAATACGTTGAAAATACATAATAAATAAAATATAAATAAAAATACACAGATACATTGTTTTCAATCAATAAGATACATGAAATTTAAATTGAATTTAAACATTAACATTGCATGCCTAGATGAAGTTGATAATTCTCCTGTGATGTTGTTGATCACCCAAAGCTAGCTGAAGGTTTTCAGGAACTCCATACTGAAGTCGCTGGTGAGTGTATCTTGGGCAAACAGTGAGCAGATGCTCAACGGCAAGAGTAGAATCACACAGAGTACATTTAGGAGGAAGTTCACGGGACAGAATGTAGGAATGAGTAAGCGCAGTGTGGCCAATGCATAATCGGGTTATTAGTACATACCTGGTCTCGCCGGGTTACTGTTCTAATTGTTGTGGACAGGTTAGGCATTGGACAGACATCATGCAGTTTGCTTTAGGATGTAGTTGTCCAATCTGTCTTCCATCGGTGTAGGAGAGTTCTTTTAAGATATCGTAAATAGTCTTCATGTGGTATCTTATTGGGGGATGTGTGAAGGAGTAACAATTATTTTTTTCTATTCTGTGGCACTCTCAATTAAAAGTCAACACCTTCTTCATAAGTATGTTCTTTTATAACTACAAGTGTTCATAATCAAGCACAGGGGCTTTGTGAATCCTTTTTAATGATTTAGTAATTTATGACATTACATTATAATTGTTATAGCATTATGTCCGTCAGAGAAAAGATGGTCTTTGCAGTGATGAAGTAATTATCCAAATTGGTTGTGTGGTTTTCTGAGGTTATTCTACATAAATTGTACAGAACAAAAGAATGGCCATGTGGTAAATTGATATGATAAATTAGAGTCTGTATGTAGGAAATATTCATGTTAACTGAGGAGCTATTTCTATCCCATAACCTACTGCCTTACAACATCTAAAGAGAGGTGCCTAGCCACGTGATGGTTAAGAGATACTGGGCAATGTTATACAGAACAGGCCTTAGGGATTTGGAACTTCAGCACTTTGAATAATGGGCTTGCCTGGGCACCATTTATTTATCTGAATACTACGATAACTGTGTTTTGTGGATAGAGAGAAATCAGCTTGTGGTCTACTTCTTGTGTGACCTGATTTCACAATTCGGTCCAGAATTCTCCTGGCTTCACTGACTATTTCTAGCACGGAAAGTGGAGACGGTCCTGGCGGATACGGTATGTTGAACGCATAATTAGTATGACGAGGAATGGACCAGCACTTTTTCATCTCCAGAAACTCCTAAAAATTACACGAGTTCATGGCTAGCAAACACGATGACACTTCCAGACCCCGTGCTGTCACCACTGCAAGTGACGCCGAAGGTGACACTTGGGAATGCTTCCAGCTACAGTCTTGTTCATCGACAAATTGTTTATGTACGAACTTAAGCTTTGTATTATCGGTGTAATTTGCCTGTGGGGCGGTTAAACCAAATGATTCAACTACCGGTACAGTTTTGTAACCTACTGCTTAGGTTAAACCGCCTTGAAAGCTTATCATAACATATACACTGTGACACAAAAGTCAGATAACAAATGGGAAAAACTTCCTTTCTAAAGTACACTTTTGTATAATGTATTATTGGACAATGTTGACATTATTTGCTTATTTATCATTATTTTCGTTTTATACGGTTTTTATTTCAAACATAGGTAAAATGAATTATTAGTTCTTAAAGTTAAATTCAATTTCTGTTACAAATGTATGATTATCGTCGGAGACGTTCAAAATATTGGTCATTTACTTGAAGGCAGAGGCTCATTCTATCCTGACAGTCTCTGTCACTCCTTCCAGAAGGAACATTCTTGGTTGGTTGGCTTGGTTTAAGGGCGCTCAACTTCGAGGTTATCAGCGCCCTGAGAAATATTCTGAATATAGTAGCTACAAAAGAAGAATGAACATGGGCCAAGTCGATACAGTGATATTGCAGTCTTGCCGTTGCCAGTGAAGCTATAAGTCGTTCTTCGCTTCTTGATGTATCGCTGTGTCGCCCGTTGATTTGGTTCTTTCCCTCTAGCTCTGCAAGAGATCTCTTTATCTCGGGTACGCGCAGATGTTTTCGAATAGACTACCCAAGGAAACCTTTTTATATATTGTTTATTGCATCTTAGATATTTTCGGGAGCTATGCCGATTGTATATGTAGAGGAATCGCACTCACGTCCGCACAGCACAACCTGCCGTACTGGTCTCTGGTTGAGTAGTGACCAGACGCTTTCTCTCTTACCCACGCTAAGAAAACGTTCCCTTCAATTTTGAATGTCATGACGTCATCCAAGAAAGCCGCGTATCCAAAATGCTATTTCCTTTTCCCGCAATTTAGAAATGTCCCTTTCTACTATAACATGTTCTTTTATGAATTTCGAATATATAATTACCTTTTTAGGATTAAACGATGTTTACTTTATATTTTATTAAATATATCGCGCGACTTTTAAGGTTTTCAGACCTGACTTTCGAACGTGTATTTAAACTATGTAGTATAACGTCATGACTCGCTAATTTCAAACCAATAATGTGTTTATCCTACAAATTTAACGACTATTATTTACTCATATCTTGCTCACCTTACAACACTTCCTGCTCTATTATCTATTTATGTTATTACTTAACACTTATCGCAAATCTCACATCCGGCAATTAAATTAAAACGTGTCTTTATCAAGCCCATTCGATTGGAAATCTAAATTTCGGTATCAAATGCCCCCATTTATGTTATTTTATTATTTCATAATAAAATAATGTAAATGTCTTGCCCGAAAGAAAAATTAAAAATTACTCCTGTATTTTGAATAATCGGCAACACTCCCATTATATACAATTTTCAATTACACTGTTTTTGAAATTGGTTATTAACACATTTTCTCATTAATCTTTTTAACATGACAAACAATTGTACACTTGACTAAACATTAATCCTTAAATACTAATTACAATATGTTATGGTTTCTTCTGTGAAGCTTTTATATAAAGGTTAAATTTCAAGAGTCTTTCTTTATATTTCCTTCTTTTAGTTCATGTTTGCTCACTTCGCTCTCACTATCACTTGCACTGTGATTTTTCACTTTTGTTATTGTAACACATATCTGTACTATATCCTTTAAGCACTAAAATGTACATATATTTATATAAATCCATTACACTCTTCAGACAAGTTCTTTCTTTGTCTTGCTGTGATAACTATCTATACATCTAAATATTTTAACAAATGTTTACAAAGTAAATATTCTGTTTTCTCTCTATGCGGAGATGAACAATTTAACAATCTTTCTGAAGCTGTTATTGTGAGCTCTATACAATATATTTTTAAGCTCTTTGTAGTAGATAGCAATTCACATTCTGCATTTTTCATGAATATGTAAGTACCTGACCAATATATGATTTTCAAGTAAGCTAACATTTACATTTTATCTCAAAGCTGATTGGGCGCCAATAGACAAATGACACTTCCAATTTTTTTTTTTTTTTTTTTACATTAAATCAAGGTTCCAAGGCACCACACGGTTTCTTGTATGGTCGAAGGAGTTGTTTATGCCATCTTCCCAGACATTTTTCATTTTTAACATCTTTTAATTCATAGGTATGATAACCAAATTTTGATATAATTTCTGCAGGACCTTTATATAACAATTCCATCCTTTTGTTCCTACCTCGCAAGGCACTTGATAACTTATGGTCTTTAACTAGTACCCAATCGCCTATCTTAGGTTCCCATTTATGTTTTCTACTCTTTTTCTTTAATTTTCGCTTCTCTGCCTTTTTCTTGATTCGTTCAAAAGCAATTTTCGCTCTTTCTTCTTCACTTAACTGAATGTCATTAATTTTCAGTGTTTTTGGTACCCCGATCAATATTGGTTCTGGTTCAATTCCTAACATTAATTTTATTGGTGCAAACCCAGTAGTTACATTAATGGTGTGATTGATAATCTTTTCTATCAATGGACAATATTTCACCCAATCCTTGTGATTATGATGTGTAAGTACACGTAAATAAATTCCTATATCTCGGAGGACACGTTCTGTTGGATTCCCTGATGGAAAGTATGAGGAACAATAATTTAGTTTTCTCGCGTCTAATGTCACCCTAATCTTTCCATTGGCCTTATTTACAATACATAGGGGATTCACAAATTCTGAATTCGAAATTTCAATAACCTCATCTTCTAACATTGACTTTATAACTACATCTACCTCTTCTCTTATTGTACTAGGGATAGCTCTCGCTTTGTGTGTAAAAGGTTTGATGGGTATCATCTCAAACGAATGAGTATAAATATTACATTTACCAGGTTTCTCAGAGAATACTTCTTTATTTCAGATTAATATTTCAAACAGTTTATCCCTCTGTTGTTCATTTAGTTGATCAGCCTGAGTTACTTTTTTTCTCAACAATTCTTCTAAGTCTTCACTACTCTCCCTATCATAGTACCTAGTTGCGTCAGAAAACCTCAAATTGTCTATGAAATCATTTTTATCCCATTCTACATTTTCTTTATTATCGATACTGTACTCTTTGACATTTACTTCAGTTAATTCCATAGCTCCTACTTTAACATATTCTACAAAGAATGTATCCCCTTGGATTTCTTCTTCCTCTTTTTCTCTTACAATAGTTTCTGAACTACTATCTTCCACAAAAGGCACTATAATGGTCTCATCTTCAACTTTCATTTCTACAATCATGTTTTTAAAATTCACCACAGCTTCCCAGGCATAAAGACAATCACAACCTATTATAATATCTGTAACAAGTCTTCCTACAATCAGAAATAAAATTCCTAGTATTCTCCCATTTATTTCAATATTTATCATTGCTTGAAATTTTACTCTCTCTTTTCGTTTTCCCACAGCTAGCGAGCAATATATCCCATTAACTGGTAAAGACATTACTTTAAAACCACTACTTTGTAAATTATCATACAAATTTTGTGAGCATACTGTGCTATTTGATCCCGTATCTATAATTGCATTGTATTGTTTTCCATTTACTCCAATTTTGATTTTAGGTGGATCTCCTACTTTTTCGTTTTCGTCGATTCTATTTTTCCATTCTCTTTTCTTTTGTATCATCATTTGCCTTCCAGGACTATTTATTTCCGAGTACTTATCACAATCATTACTAGGATACCCAGTTCTCACTGAAGGCGCGTTTGACCGGGTCTGGCGTTTCCCTGATTTTTAGGTATTGCTCCTGTACTATTTCCCGAATTGTTACTTCTGTTTTCCTGCATTAAATCGGGGTTACTTCCTACCATGTTTTTGACCGTGTTAATGGCCTCAACCATTTCCGCATTTTCGGGGGAATTTCGTCCATTAGAATACCTTTCTCCCTGTCTTGGTGACCTCGGTCTAAACTCATTATCTCCGTTTGTCCAATACCCATCATTTGAATTTCTACTATGTCCAAAATAACGTCCCCGTCTACCTCGATCAAATCTATTTGTATTCATATAATTCACCCTTATATTTCTTCCCCTTTGATTACCATTTCTATTTTGGTGACGCCCTTCCTGGTTATATCTACCTTGATTTTCCCACCGGAATGATTCCATCCTTGGTACTGGTCCTTTATATCTTTCCCTAATATCACTTCTATTCTGATAATACTGTGCCCCTTGCCCGAAAGAATTTACAGTTTCTTTTTCTTCATATTTGTTTCCAAATGCGTGTTTTGGCTTATTGACTTCTAAGGCTGATAATAATTCGATCATAGCTGCAATGCTATCGGGTTGGGCTATGATTAGGTAGTGTTGAAGCGTTTCCGGAAAATGTGGAGTAACTATATTTATTAGATCTTTTTCATCTAAGGGAGGATCCAACATCTTCGATTTTCTCGCTATTCTCATAAAATAGTTTACCATCGATTCCTCCGATCTAGGATTAAACTTTCCATTGCTTAATTCTACTCTAATATTAGCCTGCCTACTAGCTCCCCAATATCTGGTTAAAAAGATGTTCCTAAAGGTCCTGTAATCATTATTGTTACCCATAGAAAGGCCTAGCCAATTAACAGCATTACCCTTTAGGCATTTTCTTACTATCACCATCTTGTACTCCTCTGGTATACGTTTCACCGTGAAGTACTCTTGTAA
Organism: Tenodera sinensis; assembly: GCA_030765045.1. Taxonomy (NCBI): domain Eukaryota; kingdom Metazoa; phylum Arthropoda; class Insecta; order Mantodea; family Mantidae; genus Tenodera; species Tenodera sinensis. The sequence continues at coordinate 97,872,485 of CM060969.1, read as the reverse complement.
CCCTTCTAAAAAGGCTTTAGGATCATCTGAATCTTCATTTTCAAAAACTGGAGGTGTCATTTCATTTAAGACATGGTTAGGCCAATGTAAATTTGAACTGTCACCTATCCCTGAGCTATTTCCGAGATCAGAATGGGAATTACTGTTACCCCTATTTTGCATCGAAATGTCAGCTGATACACCTGGTATTGCCTCGTTTCTTGCAACTTCATTACTAAGATTGTTGTGATTACATGCATTTTCATTTAATTTCAAATTTTCTAAGGCCTCTTTTACCTGAGTAATTTCTGTTACTACTCCTTTTATTTGGTCTGTAACATCCTCCAAATTTCTAGCCTGCCTTTCACTTTCTACATCAGATCTTTCTATTCTAACTTTACACCCCTGTAACTCTTCTCTAATTTCTTCCCTTTGTTTGTCTAATCTATATGTTACTTTTTCCCTTTCTTTATCTAATTTTTCACTCACTTGTTGACCTAATTTCTTTTCAGAATTCTTTACTTCTTGCCTTATTGTCTCTAATTCTCCCTTAACCTGTTCTCTATTTTCTTTTACTTCACTACTGACTTTATTAATTTCCTCCCTAACTTCTTCCCTAAAGGTTTCTAAAGCTCTCTTCTGATTTTCCAATTGCATTCCCAATTCCTGTTGTCCCTTCTCTAATTTCTGTCCTAACTCTGTTCTTAATTCTTTACTAGTTTCATCTATCTTTTGACTTAACTCTGTACTCATCTTTTGACTTAACTCTGTACTCATCTTTTTCACTGTTCTTAATTCTTTACTATTTTCATCTATCTTTTGACTTAACTCTGTACTCATCTTTTCCACTGTTCTTAATTCTTTACTAGTTTCATCTATTTTTCGACTTAACTCTGTACTCATCTTTTCCATTATCTTTTGAAACATATTCTCTATTTCTGACATAAATGCTGGCCTTTCTGAATTACTACTAAACATTTCTGAACTACCTCTAGGTGTTTCTCTAACGTTCTGATCTTCTACTTCTTGGCATATTCTGCTACCAATTACATTCTGATTATATTTTTCCATCCTAACTACACTTTTCTCAATTTCCGGACTCTCAAAACCTAGAAAATCGCTATCACTGTCTTCCATTTCTAAACTATTTACACGTGTTTTTCTACTCACCAATATTTCACGCACTTAAACTTGTTCACTACACGTTTCACAGATGTTCACACGCTAGGCACCTTCTTGTCTGCTGGCTCGATGCTGGCCTGGTCGTCTTGGGGTTGGTCTCTTCTCTCGAGCCCCACGTTGGGCGCCATTTGAAGCTATAAGTCGTTCTTCGCTTCTTGATGTATCGCTGTGTCGCCCGTTGATTTGGTTCTTTCCCTCTAGCTCTGCAAGAGATCTCTTTATCTCGGGTACGCGCAGATGTTTTCGAATAGACTACCCAAGGAAACCTTTTTATATATTGTTTATTGCATCTTAGATATTTTCGGGAGCTATGCCGATTGTATATGTAGAGGAATCGCACTCACGTCCGCACAGCACAACCTGCCGTACTGGTCTCTGGTTGAGTAGTGACCAGACGCTTTCTCTCTTACCCACGCTAAGAAAACGTTCCCTTCAATTTTGAATGTCATGACGTCATCCAAGAAAGCCGCGTATCCAAAATGCTATTTCCTTTTCCCGCAATTTAGAAATGTCCCTTTCTATTATAACATGTTCTTTTATGAATTTCGAATATATAATTACCTTTTTAGGATTAAACGATGTTTACTTTATATTTTATTAAATATATCGCGCGACTTTTAAGGTTTTCAGACCTGACTTTCGAACGTGTATTTAAACTATGTAGTATAACGTCATGACTCGCTAATTTCAAACCAATAATGTGTTTATCCTACAAATTTAACGACTATTATTTACTCATATCTTGCTCACCTTACAACACTTCCTGCTCTATTATCTATTTATGTTATTACTTAACACTTATCGCAAATCTCACATCCGGCAATTAAATTAAAACGTGTCTTTATCAAGCCCATTCGATTGGAAATCTAAATTTCGGTATCACCAGTTATATGCACAAGGAGGTTTCGGTGTGACAAAGACAGTGAAGTCTTCCATCCTTGTCGCCCGCTCGCTGGGTAACTGGCAACACTGAGAAAGCAACATCACTTTATTGGCTAGGCCCATGTTCATGTTTGTTTTGTAGCTAATGTAGTATAGGTGATGCTTTGTGATTACTTATCTATAGCTGTGGGCTTTGTCTGAAAGACCTGCTTTGTATATACCCATAGAAATAAATATATAGGGGTGTGAGGTCTGGCGACCGTAGATTTAAGTAAATAAATAAAAGATAAATAAGTAATAATGTCAAAATTGTACAATAATACATTATGCAGTTTACAAAAGTGTGCATACTCCAATATATTTACACAGGAAGTTTTTCCCATTTATCAACTGACTTTTGTAACACACGGTATAAAAGTCGATGTATGTATGTGTATGCTCCTTACAGGCTTGTACACCTTACAACGATTTCGACCATGAATTGACACCGAAAACCTTTGACACAAGTTAAAAATTGTTTAGCTTAAAATTTGAAATTCCACTCCATTTCACACAGTAAGTATTTAATTTAATTTAATACCGTGACGCCACGTAACAATGGAGCGGTCAGAACAATGGTTAAATTTCAGTTGAAATTATTATAGATAACTAGAGGTTGTGTTAAGTTTGGTTTGACTATTTTAGCGAATAATGCAAGAACAGAGGCTAATAAAACTAAAACCGAACTATTTACTGAATATACCAAATAACCTTGGTGTATTTTTGCAAGCAAGACCTTCTAAAGTTTAATGGATTATTAAAATATATCTTTAATGTTAAATATCTTTGGAGCTATACAAAAGTGCTACTTTTAACAGTTGCATGTCAATAAACAAGGTTATGTAATAGAAACCGCAGGTACTTAGTTTTTAGATTTAATTTTTACCTAAATAATGAGTATGGAATTTCACCGATCAAAATTGGTGTCTCTGGTAATAATTCATATTATCGTACTTTATAGAAGTTATTAAAGTGCTTCCACACAGCTTGTTTCTTTCTCTTGGTGTTATCTGGTTTAGAATCTTCTATTATTTCGTCTATTTCTTCAAGTGAAGATTCCCCAAATCGTTTCATAACTGCCACTAATCGTACGGTTGTAACTGTATCGATGATTTGGTGAAAGAATTATGTGTGGAGATATGCTTGATTGCGAATTTGAACTTTGAAACCGGCAATTGGGTTTATGTTGGCAAAACTCACAACAGCGTAAATTATCAGGAAACCGTTGAGTATCACGCCACGAGTTAAATAGGCATTAAAATAGTACTGCAGCGGTGTTTTTGCAGAGTATTTCCTCAGTAGCTTATGTTATCTCGATCCGTAAGCAACCTTTTTGAGGTCGTCTCCCATTGTATCGTTCACCAATTGCTGTTGTAGCTATGATACCGTTCATCTCAGGGTATGCGTGAGTGTACTGTGAAAGAGCAAAGCCAGTTAAATTAACTTGTAGACTCTTAATGTTAGCTAAAAGATTCTTTTTGAATAGAGTGGCTGACCGTTGGTTATAAAGAATTAAATCACCTTCGGAAAGTTCCCTCGCGTTACCCACTATATCTTGCTAATACACACGTGTCACTGAGGGCTAACTCAGCAAAAAATCTGTTATCCCTACATGACATCCGAATGTCTCAAGAGACACACCGCGAGTACGTAATTTAATTTAGTATTCTCAAGTTCTTAACCTAAACCCGCCCACATTTTACTCCCCTACCAACGCCCACAATATTGAGCTTCTCCAATGGTTAACACGCGGCGGATTAAAGCCGGGTCAGACGGTAACAATTCGCATTCCACGAGTAGACATTTACTTGTTAGAACTCCAATGTCACAAGAGAAGTAACACAATGAGACAGAAAACAGAGGAGATGTTGCAACGCTGTGTTTCATTCCACGTGGAGTTAACATCTCTCTGTCAGTTCTTTGATTTCATTGGCTGAAGTGACACACTGATTGGTGCCATGTGAAACATAACTGACTTTCAAGAACAAACAATACATGTGGTGTGTATTGTCTGAGAGGCTCCTGATGATCAAAGGTAAAACACATGTTAATTATTAAGATAGCACAGTAATACAGCATTAAGCTATCATAAATCAGCATATTTTCCCCCTCTGAAAACAGCTTCTACTTTAGATTCTAAAAACCCTCACTTCCTTTCTAATGCTAAGAATTTCTGTCTACGTAAGTTTCCATGTACTGGACCACCATAACTGTATTCCCGGTATTCTTTAAGCTAAGTGCTCGTTATCTGGCTGGTTACCAATGAGTCGCAAATGGCCCATTTCTCTGGAGAAAATACATTTTAAGTCAGGCTTTTTACACTATACACTGATTTATGTAAACAATTTCTATACGTTACTATGGTTCATTTAATTAATTATTAATTTATTTTCCCCATTTCTTACCCTACGTCATATAGTGTACGTGGAACAAACATGGAAAATATCGTTCTGTTCTTTAAGAAAACCATACGCAGGGGAACCCCAATCTATAATTAAGCATAATGAAATATAAGTAAATGAGGAAACAATGCAATGTTAGTGAGCATTTGTACAAAAGCTAATTTTAAGCCGACCTTTCCCAATTCTGTGCGGCTTGACACCAGCTGTTCCCCTCGACAACCTAACAGCTGTGTTTTACACAAGACTTATATCACTGTTGCGTCAGCAGAGCATAATAGTGTTATTGTGCACCTCTACACTGTCTTCTTGCACATTAATTGAATATACTGTTATTGCTTCTTGGAACAGAATGCTCATTTCAAATGAAGTTACCTACACCAAAGACCAGGCTAATTACATATTTATGCTGAGACGCAAATGTATAACTTGTTGCAATAAAATCTAGTATGTTAAAATCACCTAACTTTCTATATTCACTCTTATTACTTTAAAAAACGCTTCTGCGTCTAGCTTCTTCACGATAGTCGGTATAAACAGTTGTAGAAATCCATTTATTACATACCCGGCGTTGTCCATGATTTGACTATTTGTCCATACAATATCCAGCCTTAAGTTTGTCCAATAGCCTGTGTTCCTTGGGAGCATTTAAAAATATTACACAGCACTGGAATAGTTAATTAAAACCTTCAGGATAATATTAATATAAAACATATGTATGATAAAAATACCGAGAAAGTACAATGCAAAAGCACTGTTTAAGAGCCACAAATACCACACTTTTAATGATGACTTCTCATTATTTCCTATCCTATGTCTATTTATAGACAAAATTTCATTGGGAAGAAACAATAGCAGTTTAAGTAACATCAGTATAGCCTTAAGATGTGGAATCGGGACTGAAAAGTTCATGATTTGAACCACGGATCTTCCGCTTATCGAGCGGCTGCTCTAGCCACTAAGCTACCATGGCCAACTTGCCAGTATGATACTAAATTCCCCAACCAATTTACCTATTTAATATTTTATAGGTTACTTAAACACGGGACATAAAGTACTTGCTATTATAAGACGCCCTTGGGGTATTTATCCCTGATATGAGATTCCCTTGTGGTCTAACCGGGAAAGTACGAATCAGTTGGGGAATTTAGTAGACAACATACACAAAACACAAGCAAGTTAAAACAAAAGAAAGACGAAATTTGACTGTGTTATTGTTCTCATATAAACGATGCCAGAGAGGGAACAAGTGCCTTGTTAGACAGTTAGGCTACGGCGCGAACTACAGTGACGTAATTCTCCTAGTCCAGTCATGGCCCAATGAAGTAAAACCACAATCACCCAATATATCCAAATTCTAAACAAGCAACAAAATTGTTCGTTGACAGAGACACGAAAGCAAGCTTGCAAGCTTTTGTAGCCATTATCTAAACTTAAATAATTAATTGCGTAAAATAGAGTGGAATATCGAAATCTAAGCTAGGTAATAATATTTGCCTTGTGTCAAACGTTATCTCTGCCAAGTTTGGTATAAATGGGTGTAATAGCGTAGAAACGTCTAAAAAAATATACACACAACACACTCACACACAAGGGCGTAAACATATATAATTTTTTAACAGCTGGTTACTATGGGTGGCTTTGAAATTCCGTTCACTTTTCATGTCCAGGACACAAAATTACGAATAACGACTTCCCATTTGGCAAAAGTGTACCTAAGTACTAAAAATATGATGTGTTGCACTCACATGACTTCCTCTACTCTTATACTAACCATTCTTACTAACCCTTATTCCTATATCTTGTTCATGTTAGTTGAGATAAACATTTACAGAAATTATCTTATTTCTTATTTTCTTATAGGTACAAGGGGAACATCGCTTAGAGCGATAGTCAAATATTTTAAAGCTTGGAGATTCCGTTCTCTTTGCACGGTTAAGATACTAGAAAATTAATCACGATCTTCCATTAGCGAAACTTTTCCAAAACTCTCACTAATAACAAGCAATACCTCCGAAATGATTAATTCTACAAAAAAAAGTATTTGGACATAAATTGTAGGTTTTAGTAAGATCTACTTTTTTTGTATTTTCCCATACCAGTTCTTAGCCATGCAAATATAATTTCAAAGCCGTGATATAACGACCTGCTTTAAAACATTTCACTATGATTTGAAACCTACTGTATTTCCCTTATATCTATAAGGAAATAATAAGATAATTTCTACAAATTCTTATCTATACTAACATGAAGAAGGTAGAGAAATAAGAGTTTATAAGACTACAAGAGCAGAGAAAGTTATGTGAATGCACATGTCAGATTTTTTAACATTTTCAGTTTTAATTTTGTATACCTACTTACGTTTACATAAGTAGTTATGGATATTTATATTAAACAATCTTATATGTAGCTTTAAATTTATATTCAAATACCTTTGTTTTTTCAATAAATTTATGGTTTTAGTATAGACTTTCTAAAACAGTTGCTTGTCGGACTGTTACCACGACGAAACACATGTCGCTAGGGTCGTCAAGGAAACTTTTAGCTGCGCATTAAATAAAATCCAGATGGCAGTGAGTAAACATACCAACTTTAACAGATTTAAACAAATGCTTGACCATAAAACAAGTAATATAAACCTACACTGTTTTTATGTAAAACATAGTTCTTTTTTCACATTTTCCAGAACATCTTTTGCAGCTCCGATTCAATGAATTTTCACACATATTTTTCACTCTAAGGTTGTTGTTTAGATACAAGCGCCACCATCTTCAATGACATTTCCCTACCTGTTTTTTCTCAACACTCTCAATTGCCAGTGACGTCGGTGCACCGCAATTTCGTCCGCAAGAGTTCTTTTACATGTCAATAGATCTACTGACATGGGACTGCTGCTTTTAAGCACAGTTAAAACAATTGGTATAAGCAGGGTTTGAACTATGACTTTGGGATCAGTATACCGCTATAACCAACTAAGCCACCTAGGAGGCGTTGGTACAGTGCAAACCGTAGGATCCAGGCGGCTGTGGAAATGTGAACAAATCCCTTTTATAAAGCTACGTAGGCTTTCACGGCCGGCGTCTAAATTGTAGAAAGAAATATCTTCCGGGCTGTTATGCCGTGGTCTGCTGGAGATCTGTCTTCCAGACGTTTCGTCTCCAACTGCGGTATACATCCTCAGTGGCGTTGTCGAAGTCTCCTCGTGGAAGATATCGCAGTGATACCTTCCACGAGGAGGCTTCGACAACGCCACTGAGGATGTCTACCGCAGTTGTAGACGAAACGTCTGGCAGACAGATCTCCAGCAGACCACGGCATAACAGCCCGGAAGATATTTCTTTCTACAAATCCCTTTTATATTCATTAGTACTTATATTACATTAATTTACCTCATAATTTAACGAGCTTTAACTAAAAATTATACCAACCGAGCCAGTTGGCGCAGTAAGTGCGTAACTCGCATTCGGGAGGTCGCGGATTCCATCCCCGTTACCCGATTACTCTGACTTACGTGTTTCCTTGGTTTCCTCTTGTCACTTGTCACTTTGTCCTTTCCTTTCTAATTTTACTCCCTTGTCATCTCTGAGGTTTATTAGTCGGCGCAATAGTTCCGGCGGATGCGGACAGGTGGCACAGACGCGTACACTGTGTGGTCTGTCAGTGTGTGTGTGTGTGTGTGTGTGTGTGTGTGTGTGTGTGTGTGTATGTGTGTGAGAGAGAGGCAGAGAGAGAGAAAGAGGCAATGTAAACAAAATAATCCAAAAAGTTTGAACATCAAAATTGGTCCCCATATATCAGACAAAACAATAATTTATTGTTCTAACACAGCTATCCTTTGAATGATAGAATGGCAACTGAAGAACCCAATGTCATATCCAGGATTTAAACCACGTATTTTCTGCTCTACGTGCCGCTGCTCTAAGCTAGCATGGCAACTCCGAGTCACTTGAGGAATTTAAAACTATACCGGCATGTTGCATTGGTAGCTCAGTGGCTAAGAGTAGCGTACGATCCGTAGTTGAAATCCCAGCTATGGAATTGAATTCTTCATTTCTGATTCTAACTTTCAAAATACAACTTGGTATTTAAGCTCAGCAACTTTCAAAGATGTGATACGAAGATTTTGGGGGAAAAAAATCCCCTTATCCCAAACTATCCTTGACTTAGAAAATTTTTCGAAAATGTTGATTTACTCAAGAACTCTATTTTAATTAAATAACTTTAATATATTTGTATGATAAATTAAATGTATTGAATTTTCTGGAAATAACCTCTGAACTCCTCTTAATTGTGAATGTTTTCATAACTGATAAATCATAAGATATACAAAATCTTAAGACACAATAGAATGTATACACTCACCAGCGACTTCAGTATGGAGTTCCTGAGAACCTTCAGCTAGCTTTGGGTGATCAACAGTATCATAAGAAAATCATCAAGTTCATCAAAGCATACAAACTTAATATTTAAACTCATTGTAACCTTCATGATATGTTTCCTCCTTTTTTTTCCTCAATGTTTAGTCGCGATATGACTTTTATGTTGAAGCGACTTCAAATAATAAATAAATTTAAAAAAAAAAATAGAATGTAGATCTCTTTAAAATACACAAATTTCTGTGAAGTTAATATTTCGGAGATGTTCTTTTTATTGGTTCGCATTTTTCAATACCCATACCTTTTCTCAAATTGATATTCGTTTTTTCCATTCTTCGTCATGCAAATAGAATGAATTTCAAGGTCATCATATGGCGACCAGCTCTTAAAGGATTTTATTATTCCTTAAGGTATTCTATTCCCTTATTCCCCTTGCACCTACAAGAACATTAGCAATAACATAATTTGCACAAGTGTTTATATGGTTTAACATAAGTATTGCTGTTTGTAAGAATGGTTAGCACAAGAGTAGAGAATGCCATCTGAGTACAACATAAGTATTGTGTCCCTCAAGGTAAGAAAGTAGTGTGTTAAAAATTAGAAATAATATTAACTTTCTTCACGTTCGTGAACCCGAAGATGACGAAAAACAACGAGGGGGGGGGGCAAAGGTGGAGAAACTGATGACGAATTAAGAACCGAAAGCTATTGAGCCAGAGAAATGACAGAAATCTTAGAAATAATACGTGAATAATAAATGTATTTTTAGTTTCCAGAATCGAAAAGCCAGTGTCGGTAGCCCACGCCTAAAGGGCCAAAGGAGGGGGTGTTGGACCGAAGGAGGGGCACGGTGCTATATAACAAGTGCGGTCAGCTAATATTGGCGCCAGTGCGTGTGGAAATTTCTACAGCCTTCCGCAGTACTAACACATAAGCAAACATGTCGCTGGAGCGTCAAGTCAGGGCAAAGGTAAGTAATGTTATCCAAACTTAAACTATAGCCTACGATCATACACTGAAACGGGCTGTTAATCAACTACACCGAAGTAACTTCACAGATTGTAGATGTGACTAGATGTCCGGGGCTAAACATAACCTAATTCTTGTATATGGTGTTAAACTTATTGGTATCAGATGCTGATAATTTGCTGTTAAAGCAAAATCGGATGAAAACTTGACTTAAAATATCTTTAAAACTGCTGTTCGAGTACGAAAATGTCGATTTTCAGCAGCTTTCCTCACCATTCTCAACATTTAATGCCACAAAAATCTCTTAAATCTCGAACTAATCACTTGACAATGCGATACTAAACAATGATTAGCTGCCTTCTTGAATTATGTAGCCCACTCTACAGATATTTGTTTAACTGCTTTTGTAACTTATTTCATAATGCCCAACGCTGTCGTCCCGAAGATCAAGGGTTCGTTTGCTGTCATGAAGTTACTGATTTTTTATTCCATACGAAGCAAAGTATTTGTACTATTATAATTTAAAACCACCAACAGTAAGTTTGTTGGCATAAATAAATAATAATTACCATCTAAAGGTTTTTTAATCCCGGGACAAAAAGTACTTTAAATCGCCCTTGAGATATTTATCTCCGATGTAAGATTCCCTTTGTGGTCTGCCGGGAAAAATAGGAATCGGTTGGAGAATTCAATGCCATACTGGGAAACTGTCACAGTTCCTTAATGGTTAAAGCAGCCGGGCGTGTGGTGGAAGGTCTCTGGTTCAAATCCCGGGTGTAGTATTGAATTTTACAGTTCCAATTCTACCTCTCAAACATTGCCCACACATAGCTTGTGTGTTTAAAGACACCAGCAGTAAGTTTGCTGACATAAGTAAATAACTATTATCATTTAGTTAATTCGGCTCACACCAGAAATCTTAGAATATGACAGTCGCTCCTTCGGTGCTTCAACTTTGCTATGAAAATTCGGGTCAGCATTTCAAATAGTGCCTATAAAACTCACGTAAAGTCTTAGGTGTATTTGATTTTATACTCTTTCACCCTTTAAATCACTTCCCATTCTGAAGCACAACATATGAATGTATTAAGCAGGATTCAACTTTTTGTTAGCAAGGATTGTAATTAATTGTACTGATATGTTAAAATAAAATGCTTAAATCGAATCATCAATTTAAAATCTAGATCAAAACAGCATAACTCAAAACTGCTCTTCTCAAAAGAGAAGAAAGGGGGAAAAATGTAGAGAAGGATATTTGAACTCGAAAATCATGGAGTTTTATTAGAAAGGCAATCACATAGATAAGTCATAACCTTTGTGCCAGTCAGGTTATTCTAAAAAGCACCTTCGTTTTCGTGTATTGCGCTCTTGAAAGGTTAATATTAGCCAGTGGCGTACTGACACTTCAGAAACTTATAGCCGTAAGTTCAAAATTTAAACAAATAGACCATAAATCTCTAATGTCAAATTGCTCGTTTATAACATCTATATATTATCTGAAAATATTTCGGTGTAGTTCATTAACACCCGGTTCATAAAAGTCCGTGTATGTGTGTGTGTGTGTGTGTGTGTGTGTGTGTGTGTGTGTGTGTGTGTGTGTGTGTGTGTGTGTGTGTTCCTCATAGGCGCTGCACGTATTTCGACGAAATTTGTGACAGATAACATTTGACAGAAGACAAAAGTTACGGTCTAGCTTAGAATTCTAAATTTCACTTTATTTCCCACAATTAATTATTTAATTTTAAGCAATACCTACAAAAGCTCGCAAGAACATTTATATATGTATTTATCAGCGATAAGTTCTAGTAACTCCAACATTGCCAACATAACAATAACTACTTAAACTTCACGGTCCCCAAAATAATAAAGTAACGGCGATTTCATATATTTGTCGATATCCTCTCTGACATCGATCTTGGAGTAATAACATAGTCAATTTTAGTCTCTCTTTTGTTTTAATTTTCTCGTGTTTTCTTAGTATAAAAAATAGTTTGTTATGTTGGTTACTGATGAGAATGAATAAGGTTATATTGAAGTTACTTAAATTGGTATTATTTCTTCTTAATGAGATTTCCTGAATGATAATAATAGTAATAATAATTAAATTTCTTACACATTCTCACAGAAACATAAAATAAAAATTACCGTAGGTTTTATTGTCAGATGTGTCAAAGGATATATTTTTAATTTTCAAATACAAAACTTGCAATTTTAAGGCAAAAAAGTGTATCTATTTAAAAAAGTGTTGAAATCTAAACTGAAGAAGAGTCAAACAAGCTCGCAATTTCAAAAAGCAGATGAATTATGAACCTGGGTTTAAAATGCTGGAGCAAAATGTAAGGGAGTTTTCGTAACAAAAAATGAACAAATTTGATCATAATTTCTAAACTATTAGATCGAAATGGATGAAATCTAAGCTGTGACATCTTTGCATTACATTATAACTCCCCCAGCGCTACAGCCCTTCGCAGGATAAGGTCTACCCCCGGCCACCGCTTTCCACACCTCTGTTCACTATAGGCATCATGGGATGCAGTAGTGGAGGGTGGGACGTGGTCGGCGCCCAGAGCCCTCCCGGCTGGTTATGCGGCCTTCACGACTTGAAGTCGCTACTTCTTTAGCAAGTAGCACCACAATCGACCCCTCCGAGACCTAACGAGGCTGAGTGCACCCCATGCCAAACCTTCTAGCCAGAGAAATGTCCCCACGCCGATTCAGGGGATCAAACCCGGGTCCTCCGCGGCAGAGGTAGACGCGCTACTGCTGCGGTACAGAGGCGGTCGGATTACATTATACCTGTGCTATAAATTTAACGAAGCTAGCATTATTAGATCAAAATTTCAAGTCATACGTATCAAAAAATTATCAAAAAGGATTCAGTGGTTCTCGAGATTAACCTACATCCAAACACTAACGTATCCTCTTTATACCATTAGTATAGTATTGATACAGTATAATTTAAGTAAATCCCATCTTTGATTAAACTTTATCAGCAATTAATTTAAAAAATAACCAACTGTGTTAGTAACACCAAAATAGCACTTAAAAGTTCATTTTACCACTCTAAAATTTAATTTAGCTGTATTTCATTCTTGGGGCGTTTTTATGAGAATATCTCATTCACAGAAAAAGCTGTTCAAAGTGAAACGGAACAATACAGACCCTCATATGTTTACAAACTCCTCCCCTTTGACTGGGAATTTTTTGGAAAAATTGCATTTTCTCTAAATGGGCTCTTGTAATTTCGATTAAAGTACCAAATATTTAAGATATTTTCTGACAAATAGAATGTATATCTTGAATTTTCTGAGAATATCCTCTGAAGTCCTCATTCTGAATGACTTTTGCATAACTGACAAACCGTCAGAGATAGACTAAATCTTACTGAATGAAAGGCGTAGATCTCATTAAAAGACACATTTGTGTGCTTGTGTGGCTAAGTATTTCTGAGACATTCTCTGTTATTAGTTTGAATTTTCCAACATACTTTTCGTACAGGGGTTCCTATTTGAAAACTGATCAGTTTGCTGTCCCGCACAACATACTAAGCGTTTTAGGTGTTTTTGGTACATCTTGTATATATAGATAAATAAAATTAGGGAGAACATTTCAAGACATTTCAAGACGGCACCAAAAAGCTAAATATGCCAGTTTAACGAACCCCATATGACTTAAAAGTCCTTCTTCGCCGGTTACGAAAATCTATCAAACCAGTTCTCGATTCTACGATTACCAAATAAAATTCCTGAACAAATATGAGAACCCGGTTTACTCAACAACCCCATAGTAAAGCTTCTTCCAACTGTCTTCCTGCTTTGTTAATTTGTTTAAGGTTTAACGTCCTTTAACTTGTGGGAAAAGCTGATGATCAAATTATACGTTTGATATTTATAACATAATTCATCTTGACAATGAAGTTAATTCTGTTTGTTGATGGTTACAGATCGCGGGCAAGCGCAACCCCCAACAGGAAAAGGAAGCTCAGGAGTGGATAGAGGCCGTCCTGGGCAAGAAGTTCCCACCAGGTGAAGCATATGAAGATGTTCTGCGCGACGGACAGGTCCTATGCCACGTAATGAACAAACTAACTCCCGGCTGCATCCCAAAGATCAACACTTCAGGAGGACAGTTCAAGATGATGGAGAACATCAACAAGTGAGCGTCTCTTGTTTTTTGTAGCTCTACTGTTCAGTCAGACTTTTATGTAGAGGGTTAGTGAATTGCAGGACTGACCAACCCTGTAGCACACGCTCGCTTCCCCTACTCATGTCATTTCCCCCCCTCCACTGACCAAGGCAATGAGAGACAGATTTGGTAGTTAGAGGAGGATGACACGGAGTAGTATACAATTTAATACGAGGTCACATATTTTTGTTTTCGAGATGAAGACGATAAAGTTAAGTGCTTGATTTGTAAGACTGGTAGTTGCAGATTTATACCATTTCGCTTGCTTACGTTACGTGTTCATGATAAACGTTATTCTACTGGAAAAATACAACGAAATTTTAAAGCAATTGTACGACACGTTCTCATCACAATTTGAAGACTTAAAAACATTTGAAACCAAAATCCAATTATTTTGCACTTTTGAAGTTTCAATGTAGTGAGGCTTCACGCGAGCCACAAAATATGAAACTACTTGCATTGTAGAATTTCACGACCGTAAATTGTGAGAAAAAAGGGTGCCAATTATTTAGGTCTCTGCCCTGCTGTGAGTATCCGAGATTACGTTTGTTTGCATCTAGTTTAATGGCAGTCTTTGGCCCCACTTATATCTGCGAACAAACATGTTCAAAAATGAACTACATCGAAAGTGAGTATCGCAAGATAACTGAACATAGCCTTGCTTATCTTTTAAGACTGTGCACTTCATCTTTTTTACCAAATATTGAAGACCTTCTGAAATGTAAATCGCGTCAAAAAGTACCCTCAGAAACATCGTGGGTTAATCAGGAGTAGAATATGAATGTGTATGCCTTTGATTTCCTATACGTAAGAATGTGCCACCACTGGAGCTCAGTAAGCATGGGCAAATGCGCCATTCTGTCCCAGAGGGTGGAAGGATGTGATTTTAACCTCCCCTTTCCTGTCTGCAGCTGAACACCGGTACACCGACGCTGATATGATTCTGGCAATTGACAGCGTCGTTAGAATACAAAATGTTTAAGTAATTTAAATATATATTGAATTGTTTACACCTCCCACCCCCCCCTACCCCCATACACACATACGAGTATACTAGTGGTTCACCTATTCCTTATTACTTTTGGATATAGGCAACACTTCATACTCTGAAACTAACAAGGTTGGAATTACCGTGCTTGTCTACCATGTGATAGCCATGCAAATGTAGCTTACTCTTCATGGGAAAATGAACCTTACAGCTTAGCAGCAGTCCATTCCAAAAGCATGCGCTGCTAGGTCTATTTAACCTTTAATCAAAGGTTAGTAAAGTCTTGAGTTAAGGTCGTCTGCTTAGAGCGGTGGTAGTACTGCTGTTTACCAAGTGGGGGACCTAGGTTCACTCTCCGGTACTGACGTGGGGATTTTCTCCCACTCGGAGACCTGGTCCGGGGTATACTCAGCCTCGTTAGGTCTCTGAGGGATCTATTGAGGAGCTACTTGCGAAGACCGCATAACCGATCGGAAGGAACCGGGACGCTGACCACGCCCCACCTCCAGCACTGCACCCCCCCCCCCCCATATAGTAGCCAGAGGTGGGGGACGCAGTGGCCGGGTATTGTGCATATTAGATTTTTCGTTGTATAAATTAATCAGGATAAAACAGCCGCTAGAACTGTAACTAATCGCAAGCTAGAAAAAATTGCATTGGTCAGTTAAAACAAATGAATTCCCAATGCCGCTATTTTGTTTTTCTCGTGCGAAATGCATGGGATCTAAGTCTTCCCATAACCAAAAAATCTATCAAAAATCTATCGCTTTTGTTTAGTGTACTCTTATTACTTCTACAAGGAAATGTGTAATTAAACTTTTCCTCGATGAAGAAGAAATAGAGGCTGGTCCCGTAGCTCAGTCAGTGGAGTGGTTGCCTGCTGTTGGCAGTGTTGCCAGGTTTTTGGTAAAGAAAACTCCTCTATAGGCCTTCAAAATCCCTCAAAAACAAAATAATTCCCTTTATACTCATACAACCTACCCTATGCTGACTTGCTCTCATATAAAACTTAACCCATTTAGAATATTTTCTCGTTTCGAACTTCTTGAAATGTACGAAAAAATTATATTAACAATGACTAAACATTTTTGGGAAGACATTCTGATGCAATACTAGCAACCAAATTAAGAGAATGACAAATACAACCAAAAAAAAAAAAAATTTGATCATTTTCCTTTAGAAAATGAAATACACGAGGATTGTGTTCGCTCATCATGACATTGGAGTTAATGCCACAGTAACCAACAATGTTTCCAATACAGAGACTCTTAATGAAGTAATACTTTCATTTAATGCTGTAACGTCTAATGAAGAAAAATTCTGAGTTAAAAGCAGAAGTGCATAGATAAATGAATTTGAACTCTTGAGTTTCAAAATTTTACTTGAAAAATCCTTTTATTTCCAAAGAATTCCTTTCATTCCCTTTTGAGTTACAAAATACCTACGCGTAGGGAAAAATCCCTCAACACTGGCAGTGGGAGAGATCCTGGTTCGATTCCTGGCTAAGAAACCGAAGTTTTTGGTAGCCAAGGTTGTTCCCAGTGTCTGGAAGTATGAATGAGAGTGTGATGTAAGACCCAAAACCCACTGTATACGAGTTAACACTATTGTATATGCAATGTGAATAACCGAGTGAGGTGGCGTAGGCAGTAGCGCCTCTGGGAGGTGGTTGGTTCGATTCCTGACCCATGCAGGTTTCTCCAAGTTGCTCGGCGACTGCTGGAAAGCATAATTACATCCTCAGAATGTCTTGTCCTTCCATTTCGCCTCATTTCTCAGCGTTGCATGGCAGGGAAGAGGATCTAAGCCTGCTCCCGCCGAGGAGCGGTCTCCAGTTTCCGGGTCCCCTGTAGGATACTCAAATCTCTACGACTTGCCAGGGAGCTTCAAACTAGAATTCGTAGGGACACCGACATCTGTTCTTTCGTGACTCCTCATTACTCGCCCCTCTGCCTCCTCTCACCTCATCTCCTACTCCTAAGGGCGCCCCATAACTGTCATAGACACATCAATCCTTCCTCATACGTCAAGTTGTGTTTTGTATAAATAATTGATCTACTATCTATGTTTGCGAAATAACGATTTTAAATGTAATAGATACAGTTTTCAAACGATAGGTCCACCACAAATGTCATATAATATTGAAAGTAACCCGGAATGGCAATTCCCAATAGAGGTCTGGACGGGTCGGGTTCGGGGCTAATTTGAAAAATGTTTGTCGGGCTCAGGCCGCGTCCGGGCTTCAAAATTAAGAGATACGAAATAATGTATTATATTTTTTGGTCACCAAAGCCAAAATTCCAGTATAACAGAATTATCGTAGCATTTCTTTACTGGGAATTATATATGATTATTGTGCTGAAACAGTTCAAATAATAATAATAATAATAATAATAATAATAATAATAATAATAATAATAATAATAATAATAATAATAATAATAATAATAATAGTAGTAGTAGTAGTAGTAGTAGTAGTAGTAGTAGTAGTAGTAGTAGTAGTAGTAGTAGTAGTAGTAGTAGTAGTATTAATAGTAATAATAATTAACAATCGAGGCGGGCCGGGTCGGGCCGAAGACAGGAATGTGGGCCCGTACAGGCCTCTAATTCCCACACAAAATTACCAATTTCGATTTGTTCAATTTTTCCGCTGGTCCTTTAGGTTCCAAGTTTTCTTTTTCTCTAACCTATCCCAGTATTGAGGTGAACTAAACAAAAGAGAAATTATTCAAATCGGTCGAGACATTTTCGAGTTTTTGCGAGACTAATGCGCGGCAGTATATATATAATGAGCTAAAGCTTATATTTGTCAATATCAGCAGACCTATAACATCTCTGCATCTCATTGGTTCTATGTATGCACTATATATTATTCCAATTTCAAACCTTCACGTAATTGCTACTTAGCAAATTGCTTGTTGCAACTGTAATGTCCCGTTTTCAGTTGGCAACAGTGCAGCCAAGTCAGTTTAGCCTGGGTTTTGGAATCACGTCAAATTCCTTACATGCAACAGTTTCCTTAAACTTTTTCAGCAGACAACTTAAACTTGTTCTAAAATTATAGCCCATTTTTACCTATACTCCTATACCCACTCCTGAACCAGCTGTCCTAATAAATGCCTATTCTTCTATTTACTTCATGTTAATAGAGATAAAAGTTCGTACTAATTTTCTTATAGATTCAATGGGAACATAGGAATACATTAGGCTTAGGTGATAGTTAAATGCTTTAAAACTGATCGGCATATGATGAATTTAAACTTTCATTCTATTTGCACCACTAGGACAAAGAAAAGAAACAATCCCATTTAAGAAAAGTATAAGTATTGAAAAATTAAACCCAATAACAAGAAAAGTCTCTAACCAACAATGAATTTCACATAACTTGTGTTCTAACGATAGATACATTTTATATAGTAAGATTTGGCCTATCTCTTACGCTTTAGCAGTTACACAAAAGTCATCAAGAGTAAACAGGATTACATAGGCTATAGCTAGAAAATTCAAAATACAGGTATATTTCATTTGCCATAAAAATATCTTGAACATATGGCATTTTGATCAAAATTGTTAGAGCCATCTTCGAGAAAATCATAATTTAAAAAAAAAATTACATGTAGAGATAGTTTAGGGTGAAGGAATTTTCTTTAAAATCTTCGTGTCGCATACTTGAAAGACTTAAATACCAACTTCGGTTTTTAACCCACTTTTTGTTTTTGAGTTATGCTGTCCACAGGCTGACAGACACACACACAGACACCCACGGACCTTTTTCTAAAAATGCTTGATTCACGGGGCCTCAAAACATATTTCCGTTGAAGTCTCGACATCGAATTTTTGGGTGGTTTACGATACTTTCCCTACTTACTATACGAAGTAGAGAAAGTAAAATTCATATCTGTCTTTCCCCAGGCTTCACTTGTTTAACGAATGTCCATAATAAACTGGCTGCAGTTCATAAACTTTGGGTAGAAACACGTTTAAAGAAAGGAAGCAGTCTAGAGATTCTAACTTCAAGCAATTATATCGATTCATAAACAGAATTGGAGTAGTTAATTCAGCAAATTTACGAAATGTATTTGTTCTCCTTGTATTTCATATTCCTCGCATATTTACACACATATAGGCTATGTTAATATTAGATTTTTCCAATTGTTGGAGATAGCCTTCGTCATTCTAATTTAAAGATTATAGAGGGCGTTTGTGACGAGAATGACCGAATAGATTCGGAAACGTCCGATTAATAGGAAATCGATTATTTATCGAAAGCTGAAACTATGGTATGAAAGTATAAACTCTTAGCATTAGGTTACTGTTTATACATAAGAAATGAAGTATATATAATTGCTATTCCTTCCACCTTTAACTGTAGGCAAGACAAAAGGTAATACTATGTACTATGTAATATGGCTCATCGCTGCAGTGTATGAGTGTTTGGGATGCCACAGTGAGTGTCACAGGAGCTTGAGGTGTTGCCAGGGAAATAACGGTGTTGAGGATATGATCTTGATTTAGCAGGGGACGTGGCAATGTTCCCATGTGCTTGGACACAATGAGGAGGCAATATATTTCAACTTGAATGTGACATCCCAAGATCACGGGCACAGAGACTAGTAAATACTTGTTTGTTACTCCTTGATTGAGTGGTGACAGTTCACCAATTGATTCAGAAACAGAACAGCACAGCACAGATCTCTTGGCACCTGCTGCTTGTTCCATTCACAAAACGATACTATCTCTTTGGCACATGTTTACTCTTTTTTATACAAGTGGTTTAAATACCATTTTAAAACCGCCTGCGCATATCCAAAGGAAAACAATGCTTTATTTTACTTTCTCTACTACGTATAGTAATAAAGGAATTGTTGTATTCTACGCAACATTTCGATGTCGAAATTTCACCGCAAATATATGTTCTGAGGCCCCTGAATCCAAAGAAGCATTTTAAACATCAAAGTATCGCAAAATGTTCCATTAGTAGGGTAGTTTGAGATTGGGGACTTTTTAAAAAGAAAATCTTCATCTCACTTCTCTGGAGCACTCTGAATTTGAATATCAAGTTTGTTATTCACAGACCTTTTGGTTTTGAGTCATTCAATTCACAGACAGACGCACGGCACACACGCGTATTTTGCTAAAAAAACATTCTGTTATTCAGGGAGTTTCAAAACATATATTTTCTGTTAAATCTCGATACCGAATTTTGGGTTTGTATTTGTCAAAGACCCAGCACGAAGATTTTCAAGAAAATTCATCCACCCCAGACTTCCCTTTACATGAAACATTTTTCGAAAATGTTAAGTTTATTCAAATACTATATGTATGTTGAACATATTTTATGACAAATGAAATATATAACTTCAGTCCTCTGGGAATACGCTTAGAAGTACTTTTGTTTGGGGGTGACTTTTGCATAACTTGTGAACACTAAGAGAGAGATGAAATCTTGGTATCCAAAAAACGTAGATGTCGTTAAAATATGCACTTTATGCCAAATGCTTTTCTTTGGGGGGAGATGTACCTCTTCCGAAGTATTCCTCCTTATTTTTCTAAAGTTTGCAATACTTATACGTTTCTCAGATGGGAGGTAGAGATATATTTTTTTATTTCTTGGCAGGCAAAGAGGACGGAATATCAAAGTTATAACATACGAACGGTCTTAAAACATTCGACTGTCGCTTAAAGCCTACTGTATTCCCATATTCCCCTTGCACCTACAAGAAAATTAGTTATAAGATAATTTCTGGAAATGTTTATCTCAATTAAAATGAAGTTGATAGAGAAATAAGAGTTTGTAAAAGAGTGCAACACATGAGATTTTTATTGTGATAACGCTTCATTTTTGGTTGCAGCTTCCTGAAGGCAATGACGGAATATGGTGTACCTGATGTGGATCTCTTCCAGACTGTCGATCTTTACGAAAAGAAGGACATTGGTCAAGTTACGACAGCACTTTTCGGTCTGGGCAGAGCGGTATGTCATTTAGCAGTATTCCCTCTTATGTTCGTCTAGCAGTTTCATATATGTATGTGTACTATACATACATATATCCCATAGTAGTGTGACACTAATAAATCCAGTTCTATGAATGTAATAAATTAGAGAATATAAGCTTCACTTATCTTGGTATCTGCTGCATGTTCTTGTACTCAAGATAAGAAAACGAAAATATGATTGTAATTTGAAAAAGATTACTTACCATCCTTGAGGTAATAACAAATTTACAACAGTTTTTAAACAACATGGTGTAATTTTGTTATAATATAAAAATTTTACTGAATTTTTCTAAAAAGTGTATAATTCCAAATTAGAAAAAATCTGGCACTTATTAATTTAGCTGTTTGGATTATGACAATGTTTATACTAGTAAAACCAAACGTCATTTGGAAACCAGAATAAAGGATGACTTTAGAAATATTAAATATAAAAAGATTACTAAATCAGACATTACAGATCTTCAATAAGAACTATTTGAACCCATTGCACCAAATAACACGTTAGGTTTATAAACACATGTACAAAATCAAACAAGTAACAAATTAACTTATAACAAATAGTTAAATGGATGAATAAATGCCAGAAATAAAAGATATAAAGGAAAGGTACAACATGATATAGTGAATAATTTTGTCAATGACTGTGAATAATTGGTAAAGATGCCCTAGTATATTTAATATGTTGTCGAGTGCAGTTGAAATAATATTTCTTCTGACTTTTTACACTAGAATACCACGTGGTACATCTAGATGTAAACATTGCAGACAACTTTTAAATGTTGCACGTCCCATAATAAATTGAATAAGAATATAATTTGGTGTTAAATACAAGAGATGCAGCGTTCGAATTAACAGGGGGGTGGGGGGCATTTCCCCCTCTTATTAATGAATTTCCCCGGCTCGTCAATGTAAATTTCCTCCCCTGCCAGGGAAGTATTTTTTTCTTTTTACTGTCCTTACTGCTCTTTGAAAATACAAGAAGACACAGAACACTTTCGATGCAAACTGTACACGGTGGAGTGCGAACTGCGAGTAAGCAAAAATATCATATCGCAAATAAGCTAAACAGTACGCAATTCTCAGGTTCATTAGTTGGGATAGCATCAGGGTTACAGTTCCAGCAATGACAATTGCAGCTTGCAGTATTCAGTTCAGTTTCTTGCAACTCACTGTTCTATTGTTCGTCACCATGGATACACTTGTGACAAGAAAGCGAAAAGTAATAGAAAGTAATAAACAGTGATGTATTGCAGCTCGAATCTCAGGTGTCAGCTTCAAATAATATTAATGTCACTGCTTCTTAGGTAAAAGCTGCAGCATTGGAAGTGACATGTGTTAGCGAAAATTGTGAAAGTAAGTGCTGGGGGATGTGTAGACAGAACTAGATTTGAAACATGGAAAACAAATCGTCCCTGACTTTCATCAAACAGTTTTGGGAGAGTTATGTGCCCGTACTGCTCAGAAGTACAAAATTAAGGTGCTCATAAAGACAATAAAATGCATATTGCCGCCGACGCCGCTGCTGTTGCTACTCTTTATTTACATATACATACATATAACACACCAATGCTACTACCACTGATATTACTACCATTATTGTCATAAATATAACACGAACTTAAGTCCCCCTCCCCCATCCCCGCCTCCTCAGAAAGTCTGATTTTGAACACTGAAGAGATGCGATCGAAAACTGAAGGAAAAAATAAATGTATGTTAGTTGTCCATTTAAACTGCTTAACCAAAGGTTTTTCCACTACTAAAAGTTGACAATCGGTAACACAAATCCGCAGGAATTATTATGCTAGAGAATATTGCTCCTACTTTCGTGATAACTGTGTTGCATGACATCTTGGAGAAAACTTAAAGGAATATGTTTGACTATTTCATAAATAGAGACGTTAATTTATCGTATACGATTCACTAAATGGTCATTATTTCATTTTTGTGCCATTTTTCACCATGTAATTGTTTTGTTTAGCCAGTGTCGCCTACTGTATTCCCATATTAACAATAAAAATAACAGCCCATTTCAATTTGATAACTTTGTTTTTAAAAATTGTTCTTTTAATAGTCAATGTACATTTCTAGAAGAAAGATTATTTCTTAATGTTAAAAATAAAGTGGGATTTACTTTACACACTGGTTTTATGTTATCATAACAAGAGAAGTTCGAAATACGCGAAACGCCTGGATATTGCTTTCCTTGGTTGGCAGTACTGAGTAACTTGAACCGCAGCAATACAATGAGTATATTTAGGTTATTTTTTATAGAATTTAACATTTTCTTGTCAAATCTTTGCGATATGGTATTTAAATGTATATTTTATTTATGAAATAGTCCAGATAAGTATAGGCCAGACGTGTTATTGATTGCAATACCTGAATACGGATCTATAAATGTGACCACGCAGAAGACCATCTGGGCTGGACGTTCATAGACAGATCTCAATGTGATTACACAAGCTTGTTTCAGACACTTTTATACTATAAACGTTCGCGTTTACATTACTTAATAAGCAGAGAAGTGATGTATTCCAACCAAAGATGCGATTCACCGAAAATACAGACTCAAAAATCAGAAAAAAGGTCTGTGTATCTGCGCGCGCATCTGTCTATGAATGGTATATCTCAAAAACGAGAACTGGGTTAAATACCAAAGTTAGTACGTAAATACAAATTTCAGGTTCCTCAAAGGACACGACACAAATATTTTCAAGGAAATCTTCAACACCAGACTATCCTTTATAAGGGACAACAATGTTTCAAAAATTTTGATTTTCTCAAAAATGACTCCAATGGTTATCCTGAATTTTCTGGGAACGTGCACAGAAGTTCTGTTCACTTTGAATAAATTTTCCATAACTGGTAAACCATAAGAGATAGACCAAATCTTACTGTGCAAAAAGATAGCCACTAGGAAACAATTTATATCAAACGCATCCTTGTAGAGTGAACCATTCCGTAGACATTCCTTGTTATTTGTCAGAATTTTCCAATATGCTATCCACAAATGGAAGGTCGTTATTCATTTTTATCTCTTGGCCATGCAAAGAGAAGGGAATTTCAAAGCCAGCTCTTGAAGCATTTGACTAGCACTTAAAACCATTCCATTTCCCCCTAGTACCCCTATTAGTAATAAGATGACTTTGACAATGTTTATTTCGAATAAGATGAAGAAGATGGAGAAACAAATGTTTCTAAGAGTAGTTTGTGTACTTTGTTAAGTATCTTTTGAGACAGTGGGAGTGGTAGGTAGACAGCAGTTTGCTCGTGCTGCAGGTCACTTAGGCGTGCTAGCACACTGCGATAGCAAAATGCACTGTTGTAACATTTGTGTGCCTTTCAGACTTTTGTTGCATTGTTTACATGTTCATCCTTTATTTATTTGTTCATTTATGCACTTAAGTGCATTTGCTTTAACGGCGTTTTCTCACGCTGAGACGACAAATACATTTAATATAAAAAACGAGAGTACATGATCATATTAATTTGGACTACATTACTTTTATTCTCTTCTCGTAAATATATATATCAACACAGTTTGTACTACATACAACCCTCACAAAAAGAACGAAAGAAGGAAATACAAGCAGAACAACGAAACATTATTTACATTAACATAGATATGTACATTGGCATTTACTGCATCTTAATATCTTATAGTTTCTGTTTCTTCTTCTTCCTCATCCTCCGAAGACGATGAAGAAGTCATAAATCTTATAAAATTCACAAACGGTTTTGTTTTCATCGTATTTCGTCTTTGTTGGAGTTGCATCGGTCTAAATATCTAGTTTAATGGTTCTTATTACTGTGCATCTGGGAACGCCAGTTGCAGCCACAGTATATGCAATCGGCGGGTCACACTTGCTGTCCCCTCCTTTAAAATAATTGTACACAATAATGCGTGACGTCTACTTATGCACTGGTTTGCCTCGTTATGTGGGCAAGGAATTTGCTTTATAACCCACGGCCGCCACATATTTATACGGGTTTAAGAGTGTTTTGTGCAATCTCTGTTGTGCGCCACTACTCATATCTGAATGACTGCATAAACCTTGCAACTTTGCCTGGGTTGTTTTGGTTCCTATACACGCGCCGGCCGCGTGATGTCTTTATCTCCCCTTTCCACAGTCTCAAAGGACTCTGAACAAAGTATACAAGAGTAGAGAAATCATTTGAGTGAAACTTATCAGATTTGTACTTGAGTATTTCTTTGTTAATGATTGCAGACATACAGGCACCCCGAGTGGAAGGGACCCTACCTGGGACCCAAGCCTGCTGAGGAACACAAGCGTGACTTCACAGAAGAACAGCTCAGAGCAGGAGAGTCCATCATTGGCCTGCAGGCCGGCAGCAACAAGGGCGCCACCCAAGCGGGACAGAATATTGGTGCAGGGCGCAAGATTCTCCTCGGCAAGTGAGCGTTTTCCCTTACCTATCGTCCCCTTTTTCCTTTCCACTTTACCATACAATTATTCCACTCTCTTCGTCCCCCGCATCGCCAACAGCAGCCTTTTCATTTGTCACTTGTAATCATTCTGAACATTCAGCTACTGTCATGGCCGATCAGCTTTTGTCTTTCCTCTGCCACTTAGCGAGCTCTCAAAAATATACAGTCTGCAATGAAATGTCGCTAATTGCAGTTATATGAGCATTAGATCATAAAGGCTTCGGTAAAATAATGAATCTAGAATTAAATAGATTTATTTTTGACAATTGTAGTGAGCAGAAATGATGCCCATCTTTTGTTTCTAACAAGCCATTCGTATTTTGTTTCCACCTAGCAAAACAGAGCGTCACGTTTTCAAAGCTGAGCGAACTTTATGATAGAAATGCTGTGCTTATGAGAAGGTCTGCAAAGGATATTAATTTATAAATTTTCTAGCTAGATCTTAAAGAGCACTGTATATATTTATTGATCTCTAATTATTTTTAAAGCGAAGAAGATTTGGTTTGACTGAGCAGTAAAATTAATATGACTGATTGTAAAAAAGCACATATTTTAGTTCTTTTCTGTAAGAAGTTTTCCCAAATTATAAAATGTAAAAGGCTGCTATTATAAATTAATTTTCTTTACGTAGTTGCATTATTCTTTATATAAATCATTCTTCTTCAAATAAGCAGGACTATAATCTAAGATAAACAAAACACAACGCACATGGTTGATGTATGTATTTTCCAAGAAACACATTAACAACACGTAACTTTTTTCTGTGCATGTAAAAATTGTTTATATTTTTATATAACATGTGCAGTCTGAAGGCGATCGACCCTCTGCCATTAGAGGAGGTTCATGTAACTAAATAACATGTGTATTTGATGAGTTTTATCATTTCATGTGGATAATTAAGAATTCTTACAAACAATCATACTTCCTTTAGTGCACTGGCAGAAGATAATTTAATATAATGTAGCTTTTATTCTGTATGTACTGAAGTTATCTAGTGGTAAGGTGAATGTGATATTGTGAAAAGTTTTATATTTCATGTACTTTAAAAGTGTATTACTTCTAAACATCAATAAATGATTCGCATTTTTATGCATTTATTATTAGGGTTCAAATATAATATTGGATCCTGCCATATACAATGATATAGAGAAGATTTAAGTTTTGTAATCAATTTACTATTCAACACATAACTTCAATCATATTCTATATCAATATCCAAATTTTTAAGTAATTTTAATAAATTTACTTCTGATAATTCCTAGGGCATACATGCCGCTGCCTGGAGATCAGATTTAATCTAAGGTCAGAACATGAATTGAGATCAGAGTAGAATTGCATTCTATAAAACTAATCTTACACCATCCAGCTTCAGTCCAACTTTTAACATAGTTCATAATGTAACGTTTGACGTCGTACAAACAGCTGAAAATCACTGCTTGCAGGCAGCAGCAGTCACTTATGTTTCAGCGTTGGACTCATTCAACAGGAAAATGGGGCAAAACAAGAAACAAGAGACATCAAATTTCACGGGAAGAAAAAACATGATTGAATGTTGTAATTGAAAAGTATAAATATATAGCGAAATTAAAAAATAACCCCCGGAGTTTGTTTCTCAGAAAGAAACTATATGGGAGGAAGTCTCGGAGGATTTTAATTCGAGGTTAATTATATATTTACATTATTAATCGTTTTGTATGTATATTTTACCAATTATTGGATCAAATTATATTTAAATCCCACACATTTTCGTTTTGTATGTATATTTTACCAATTATTGGATCAAATTATATTTAAATCCCACACATTAAATCTGAAGAACAAAATTGCAAAGTAATTTCACTTTTTCATGTTTCTAGAAGTAAGTCTCAAACACAACCTCAGATTTTACCATTTGTGAAAAATGTTCTAGTTTAGGAGCAATTCGTTTTTGTTTCTACCGTAATTTTTTGTACATAATACAATTTGAAACAACCCTCCTATTATCCAAATAACTACAACAATGCATTACTTACAGTTTGATTATTTTATTTAAAGCTATACAATATATATTTCCTCCTTCTGCAGTCCTTCTGGTGTAAGTTCAAGTAAGTTAAATGGGGAAAACTCACCAGTCAGATTTGATCTTAGAGCAAGGTTTATATAACCAAAATCCTAAGTCCAGCTAGACCGAAGTTCATTTTCAGGTGGTTGAACTCGAGTCCTAAACTAGTAATCAAAATATAGCTAGATAACATATAATAAAACGTTAATGTTTATTTATAAAATGTTGATTTGGTTTAGAAATAAAATATTTATTTGAACATTGCAATTCCTCCCAGCTGGTTCCAAGGCACAGGAATCAAGACATTACTCAATTATGTTCAAGTTCTTGATAAACTGACATATATTTAAATCGTATCTGGTAACTTTCTATGGCTTCTGTATTCTTAGGAAGAGCAACGTGTGAAAATTCTCAAACGTTCTTGTAAACATCAATTTTAGGCCTTTTTACATTTTAATAAATGTTTGTGTTAGTACATAAGTATACCAAAATTTTATTCAGCCAGTTGAGCTTTAAACGCTTGTCACCTGACCATTTAAATGGCATTTTAAAGCTAAAAAATAATCTCATATGTTAAAACTCGTTTTAGTCATAACTGTTTTCCCAACGCATGTAAATTTTCAAAATGTTCTGCAGTTTGAAAGCTATAAGCTTAACTGGTGCAAGAATTAATGTTAATATTAAATTTTGTTACAAAATTTTGAAAATTGTACCAGAAGTATCTTTTTGATGCTGCAGTAAAGAAAAAACAATAATATTCTTTTATAAAAATATTTCATCCATTTATCTGAAAGTGTGGGAATTAGTTACTCCTGTAGCAGCACCTGATGAAAATATGAAAGTAACATTTAAAAAGTAACATTTCAAGAAACTATTTCTTCCTATTTACATCAAACTCGTTTTAGTTAGCTTTGTATTGTAGCAATATTCCAATTATCTGTACTAGTTTGAAAAATACAAGGCTTAAAAATGTCTATATCTGTCTACCCAGTCCAATTTTCAGCTTACTCAAATAATGTCAGGTCAAGTTAACCTATATATTTGTAGCATTACAACAACAAACGTCAGAAGACAATCAAATTGCACAACACATTCTTTTTAGTGTCCCCCTTTTTAAAGAAATTTTTATTTGTAGAAATCACATTTAATGTGTTGTAATAATGCTCACAAGTATGTAATCATCTTGTTTCTCAAGAAATGATGTTCCTTAGGTTTTATAAGTTAATTTAATAATTATTTAAATATTTGTATTCATCACTGAAATTTGTATCTTTTCCAAGTCCTTGTAATTTTCATTTGATTTAGCTTTAATGTTTGTTTTGTAAAATGCAAGTACTTAGTTTGTGCATCATTTATAAAATCTAATGTAACTTATAGCGCAGTAGGTTTAATCCTTTTGGAGACTAATAAAAAATAAAATAACTACCCAGTCCGCTAAGAAGCATAGAAATTGCAAAATTGACAGGTTGGTTCACTTAAAAGAAGCAAATTCCAGTAAAGTAGAAAGTTTAAGTAGCCAATGTTTATCATGAACATCGTAAATCATCGAGGCAATGTAAACAAACTGGAATACAAGTGAACAGCATACTAAATGGGAGTATTTGCAAGGAATGCAATTCGGTTCCTGTAACATCTACATGAGCATTGTTTCTTGGTGAGGGAAAATGACACGGATTGTGAAAATAAGCCAACGTCAAGAAGACCCAGAAATTTCTTGGCTTGATTTTAGCATAAACTGCGAGAAAGAAGGGAGTGGGCGGCTTGTATTTCCGGAAGATGGTTCCTCCTTCTGCAGGAAGGAGTGGGGAGAGATTTTTTGGATAAGGAAGGCTCATACAAGGATCGCTAAGGGAACGTGTTCAGGATCACATTTCCAGGGGGGGGGGGGGGGGGGGAGGGAGAGAAACTCAGAAATAGATGCGCATTCTGGCACATTCTTGCCGCATGCACACCGCCCACATCAACGCTTGGCTCTCTCTGTCGCGGATTCTGTCTTTCCTCACTCCCTCTCCCTCCTCCTTTAATGGCGTAAACAAATGAAACGTCAAGCAATTGTTGACTTAGTAGTTTTAAGTAAAAGAGTTCTGTGTTTTCAACTATTGCCACTCCTGTTAGTATTGTGTTTGACATCACGTTAACTGCTGTCCAGGTTTCCCAGTGCATGTTTCCTTTGAAACGAACACTACCTAGACCCGGTATTATAAACATAGTTAGCTGGAAGTTCATTTAAACCAAATCAAAGTTTAACTGCAGTCATTGTACAAATTTCTGATCAGCTAAACCAGGCCCAAATGACCTCGCTGTCGACGGGCCCTTAAACTCCACTCATTCATTCACTCACTCACTCACTCACTCACTCACTCACTCACTCACTCACTCACTCACTCACTCACTCACGCTAAACCAATGCTATTCAACCCTTTCTCTCCGCGTACCCCATCTGAGCCTGTATTCCTAGGTGTGCCCTAGAATTATACTTAATTCAAATTATACATAACCATACCTAAAATATATTAGAATGTTTAGAACTTATTTTAACACTACACAAAGAAGGATTAAATTCAATTTTACATACCATCCAGGAAGTCTTCGCGTACACCTGGAGGTACGCGTACCTCAGGTTCAATATCACTGAGCCAAATCACAGTGCAGTGGTATTGGTATACCTGAAGACCAAGAAAAGAAGACGATCGTTAGATTTCTTCTCCTTACCCTACAAGTAAATAATGTTGAAACGCGGGTTAGCTGAGAAAAATGTAAAATATTGTGAAATGATGGCCATTCACGATGACAATTAAGTGCTAAATAAACATGATAGGCAATCTTCACAATGAGAATTAGTAGCGCTTGCAGTAAGAAGTTTGATCACCAATCTTCTTCTTATATCACAAATAAATGCTGTTGGTAGCTTTGATAAAGAATTCTTCTTCCTTTCTTCCATTCAAGCCTTAGGCCAAGGGCCTGTTATGAGCTCAAAGCTGGATTTTCCAATCATCGTTTCCTAGGTGACCCAGGGGTGGTAATTAAGCACAGTTTTAGAGTGCATTTGGTTCTTCCAGTTGTGATACTGTTGGATATATAGGAACAACTTGTAACTCCTTTAGCGCATCTTTATTGTCCCATCGTGTGTAGCTAGATTGTTGATTGCATCATTTGTTGATATCCTGTTTTCATATTTTCGTCTCAGGGTCCGTGCCTCACTACCGTAACACAAGACTGGTAGAGCGGTAGTCTTGTACGCCACTGTTGCATTATGTTATTTATTATCTCCATGGTTCTCATGTACCAACATTTTATGTGGCATATCTACTTCATTCACAAAGGATTCTTTATACCCTAGATATGAAAATTAATTTACTCTTTCGAATAGTTTGTTTTATATGGAGATTTTACTAGGGACTGGATATTGCCATCACCTTTGATTTATGAACATTAATTTCCATATCACACAATTCACTCACTTGAT
Source organism: Tenodera sinensis (assembly GCA_030765045.1). Classification (NCBI taxonomy): domain Eukaryota; kingdom Metazoa; phylum Arthropoda; class Insecta; order Mantodea; family Mantidae; genus Tenodera; species Tenodera sinensis. Next base: position 97,841,533 of record CM060969.1, on the reverse strand, counting down.
ATAAATTATTAACCGAGTATTGAAGATCAATCTCTGTAGCTGAGGACCAAATCATCTGCAAAGAAGAGTGCATCTACTTGTGTATTTCTATTTATTTGTATGAATCTGTGACGTGTTTTTCTCCATTCTTGAGTAATTTTGTTTATATATATACTCTAAAATAAGCACAAATTAGAAACTAAAAGCTTCACTTATCTGATTAATACTGACCAGTTTCAAGTTGTACCCAACTTATTTTCAAAGCTATCCAAATAAGTTACCATAGTTACTGACGCTCAGTTTAAAAGATCTTTTTGTCATCTTCTGAAAACAAAAACCTATAAACACCATCTATTGGTGGTATAGGTTAATAAATATACCCCTTAATAAGGAAGAATTTAACACAGAATATAAAGACAATATTAACACTGCGGCAATTTATGGTTTTAATACAGAATTTATTTATAAAAAGCTAGAAAAATTTAAATAAGACTCTTAAAGAGGTTTCTGTGTTCAAGAAAATTAAACATAATTGTATTTCTAAAAAGTTTACTTACCATCCATGGACCAGTGAACTTCTTTTTTTTTTTTTTTTTTTTTTTAAATATGGAATAACTTTGGTCCCTCAAAATAAATTTAATATACAATATTTAAATTTTCTAAAAAGGATAAAATTCCAAATCATAAAAATTTGGCATTTATCAATTTAGCTGTTTTGATTGTGATATGGTTTATATTAGTAAAACTAAGCTCAATTTGGAAACCAGAATAAAAGAGCATTTTAGAAATATTAAATATAAACAAATTCATAAATCAGCGGTTTGTTCGTACTAAATAAAATCTGTTGCAAGTATGTACACTTACTTCATACAGTACTCATTTGTATACATATCTACATGTATTCTACATCCATCTCGATATTCTATTTGCTTTACATCAATCGTGCTTGAAATAGGTAGCTATACAGAAGGCTAGGCGACAGGCAATTCTATTGATGCTCATATAAGCTTGTAGGACCGTATGTTTATGTAATGCAAGCATTAACTGTATTACAAGATTCTAGCTTTTATATTTAGTAATTTTCAAAACTGTATTGTTATGTTAATACTGTGGCTATATAAGTTAATTTGAAATAATACTGCTGGTATACTTTCTTACTCTTTTCAAACGTTGTTGTTATGGAAATCGTTTTCTTGTGATGTACTTTAGTATGTTTTAACGTTATATATATGTAGTTTAAATAAAAATATATTAATTTATTAATTATATTAATTATTAAAATCTGGGGCCATATAATTTGTTGGTATTCTTGGGGAAATTAAAAAAGGTAAAGGGTATAGACACAGAGGGGGGACACCTCGCTCACTTCGACTTACACAGATCTATTATGGCTACAAACCCCCAGGAGACAAGGATGAAATGAGGGAACCGAAGGTCGCAGCGAGATAGGCCACAGAGATGCGCGGATGTCCCTAACAAGTGCAGAGATTTCTTCATCCCGGCGCCAGACACCGCAGATCCGGTATAGCATTAAGCGTCTCCCCCCCCCCCCCCCCCGACTGAGGACAAGGGCCGCCAAGCGCCACCTAGCACCGAGAACAGCAGTTACCATGCGCAGTCGTCCACGCCATCTGCCCGACACTGCCCACACTACTGCACCTCCTGACAGATAATAAGGAAATGGAATGAAGGGAAATGATGAAAAGAAAACCGTTGTATGAAATAATGCACCCCAGCATTCACCTAAATGACATGGGGAAATCACGTAAAAACCTATATCAGAGCGCGCGGTCACGGAAATCGAACCCGTGACCTCCCGAATGTGAGCAACAGGCGTTACCGCTTGAGCCATCCCGCTCGGTATGGGGAAAAAAAGGTAAGTGGATTGTTATAAAAGTAGACCGATTTGTTTACTTTACACGTTTATCAGTGCTGTGGAAAGCATTGGGTGAAGACAGTGGACCTCTTGCTGGTGGAATTCGTTTGTTTTTGTTAGAACCACTCTCAAATCCAATAGCAGGCTTTGTTTTTTAAAAGCCTCTCCATTTTAAATGTTTGGCTTAAGGCCAGTATTTGCTCTTGACTAACAGTTTGGGTCACGCTTAACTAATCTGCTTGTCTTGTACACTCACTTACATTAATGCGTCCCTGCAGCTTCGGGAAACATTTCACTGACCTTCACAGGTGGAGTATGTATAGCAAGGAGGAGCTGTGTGTATCTGTTTTCACGCGCCGTGTTTTATATGCTCAATTCAGACATGTTTATTCATATATCAATATATAACTTGAAGCAATGTCTTCAAATGGGAAATTGTCTTCCCACTTAGCCCCAATTGTTCCTTGATAGTCCTCCACAATGTTTGCATACATCGCTTCAGTTACAATCAAGGGATAAATGTTCTACTTTTTCAATTTTACATCTGTTTACTTGAAAATTCACTTATTGTGAACAAATAAAGAAACGAATGCAAACCTCTCAATGTTCTAGCTCTAACAGTTTTTCAGATAATAGAATTAAATACTTTTAATTAGCAAAAAAGAAATAAAAGTGCCTTCACTTTTTTCAGAAAAGTATACAAGTGGCATTTCCTGGTACAACTGAAAATGAATTAAAGTATTTTATTGATGTTATTACTTGCACATAAATACATTTTTGTTTTCATGAAGTTGTTGGTCTTAAACTCCTATTCTTTTCAGCATTTCATTTTATTTTATTTTTTATTATTATTTCTTGTTCTTTTTTTCCCTCCAAATTCATACTTGGATTTTTAAATAACACGTTTGAAATTATGACATATATAGCAGAGCAAAACTGAAACGTAAGGAGTGAATTTCGTACAAAATGCGGTTTTTGAGTTCTACTGCAGGGGTGAGCATATGTAGGTGTACAGTTGTATAATTAGTAAATTTAATGGATTAAAAAGAGTTGAAACGATATGAACATTTGCATTAATAACAGTAATAGTAATACGACAATGTTAGTTTTTTTTTTTAATATATATATAATATATAATGCAAAGAAAATCACTGCAATACAAACATACTAAGAAAAAATACTAACAGTGACGTTTTACTATTACTATTATTAATGTAAATGTTCAGATCGTTTGAACTCTTCTTAATCCATTAAATGGTGATCCAAAAGACTGTGAACAGGCTGCGTTCTGTTTTGCCTGTACGTGTCCTTGGCACTCTTCGCCGACTGCCGCTGTCATGAAGAAACCATACAACATTTTTAAAACTACTTTTAAAGGCTTTACTTACCAATATTCTTAAAGGCTATTTTTGGCACTTCTTTAGCAAACTATCCATCTATCCATCACTGGGAAATGCTGGAAATTTCCTGATGGATATTTTGTTTTAATTCTTCCAGGCTCTGTGGGCTTGTCTTGCACACTTTATGATTCCCACAGAGATCGAAATCGCAGATCGCAGAAATCTTTCTGCAAATCACACTTTCACTTGGTGAGCTGACTGAGTTAACACATACGAATCATAAATGAACACACGCTGTGCAGTAGATGAGCCATAATACACCTTGTGTCTAAGTACAGGACAAAATAACAAACCACAGTGGTAATAATTTAGCTACACGATAGCAGCATCAGCTCAATACTGCACTTTCAGAGTAGCGAAAAACAAGTCAACCGCATGACCTTGTGCACAGCTGTTGCCTTATCGTGTTTCCGGGTGCCCAGCGGTTCACAGTGTTTGGGTCTTTCTGTATAATGCATATATGTGTCAATACTGTACACCAACATATGTCCACCCCTGTATATAAATGTTCTATACACACCTCTAAATTTGGCCAAATACCTTCCTCAATCCTCCATTTTTAAAATCCCAGCGACATTTTTAACTACCCCGTGTGCACCGTTTTAGCCCCACTAGATCCACCCACTTCCCCTTTCTGTACCCCCACCCTTCTAGCTTTGCATTTTTAGTACGAAATGTATTCCTTATGTTTCAGTTTTGCTCTGATTTGTACATAAATGTGTATATATAATCCGAAATATGCTCTGTAAATATTCAAATGTGCAGTTTATGATTATTTTATTCATTGGTTCACAAAAAATTGATTCATACCGAAAAAAATTAATTTTAACACCAAGAACTTCGTAGAGACAAAAATGTATATATCTACAAGTAGTAACATCAACTTTATTTTCACTTTATTAAACAATAAGAAAATGTCACTGTCATACTTTTCTGAAAAATGTGAATGCACGAAGTAGTTTTGAAAGGAATTGCATTTTTTCACTAATTAAAACATGTAATTGTACCTATTACCTGAGACACTACCTGAACCAAAGCTTTGAGTTTTTTGACACTCGTGTTTTTATTGGAGCAGATTGAAACTGGCAATTTAAAGTAAATGGCTTTAAATTTACAAAAGTCAGAAAATTCAGTCTCAGTGTCCTTTAACTGTAGCTGATGCGATGTATATACATATATTCATAAGTTAACAATATAGAACTGTGCACGCCACTGCATGCGTGAAAGTCTAAACATATATACATACTCCGTCAGTAGAATGCTTCCCCAAGTTGCGGGGATGGCTTTAATGGAAGTCAGTTACATTTTATTTTCTTATATTTTTTAATGATTTTTACAGCACACTTTTATTTTCTGATGTAAAATGCTTTATTTAATTTTAAATTAGATCAAAGAGATGTATATAGAATCTAAATTCTAGAAGTTTTATTGTGGATTTCCAGTAAATATAAAGAAAACTTTCATTTATCAATGTCTTATATATAAATAAAAAGCTATAATTAAATAAATATTACCTAAGATATTAATACAAAGCTTAAACTAAATTAAACTCCGCGGCCCAACAGCCTATCTCATCTCTACCCATAACGGGCGTCATAAATGCGGCGTAGTACTGGAGAATGGAACGTGGTTTGCACCCACCTGTCGATAAATGCTGTCATCCCAACTTGGAGCCGCTACTTCTGCTTCACGTGACTCCTCAATTGGCCCTCCATAGATCTCACAAGGCTGAGTGTACCCAGACTACCTCTCCTAGCAGAAGAAAGTGTCCACAACGGAACCGGGAACCGAACCCGGGTCTCTCGCTTGGAAAGCCATGGTGCTAAGCGGACAACACAACCTAATATTATAAATACAAGCCGTATTTACATATTCATATGCGATGTAACTTTAATGTCTTTGTAACTTCAAAAATTAAATTTCTATACTGAATTCACATGCCTTTTTCTACTCAATCTTTTAGAAACAATTCCGGTAAAGGCGTATTTTTTACACTTCTTTAAATCGAAATAAACTTTCACCATACATTTACACTTTTAGTTATAAAAATAACATGAATGAAGTGGATTAAAGCAATAATTGTAGATTTTTAAAAAGCGGATAACTTTAAACTTTCATTATCTTTGATGACCACATAAAAAATTAATAGCAACTTTCTCCTTGAAAAAATTATAAACATTTGTAAATTCAAGCCAGTAACAAAAATTTAACTGTTAACTAAAATAGTTAACGCTACAAAATATTCTATCTGAGATAAATTATGTGTTTTAACAAGATTTAGTTTTTATGCAGTAAGTTTCAGTCTATCTCTTACAGTTTACCAGTTATGAAAAGTCATTCAGAATAAAGGGGACTTCTAGAAAATGAAGTATACACATTTATTTGGTCAAAAAAATGTAAAATATGGTATTTTAATCAAAATCGACAGTTATTTTTATGAAAATAAAAAATAGCAAAAGCCTTTCCATGTAAATGGTAGCTTAGATATTTTGAAGCTCACATAACAAACTCTACTTACAAACTATTGTTACAAAGTCTTATTCCTATATCTTCTTCGTGTTAATAGAGATAAACATTTGTACAACTTATTTTGTTGATAATTTTCTTGTGGGTGCAAGGGAAATATGGGAATATAGAAGGTTTTAAATGGTAGTCGAATGCTTTAAGAGGTGGTCAGTCTGTGATGTGTTTAAAATTCCATTCTCTTTGCAAGATCAAGAGAGAGGACATAATTCTCCTCAAAGGAGTCTTTATGAGGTTTGATGTTCTTGTACAGTACCTAGTACATTTACGATAAGGGACCACCGGCTTTACTTCTGTTCTGCAGGAAGTCATTGCAAAGATATTTACGTCCTAAAAAATCCATCGCCCTTCACCGGTTTAAAGCGGCGACTTCGGAAACTAAAGCCCAGATTCTAGAGTTCGTGGCCTTGTTGGTTAAAGATGTTGATTAATTTTCGATGAGCCTCTAACGGCGTGTGAGTGTAAACTGTGTGGTCTATATCATCTGCAGATGTGCATCAAACGAACAACTATCAGGGACTATGAGATCGATTTCTCCTTTTCTACAAACCTATATGGCCACTTCGGTTCAATTAATGTTTATTATTATAATTATAATTACTACTACTACTATTATTATTATCATCATCATCACAAGTGTGACACCCTTGATTTTCTTGAAAGTGTTCCTTGAAGCGATGAATGTTATTTCATCAACTATGCCAATATGAATAGACACAACACGCACTACTGGGCCCCTCACAATCCTCACTCGTGTGGTATTCTTGAGGTCAATGTAGCGGGATTTGTCTTTCTCCCAGCCAGACTTAGAGAACCACGGTATCTGGAATTCCTGCAAGGTGAGCTTCAGGATTTTCTGGATGAGGTTCGGGCACGACTAGTGTTAAATCACTGTTCCCAACAAGATGGTACACCACCTTGTTATTATGAGCCTGTAAAGGTCCATTTCAACTAGTTGTACCCTAGTCACTGAATAGGCCTAGGTGTCATATCAAGAATATTGCGTTTGAAACAGATAATTTCAATGTACAGGTCTTGCGTCAAAGGAGCGTTGAAACATGTGCCGTCTCTTGCACCGATGCCGAATGAATTGGTCTCCTGGTAGAAGAAAGGCGCTTGAAATGGTATGGACACGTACTTAGAATGTCAGAGGATCGAATCCCCAATAAAATTCTAAATTGGAAAGCAGAAGGGAAAAGAAGAAAAGGGAAACCTAGGTAATGCTGGATGGATTGGTTGAAAAGCAGTATGGAGAGAAGAGGTTTAAATGAGGAATATGCTATAGAGAGGGACTTATGGAGGCAGAAGATCGTTTTGGATGAAGGAAACAGATTGTACTGTGGAATATTTCTTAAGAAACAAATCTGATGTGTTGCACTCACGTGACTTTCCCTACTCTTGTGCTAACCACCCTTACAGACCCATTGCTATATCTTCTTCGTATTAGTTGAGATAAACATTTGCTTATTTCTTTGTAAGTACAAGGGAAATATGGGAATATAGTAGACTTTGGGCGATAGTGAAATCTTTAAAGTTTTCAAATCCCGTTTTCTTTGCACACTTAACATATAAAAAAGTGAATAGCGATGTTCCATTTGAGAAAAGTTAAGAATTTCATAACTTACACAAATAACAAGGAATATCTCCGAAATGGTTCACTCTACAAAAAAATTATATAGACATAAGTTTTGTAGTTTAGCAAGATCTACATTTTTGTATAGTAAGATTTGGTCTGTTTCTTACAGTTTACTGGTTATGCAAAAGTCGTCCAGAGTAAACAGGACTACATGGGCTTTAGTCAGGAAATTCAAGATATACATTTCATTTTTCATGCAGATATCACAAACATATGACATTTTAATCAAAATCATTAGTCATTTTCAAGAAAATCAAAATTTTCGAAAAATATTCCATGTAAAGGATAGTTTAGGGTGGAGGAATTTTCTTCAGAATCTTCGTGTCGCATCCTTGAAAGACATTAAACTTAAATACCAACTTTGGTTTTTAACAGACTTTTCGTATTTGAGTAATGCTGTCCACAGAATGACACACAGACACATATACGCGCTGACTTCCTCTACTTTACTATACGTAGTAGAGAAAGTAAAAGTTATTATTATTATTTTTCGATGAAATAAAGGCATAAAATTGTGTGGTAGAACTGTTTTAGTAGTTTATGAACCTTAGTTATAATATGGAGCAGAGAATGTGAACAAGTGAATTGCCAGGTTTCGCCATTGTATAGCAAAACTAGTTGTAAACAGCGTAAACATGAGGTTTAATGGTTCATAATTCTGTCTGTTTGCTTTGCTAAACGAGCGTTAACAAGATATATATTTGAAAATAAGTGGTTCGCTATAAGCTGACCTACTGTTTCGAAAAATCCGGTCATTAAACTGCCAGAATGCTTTCTGTGCCACAAGCCGCGTTCATTTTATTGGGAAATAGTTTGTGGCTTGCCAGCTCCCACATCTATACCATCATTTCTCCTGCTTTCTCTGTGCACTATCGAAAATAACCCCAAAGCCAGGTTCAGCCTGCCATCCTAAGCCCAACACAAATGGCATATTTTTACTTTCTCTACTACGCATAGTAAGTAGAGGAAGTATTGTATTGCAACCAAAAATTCGATGTCGAGATTTCACCGAAAATATATGTTATGAGGCCCCTGAATACAAAAAAGCAGTTTTATAAAAAGGTCCGTTTGTGTCTTTATGTCTATCTGTGAATACTATAACTCAGAAACGAACAAAATTCATGGCATCTTGATCTAAGATAAAATCCAACTGGTTATTTTTTTTCATTTTAACTAGATTAAATTTACATCAGCAGGACTACAGAAACAAGAAACAGGTGGTACACCTTTAAATAAAATAAAATGTTAAGTTATGCATTTCTGTAGTTATTTGGATACGAGCATTGTTTGAAACTGCATTATGTCCTAAAAACAAAATTCTACAGGAGAAGCAAAAAATGATTACTCCTAACCTATAAACTGTTTCACAAATGATAAAATGTCAAGTTAGTTTGAGGCTTACTTCTATAAATATGAAAAAAGTGAAACCAATTTTGTGTTCTTCAAATTTAAGGGAAAAGTGTTGGACTTACATAAATATGTTTTTATCTAATAATTGGTAAAATATACAAATAAAAACGATTAATAAGGTAAATACATGAATAACTAAACTACTAAACCCGGCGCGACAGCCCACAAGGGGCCAAGACCTACCGCCCAGCCGCTGCGTCCCCCACCTCTGCAATACATGAATAACCTCGAACTAAAATCTCCAGCGACTTCTGCGTCTCCAGCGTCGGTTTTCTTTTTTAATTTCACTATATGTTTATATTTTTCAAATATAATATTCACCCGTATATTTTTTTCTTCGCGTGTGAAATTTGACGATCTCTTGTTTCTCGTTTTCCACAATTTCCTATCGTACTGTCTGAAGGTGAAAAACAAGGCATATTTTCAGCTGTTTTAGAACGTTATCAAACGTTATATTACGAATTAAGATCAAAATTGAACTGAGACTCAATTATCTTAGGTTAGTTTTATAAAACGCGATTGCACTCTAATCTCAGTTCATGTTCTGAACTCATATTAAATCTGATCTCCAGTCAGCGATATTTATGTAACCGGACCTCTGCACAACACGATGGAAAAGACTCGGATTTTGGAAACGCATGCCGTTTATTAGCTTGCGTCCCGCCTACATATCACTATCCCACCAAGGTCCTGCTTGTTGTTCGTTTGTGAAACATACTTTAGCTAATGACTAACTCAGGCTTATAACGTATTGATTTTAACATATTAAAGTAATAACGTACATTTATTGCTATTATTTACTTATCTCCGCATTATCATTGCCTACCTTTATGGCACGGTGGTAGCAAGTCTGCCTCACATTCAAGAGGTCCCTAGTTCGAATCTCGGTTTATGTACGTTATACGGATAAATGTCTATTTTTCGAGGTTTTCCCTTATCCTGAGAAGACGAATGTCGGGTAAGTTAAAGCTCCATGGACCTCGGGCTCAGTATCAGTTCACCCATTTCGTTCATTCATTCATTCATTCATTCACCGTCCGATATGACACTACGTTGCAGGACGTTAGTGTACAAAAGAATGATGTGTGTTTGTATGTATCAATTGCAATGAAACTTTGGTAAGTTGTATACATTCCCACAAAAATGTCTGAGTTGGTCAAAGAATTTTACAATAAGTAGAACGCGAGTAGTTTCAGTAAATTACT
>CM060969.1:97504004-97829004 GCA_030765045.1 Tenodera sinensis | reverse complement strand
TAATAGTTCGTACAACAGATTAGCCTGTAGTAGTTGGTTATAAGTATTACTTTCTAATAGTCCATCGTAAGTAGAGGAAGTATTACATTCAACCCAAAATTTCGATGTCGAAATTTCACTGGAAATATGTTTTGACGCCCCCCTGAATCCAAAATAAGTATTTTTAGAAAAAGATCTCTGTGTGTGTGTGTGTGTGTGTGTGTGTGTGTGTGTGTGTGTGTGTGTGTGTGTGTGTGTGTGTGTGTGTATGTGTGTGTGGACAGCATAACTCACAAACGAAAAGTGGTTTAAAAACCAAAGTGGGCATTTAAGTTTAATACCTTTAATTCCTTCACCCTAAAATACCCTTTACATTGAAAACTTATCGAAATTTTTCATTTTCTCAAAAATGGCTCTAACGATTTTGATTAAAGTGCCATATGTACAAGAAATTTTTGTGAGAAATGAAAGGTATATTTTGAATTTTCTGGCTATAGCCTATGTAAGAGATGGACGAAATGTTACTATACAAAACATGTATATCTCGTTAAAGCACACAAGTTATGTGCAAATGTATTTTTTTGCGGAGTGAACCATTTCGGAGATATTCCATTTTATTTGTGTGAGTTTTGCATTACTTAAACATTTCTCAAATGGGAAGTTGTTATTCAGTTTATCATATCACAGTCCCCGTGAAGATTCACACCATGGCACCACTCGAAAACGCTGCTAAAACTATATTTGGTTAACCACTTCCAAACACAGCGAATTACATTACGTAATACGCTACTAGCAAAATTACCAACATGAATGTAGTATTAATATACTTTCTTGGTATCGTTTTATCTGGAAATGCAACACTATACCTTAAATGGTGCAGCTATAACTAATTTAGTTCATGTCATGTTATGTCATATGTTATTAGCCTTATCTTACATATTGTGGATCCGAGCATTCTTTATGTGCAATCGATCAACTATTATAACAAACAATGAAATTCATTACATAAACAGTAGACAAAAGAGCAACATCCATCATCCCAGTGAAACACTTTCTTGCTTCCAGAAAGGCGTATACTATGAAACTATAAAAATATTTAATGCTCTTAAGGAAAAAATTAGCAACTTCAAAAGTGCTGCTAAACAGTATGTACCTATGTTCAAAATAATTTTATTGTGTACAAGATTATCTGGATGACAAATTATCCTGACAATGTTTATGTAGCTGTTTTACTGATAAATCACTGCTTATCACTTTGATGACAGCTCGAAAGTTATATATATAACAGCTGGCAATATATGCTATACATCAAACAAATAGAAATAATGAGACGTGACATTAAAAGCCCATTGAAATTTTAAACAAAGTTTATACTTCGTATATATACTTCGTATATACATATTACCGGCGGCGCCGTGACCACCTAGGCGACCCGGGTTCGATTTCAGGGACCTGCATGTGGTATTCGTGGAAACAGCGTCTGGGTGGGCTTTCTCCAATTTCTGCTGTTGCCCCCGCCATTCATTCCACCAACTACTCCATCATCACCTAATTTCATACCATCCTCTTCCTCACTCTCATACTGACCACTTCACTCTGTCCGGTCCATAGGTTCCTGTGCTCCCCAACAGGTGTCTGACCCTACACACTGGCTTGTAAGTCCTAGGGAGTGTAAGTCCTACATAAGGGGAGGGTAATGAGGTAATGAAGAGGAATATATATATTATGTAGTCTTATAATTACAGGGAAGTAAATTTTTTAGTTTATTTCTGAATAAATTATCCCTGCTTCGTTTCTGTTCTGTTGTTCATATGTCTTTCTGTGCTCATTATTTAAATATGTTTCTCTAAATATGCAACTAAACTGTAGAATTCCTTGACATGTTCAATGTTCACGGGCCTTTATGACTACTCATGGACTAATATAACGCACTCCCGACCAATTTATTCCAATCAATCCTAGGAATCTAAACAAATGAACAAAAATAGACAAATAAGCAATGCAGAGCTCTAGTAATTACCTATGCAGGATATACATCTTACGGAACAAAGAAGCTCGCGGTGTGTGATAACTGAATTCATGTCCAGGAATATCTTTACTGATAAAATCAAAGTCACCAAAATTAAATGTATTCATAAGAAGTGCTTCACAGCAAAATTAGCGGGTTACACCTGCAGCTGCCAACAGCTGAACCGTAATATATCAGAAGAAAATGCTCACGAGCCAAGTATTTGAACAAAGGCGTTATTTTAAAGAGCTTGTTGTTAACTAAACCTACATTGTAATGCTTGAAAGTCTACCAATTTCATAAATGCCTTTCTTAATAGATACAGTTGCATAACGTATCGTGTGTTCCACTATAACGCCATTCGTGTAGACTTTAATAACGTATTTCCCAGTTTAATGCCGACTCCATTATCTCCATCTTTGTTAATGGTGGGCTCTAATGACCTAGCTGTCGACGGGCCCTTAAACCCTGATCACTCACTCACTTGTTAATGGCTACTGTTACAGTGATGAACTATGGAATCTTTCTTCCAGTGCATGCGTGAGGAATAAACTTAATGAAGGGTAATACATACAATAATCAGTGATGGAAATGAGGTACAGCATGTAGAAGAATATTGTGATGTTGGCCACCTGCCAAACGAACGCTCAAGGTTAAGCTACCTCACACCACGACGTTGCTAGGCAAAGCGCGGCCGATAAACAAGGACAACAAGAATCGCGCCGGAACAAGATCGATTCAAGTGTGAATTGTGTGATTGTCCAGTGTGTACAAGAATTAATAATTACAGATAATTGTCTGCCCATGTGGAATAGCCACCACGTGGGTCTTATAAAAGAACCTCCCTTGTTGTAGAAGACCTTTGCCCTTTAAGGGACACATAATTCATTCATTTAATAACTGAGGTACTTGAAGTGAACCACCCAGTGTTTGAGGATGTAGAATTAAATTATTTGTGAATCTTAGCTCTAGGAACAGTTAGTTTTGAAGCACTATAAGATGACATAGGGTAGGGAACACCTAGTTGCATTATCATTATGGATAACTTTTGCATAACTGGTAAACCGTAAGAGATAGACAGAGTATTACTGCACAAAAATGTAGATCTTGTTAAAGCACACAAGTTATGCCAGATGCATATCTTTGTGTGATGAACCATTTCGGAGATATTCCCTGTTATTTATTTTACTTTTCCAGTAGTTATTTTTTACTTTCTCTATTACGTATAGTAAAGTAAAGGAAGTATTGCATTCCACCCAAAAATTCTATGTCGAGATTTCACCGGAAATAAATGTTTTGATGCCCCCTGAATAAAAAAAAAAAAAAAAAAGCATTTTTAGAAAAAGGTCCGTGTGTGTGTCTGTGTGTCTGTTTGCCAGTATGTGGACAGCATAACTAAAAAATGAAAATTCGGTTACAATCCAAAGTTGGTATTTAACTTTAATATCTTTCAAGGATCCGACACGAAGATTTTGAAGATAATCGCTTCACCCTAAACTACCCTTTACATGGAGAATTTTCCAAAAATTTTTATTTTCTTGAAAATGGCTCTAACTATTTTGATTAAAGTGTCATATGCCATTTGTTTATGACAAATGAAATATATATCTTGAATTTTCTGGCTATAGCCCATGTAGCCCTATTTACTTTGAATTCTTTTGTATAACTGGTAAAGAGAGATAGACTACATCTTACTATAGAAAAAAATGTGGATCTTGCTAAAATACACAATTTGTCTAATTTTTTTTATTTGTAGAGTGAACCATTTCGGAGATATTCCTTGTTATTTGTGTGAGTTTTAGAGACTTACACTTCTGGCAAATAAAATCTTTATTCAATTTTTGTAGTTTACCGTGCAAAGAGAACGGAGTTTGAAAGCTTTAAAGGATTGACTATTACTCAAAACCTTCTATATTCCCATATTCTCCTTGTACCTACAAGAAAATCATCAATAATATAATTTATACAAATGCTTATCTCTACTAACATGAAGTAGATAGAGAAATAAGAATTTGTAAGAATGGGTAGTACAAGAATAGAGAAAGTTGTGTGAGTACAACACATCAGATAAAGTATTTCTACTTCTTAGAAGTTTATCACATTTAAACTGCTGTAGACAATTATATTCATTATGCACATACAAAGCAGCCCTGAACTGTTGGTTTAAAAGTCATATCTATTTTATTGTGTACGTATGTAGCCGACCACCACCCACTTAAAACAGACGTATGCCAGATACCTAAGTTTAGAGATGGTACATTCTACCAAGCTTACTCAAGTAACTTACTGTCTCAGACTTGTGGCAGTCAACAAGGGAACAAAAGTCTTACCTCACATGAATACTTGACATAGTCTCTCGAAAGATGTACTTGTTTGAATTATTTTGCTTTAACAGGTCACACTTAGTCAGTGGCGTGTACTTCATGAATACTATGAACGTTATAGAGCAATGAAATGACAATAAGTCATCTATAATTAACATAGCATCATTTAAATGACGATTACAGTAACCCACCAACTAAGAGAGAAATCCACCAGTTCTGTTCCAAAGAAATGTGTGTTTTTATATTCAGCGCACGCTCATGAGCATTCAATGCATTGTTCTTTAACTCGCCACTAAGATTCAGCGCTGAATGCAGCGCTTAACCATCGGTTCCATCGTCCCCTTGCTAACTAAATTGTAAGCAATTAGAGTCGCCGTCAGGAACGAAGGCGGTTGCGCAGTAGACAAATATCCAATGACGTCACAGTCACGTGTTTTCTAGCCAACGAGACGTAGAGCATGTGTGAGAGTATTTGCACAATTTTACAGTAAAATTAAGTAATTCCGAATAATAAGCCCACTCCGCTGTGTGATACTAAGTTCATTAACAGTCCCGACGGTGGTAGAAGCAAAACATCGTTGTGTTATTCATAATCAAGCCAAGGAAATGGTGTATAATGTGTAGAAATACTTCCTGAGAAAGATGGGAAACAATTGCAACGCAGCACTTCCCCTCTTTCCCCTACATGCGCGTTATATGTCATTTACCGCCATCGTTCCTGATGCTTCTGTGGTCTAGGGTTAGCTTTCTAATCATCAAAACCAGACGTTCTGGGTTCAATTCCCGGCTAAAGGGAGGACAGGATAGGATTATTCCCCACCCTCCATAGAGCCTAGAAATATGAGTATGAGTTTGAGCGTGTGTGTAAATTTAATGTAATAACCAAGTGCAATAGTAACCCAAAGGTTAAAAACCACTGCAAAGTGAGTGGGACATCATTGCAATTGTTTCCAAGGTTAAAAGCTGCTTCATAACGACAACAGCAACGCAGTGCTCAATATTTTGGTTTACAACAGCCGTGGAACAAAAACAAGATACACTATCGATCAGTTTAACGACTGAAAACCAAGGTCGATATTGCGCATTAAGAATAATTCATTTGTTTCTAACTGACCAATGATATTTTTTTCTAGCTTGCGACTAGTGAGAGCTTCAACGGTTATTTAATGGCCGCCTTGAATAATTTCTACAGCGAAAATTCTAATAGATCAATATGAATTTAACATGCCGAGCGTGCAACGGGATCAGGAAGTTAAAATTTGTCCAAGTCCTCTTTGTCGTTCCCGGGCCCGATAAAGCTTCCCGTCGGTGTGAACACAACCATTTAAACACATGTACATATTTGAACTTTCTCGTTCTGGTTATCCTTGTCGTTGCCACTGGTTATGAACCAGTCTTAAAGGCCGCTGATATGACATTAGATATTAAAATTTTAAATTAAAATTATTTTGTTGTTTCAACGACGCTGTCAGTTGCCAGGATCACATCAGCGTCGCCCGTGTGCCGGAATTTCATCCCACAAGAGTTTTTATACATGTCTGCTGACATGGAGCTGTCGTTTTTAGGCTCACTTAAAAAACTTCGGTCTGGGCCGGATTTGAACCCGCGACATTGGGATCAGTATGCCACCGTCTAACCAACTGAGCCAATCAGACCGACTTTAGACATTAAAGGCGGCATGTAACTGGAGCAAAAAAAAAAAAGATGTAATTTGTGAATCAGTGTTACAATTATCGTAAAAGTTACACAAAACAAAAATGTAAGTTATTTGTTTAATGTTCAGCACTATTTCACAGCAACTGCCCCTGACAGTTGGAATTTTCATGCAACTGCTGAGTCTACGCGAGGCAACTAGACGACAAAAATATAAAAATACAATCTGCATCACACTGAATATATCTTCATAAAGAAATACCAAGCAATTAGCATAAACTGGAAAATCCGCGTAATAAAATTGTGTCTGACAGTAAAGATCGGCTTATTCGTGTATAATGCTCATAATGTCTATATTTTATGGATTTGCAAAAAGTTAAAGATACGCCACTGGACTCACCCTCTGTTGGAATACATCCCACATTTCCTCAACCTACTCATCTGCACGACCCACTTAACCCCATTTCGAAATAGTATGGCTGTATGACAAATTCTCTGAAAAGTGCCAGATAGATCCCTAGCTATGTGTAACAGTCACTATACATATTTCCTGTTATTCAAATTAAACAAGGATCAAATGTATCGTTACCTTATCTTGAATGAACCATTTTATCAACTAATATTTTCAGTACTAAAGAGCCAAGCGAGGTAGTGGTTGCTTCAATGTCACAAGATTATTTTTATTTTCTCTACTACGTATAGTAAGTAGGGGAAGTATTGTATTCTACCCAAAAATTCCATATCGAGATTTCACCAGAAATATGTTTTAAGGCCCCCTCAATGCAAAAGGAAGCCTTTTTAGAAAAAGGTCTGTGTGTGTGTGTGTGTGTGTGTGTGTGTGTGTGTGTGTGTGTGTGTGTGTGTGTGTGTGTGTGTGTGTGTGTGTGTCAGTCTGTCAGTCTGTCAGTCTGTGGACAGCAATGCAACACGAAGATTTTGAATTAAATAGCTCCACCCTAAACTACCCTTTACATGGAAAATTTTTCGAAAATTTTGATTTTCTTGAAAATGGCTCGAACGATTTTAATTAAAATGCCATATGTTTAAGATATTTGTATGACAAAGGAAACCTATATTTTGAATTTTCTGGCTATAGCCTATGTAGTCCTGTTTATTCTGGATGACTTTTGAATAACTCCTAAACCGAAAAGGATAGACAACATCTTACTATACAAAAAATATAGGTCTTGCTAAAACAAACAATTTATACCTTTTTTTTTTTTTGTTTTTTTTTTTTGTTTTTGTTTTTTGTTTTTTGTTTTTTGTAGAGTGAACCATTTCGGAGATATTCCTTGTCATTTGTGTAGGTTTCGGAAAACTTAAAAAAACTTTCGTGAAATGGAGCATTGTTGTTCATTTTTATTGTTGAGCGTGCAAAGAAAACGGGATCTCAAAGCTTTAAAATATTTGACTATCGCTCAAAGCTTACTGTATTCTAATATTCCCCTTGTACCTACAAGGAAATAATAAGATGTCTGCAAATGTTTATGTTGACTAACATGATGAAGGTAAAGGAATAAGAGTTTGTAAGAATGGTTAGTACAAGAGTAGAGAAAGTCATGTGACTGCAACACATCAAATTTTTTTAAACGACATACATATAGAAGTTGAAGTATGCGGCAATAATTAAATGCCACATACATAAATTTAATAATTTTGTAGTAAGAACGCGTATCGACCTATTCGACGGAATTTCATCTATCCCGACACGGTGTTTCAGAAATTTTACTGTCCTCTAGCTCGATACAAGACGTTTATGGACATACATTTTTAATAAGATAATATTCCATTATGACTCCTGAATGACGCCTTGATGACGTTTGTCACTTCGCGATACTTAGTTACGGCTGAAACAAATATAGAATTTTTCGGAGTAGGCGACCGGTCCCCAATTTTGATCTGTTGAAAGAATGAGTACTAAATAAGAATTTTATTTGTATATGACTTTCTTACCCTAACACAGTGTCATTGCAGCTGTTTGGTTTGTAAAATCTGTAAAGGAGGTTATTGAAATAATATTTCAAGATTCGATTCCATTGATTGTACAATGGAACAGTGAATAAAATACATCTTTCTACAGTAAAACCTCACACATTGCGTTGTTATTTAAATATTCAGTTGTCAATTCTCTGTACGTATGTGGGTTGAGACACACCAGAATAAAACAGTCCTCTAAAACATCGATAGTTCGCTGTGTGAACATGGTTTGGTGATTCCCATTTATAAGATATAAGGTACGCGCGGAGTTTATGTAGGTGCAAAGCCGGCTGTGGCACTCCAATCGCACACAGGCAAAATGCCGTGCGTCCGTTAGGTTTTAAATGAAGAATCCTGTATTACGTATACGATACGTTGCATGTATACAAACTAAAGACGCAGAAGACAAATTTCGACATTAAGATAAGTAAATATTGCGTAACTCTGAATTTGCACCTCTCTCTAATGAACGTTCACCTTCCTAACTATTTTGGTTGTGATCCAACTCGTCGGAAGACAGCTTCTGTCACTCAATTGCCATTTTAATGTATACTCAAAAATAAATTACTCTGGCACTCTAACTCCTATCATGGATATTATTTACAGTTCAGATTTAAAAGATAGATGTAGAATTGCGGAAGTTCACTTATGAGAAGATATAAAAGTGTCAAAGTGCTTCAGGAAAACAATAATCCCTCAAGAATAATCTATCGTTACAAACAGGGCCCGGATTCCTAAGTAGGCAAAGTGTACACCACAAAAAAAAAAAAAAAAAAAAAAAAAAAAAAAAAAGATGAGATTTCATCGGTAATGTGTTTTGGACCTCCAGAAATCCCCCAAAAATCATCTTTGTGATAAGGTCCGCTTGTAAACGGCATTACAGATTTTCTAACAGTTTCTCTTCAACAAACTACCATTTATATGGAACATTCTTTAATTTGTTTAAACTAAAAATAGCTCTAATGATTTTGATTAAAATACATACGTGTACGATATTTTCATGACAAATGAAATGTATATCTTGAATTTTCTGGAAATATTCTCTGAAGTCTTCTTTCTTAATGATGTTTACAACTGGTAAACAGTAAGAGATACACATAATCTTATTGCACAAAAATGTAGATCTCCTTAAAACACAATTTATGTCAAATATATTTTTATAGAGTAAGCCATTTCCGAGATATTCCTTGTTAAATGTTTGAATTTTCAAATATTAAATTTTTCTTAATGGGAAGTGGTTATTGATTTTTTAGGTTCTGGCCATGCAAGGGAAATTGAATTTCAAAGCCGTCACATAGTGACCAGCTCTTAAATAATTTCACTACCACTTAAAGCTGCTGTAATCTGCTATTGCCATTGTATCTACAAGGAAATACACATCTAGTAAAACCATTTCTGCAAATGTTTATGAATATGAACATGAGATAGATGGAAGAATAAGTGTCCTGACTTTTTGTACAAGAGTAAGTAGAGAAAATAATGTGATTGCATAGATATTTTTTTCTATTTCCTGCATGTTATGCGAAATAAAATTTTGCAGAAATAATATCATTACACAAATTGGCGTAGGTAGAAGAGAGATAGAACAACCCGAATATATAGTCATATATACATTTCATTTTTTCTAGAAAAGTCTTAAATATATTGTATTTTAATAAAAATCTTGATTCATTTTTGAGAACGTCAACATTTTGGAAAACAATTCTATGTAGAGGGTAGTTTAGAGTGCGGCAATTTCCAAGAAAACCTTCGTGTCGGATTCTTGAAATATGCTAAACTTAAAATACCAAGTTTGGTACTCAACCAACATTACTTTGACAATGTTAAAATAATCATTTATACTCTACATTTTAAATTGTCAAACATTGCCATTATTATATTTTTATTGTTGTTGTATATCATTAATTGTTATTTTTTGGATAAATTGTTAAAATTATTTGTTGCTTTATTTAAATTATTTCTGTTGTACTTCTGTTTCTGTATTCTGCAACCGCGTGGTCAAACTCATTGGAGGACAGATGATTTTTTTAATAAAATCTCTATATGAGCTGTGCTATTACGGACACAAAAACGAGAGGGTTTCATATGACTATTCCATTCATATGCGACTTGGGTAAAATGAACCAATCTGGGCATAAAAATTTTAAATTTCGACCAATGACAGTCTTCATTCGGGATAAAATTATCACTTTCATTATCATCTCCTCAAAATTTCATTGTTCATTCTCAAAATTTCAATATCAGCTGCTTTCTGCTTTTCTTATGTTCTGATCAAGTTACAACTCGTGATAGTCAAATTCTCTAGATAAATTGACAATTACTCGTGTGCGAAAATTATCCCAAATATGAAAACTTCGAGTGGTATTTGTTTAAAATACTCCATGAAATAATTAATAATTCATTTATTTAGTAATACTTAACATTAATAGTGATTTAAAATTAAGCAATTTACAATGACATTCGCACATTTTAATTAAGGTTTATTTTCACCGTTGACACTACAAATAATGCAACAGGCCGTGAGCACAACAATAATTTTAGGGAAATGAGGAATTAGACATATGATGAATATAAATGCAAGTTAGTAGACTGTTGATTAAAGATAGGTCTGCTATATTTAAAATTAAAGTATTTTGACTTCAATTAAAATATCAACTTCCCCACCAGAATATTCACCAAATCTTTTGTCTGCCAGTTTTGAATGGGCTGCTAATTGTTTTACTGCACTTGGATACATGAGATGTTCAGAAGCGTAACAAAAGCAGGAGGTGATATAACCAAAGAGATAATATTCCGGCATGAATGGAATACTTTCGGTAAAATCTGGGTATGTAATTTTTGGGTGAGACAGAATACGTTCTGTACTTAGTGTGCATATGTAGTAGAGAAAGTAAAAATGGAAGAAATTGCTTTTTCCACAATGGTTTGTATGGAGCACCAACTACAGAATGCTTGACTACTGCCATCAAATACACGTGCGCCCTTTCTGTGGCGTGTCAAGTGACGCAAGCTGCTGTAAAACTTTCTTGACCGAGGCAGTGCAAACAATAGTGCCAAAAACTGTGTGACGTTCCGCGATCCCACATTAGTGATTCATCTCCGTCTAATTTTGTCTAAGTGTCTCATACAAGACATTCCACTTCTTTCAGAGCATCAATTTTTGTCCATAGTAGTGGGACGCTCTCCTCAATGTTGTAACAAATAGACTCATGACAGCTCCCTGTGTCGTACCAGTTCATGGAACTGCATGTAACAACACTTAAATTGGTATATGTAACTCCATCTGGAACATGCAATATTATACAGGCAAGTCAGCAGGAAGCAAGCTAATTTTCCTCATACAAAAGAAGGTTATAAGAATCATTTCCAACAACCATTGCACTCTTGCAAAGATCTTTGTAGAAGACTGAAGATATTAACGTTAACCTGCATGCCACATTTATAATAAACAATAAAATTTACGACTCTATTTCATACATTAATTTAATTTATAATACACGATTTACTACCTGGTCATTCTTGTCTTTTGTACCATTGATCAAAGTCACTTTCCACTTTTTTGTTCAGTTAGTGTCGCCTACTTTGCTTTTCTAAAGGAAATTGCACTCCATATCAATTTGACAAATGTGTTTTTAACGATTTTTCTTTTAATAATTAAGGCATTTTTCCGTAAGAAATGTTATTTGTTAATGTTAAAATTAAAGTGAGATTTATTTGAGATTATCAAGCGGTTTTCTGTTATAACAAGAGAAGATCGAAGTACATGTAATTCGCGGGTTTCCTTTTCCTCAGTTGCCAGTGCTGAGTTAACTCGAACTACTCTAATTGCAGTGAACATACTTTAGGTTATTTTTATAGAATGTAAAATTCTCTGGACAAATATGGTGCTCTCTAAAAAGCGGTTACTATTACTGCTATTGCTCTCTTCAATATCATCAGTAAAAAATATTGGAGAGCAAGAGGATTAATGACTTCATTGTCAGAAATCCAGCATTAGCTAACAACAACAACAACATTCTCTGGACAAATATTTATGATATGGTATTTAAATTCATGTTTTCTTTATGAAATATTCCAGGTAACTAGTACCCGACAGTCTGAGTTTCTCAGACACAGTGCAAAACCTTCTTGCTTATTTCAATGCTTTCAAAATACCTGCTAAAGAGTACTTATGCTCAAAATTATTGTGCACAAGGTGTGTCTGCGTAACTTCCAAGAAGTCTCGAGTTCGAATCTCGCTTAGGGTGAGTTCCCTGGATAGGATTTTTTTCAGAGTTTTCCCTTATCCTGAAAGATGAATGTCGGATAACTCTAAGATCTATGGACTCTTGGGCTCATTTATCGCCCGATATGACCTAACCGGCTTAAGGACGTTAATCTAAAAAAATATGATGTGTTGCACTTACATAACTTTCTCTACTCTTCTACTAACCATTCTTACAAACTCTTATTCCTCTTTTTCATGTTAATAGAGATAAACATTTGTACAAATTATCTCATCGTTTATTTCCTTGTAGGTACAAGGGGAATATGGGAATTCGGTAGGTTTTACGCAATAGTCAAATGATCTGGTTGTTATGTGATGGCTTTGAAAGTCCGCTTTCCTTCTATGTCCAAGAAAAAAGAGACAAAAAACTGATAACGACTTTCCATTTCAGAAAAGTAAAAGTATTAAAAGTTCAAACTAATAACAAGGACTATCTCGGAGATCGTTATGTCCACAAAAGGATGTACTTGACATAAATTGTCTACACTTTCCGCACCATTTGTCCGACACTGCCACACACCACGAAACTAGAAGCATATGCTAGCCTCTGGCTCTCGGACAAACCCGACGGGGGCACGACATCCTTCGGAAGGATAGTGATGTCCCTGTTGTAACTAAGTTGATTCTCTTTTACCCTCTGATGTCAAGGTTTTGCTTTTAATGGATTTTATTTTTACAAAGTAGGGTTGTTGGCCTACGCTAAACCCCCAACCTGGAGGACCAGGTCCCATATTTATGTCCCCAACGACAGGGTGGTCTGGCTATATCCCCAGACATTGGGGTCGCCATATCCCTACGCCGTGTCGTAGATTTACGGCACGTAAAAGAACCTCAAGCCTAATAAAGAGGCCTCTGAGCAAAATTAAGCTGTCTTTCACACCCAATATAGGATGGGACGTTGAGAACCACAGTAGTTAAAGAGCGTCTATAAATAAACACTCAATTTATTTAACCTCAAGAGACCACAGCCTTATAGGGACGCCCAGAGGTCCGTAAGCGTTCCAAGTTTGAGGACTCAATGACCCCGGCGGGCTACTGAAAGAAGCCTTCCCTCTGGCGGAATCGGGGAAAACTCGACTCACCTGAGGCTGCCACGACCCAACAGACCGATGCCAGGCTGCGTTCACCACCTCTACCCACAACGGACGTTATGAGTGGAGTGCAGTACCAAAGGTTCCGAAGTGGTTAGTACCCCGAGACCGTCCTGGTCTCTGAATGCGGTCTTTCCAACCTGGAGCCTGCTGTTCCTCAAGTAGCTCCTCAACTGGTCCCGTCTGGATGCATACCGTATCAGGTCTCCCACCCCGTATCAGAAATCGAAACCAGGACCTCCCGGACGGGAGTCTGACAATTTACCGCGCAGCCATCTCGCACGATTAGGTCCACTAAACATCCCATTATGGATGATGTATATTCTATGTTAGAGGGCACGGTGGTGTAGGCGTTAGCGCGCGTGATTCGAGATCTGAAGCTCCTGCGTTTGATCCACGCCGACTTTGGGTTTTTCGTGGTTTTCCCTTCGTTACTGAGGTGCATATCCTCATATCACGGCTTTCCTGTCCACAATTTCCCATTTCCTTCTTACCCATTTCAGCGTTATAGGGCCATGAGGAGGCGGTCGGTAGGTTGCGGCTGGACGGTGCACATGCGCTTTGTAAAAATTTATTCTCCGGCGTAGTTTCGAGCCCCTTGGTGGGCACCGCCGTGCTGAGGGATTTCTGAGGGTCCAATAGGGCGCAGTCGAATGCTTTCGTGATCATCTGGGTGTTGTCGCCCTTCGGGTTCCTCCTTCCCTCTAACAGTGTCACAAAGAACCTACTGCTCTACGTACACAAGCTACCCGGGATCCCGTCCGTTGTCTACCTACCTTTCTGTGTTACGTGAATCGGATGAATAACTACTTTAAGACTGAACCTCAAACTTCTCTTTCTACTTCTTAGAAAAGAGAAAAGAGCCAATTTTCCTAAAGTCAATTAACTTGTTTCTGCTATTAAAAAGTTTGTAAATGTGCCAAAGCGCGTACAATTTTAGAAGGAGGAACAATTGGCACATACCGTTTCTTCTGGCACCAATGTTAATTATTTGGTTATGCAGAATTGGACGAACACTAACTAACGATTTCTGTGTCTAATTTTTAGATGTGTATCCTTAGGGTAACCTAATGGAAATACGCTACAACGTTAATACATTCACAAGAAAATACAGACAGAAAACAAAGAACAGGATCTCACACGACTTTCTCTGCTGTTACACTGACCAATCGTACAAACATGTATTCCTATATCTACTTCATGTTAACACTGATAAATATTTCTAGAAATTACTTTATTGCTAATTTTTTTGTAGGTGCACTAGGCTTTAAGTGATATTCAAATATTTTTAAGCTTGCTGCTATGTGGTAGCTTTGAATTTCTTTCTCTTTGCACGGCTAACAGATAATTCTCCCATTAGAGAAAAGTATAAGTATTGCAAAATTCAAACAAATATCTCGGAACTGATTCTCTGCATAAAAGAATGTGAAACTTCATGGTTCAACAGCCCAATCAGTCCAAGGCCTACCGTCCGACCGCTGCCTTGTCACGAGTGGGGTGTAGTACTGTAGGTGGGACGTGGTCAGCGCCCCGGTCCCTTCCGGCTGGTCATGCGGTTTTCTCGACCAGGGGCCGCTAAGTTTCAAGCAAGTAGCTCCTCAATTGGCCCCTCAGGGATCCAACGAGGCTGAGTGCACCCCGTGCCAGATCTCCCAGTAATGAAAAATCCCCACACCGGTACCAGGAATCGAACCCGGGTGCTCCGCAGTAGAGGCAGGTGCGCTACCAACTGCGCTACGGAGACCATCAGAAAATAATGTATTTCTCTTAAACTGTGTGTTTTAATGAGATATACATATTTTGTGTAGCCAGATTTTGTCTATCGCTTACAAAGATGACTTCTGAGGACATTCCAAACATACATTTCATTTGTCATATAAATATCTCAAACATGATATTTTAATCAAAATCGTTAAAGCCAGTTTTCAGAAAATAAACATTTTTCAAAACTTTTTCAAGTAGTAGTTTGTGATTTTATTCACAATCTGTGTCGAATTCACAAAGTTTGGTGTTTAACAAACTATTCCTTTTGTGGTTATGGTGTTCACGGATATATAGAGACCTTTTTACTTTTTCTAACACGTACATACTAGATGAGAAGGTATTGCATTCCATACAACAAATCTGATGTGCTGCACTCACATGACTTTCTCTACTCTTGTACTAGCCATTCTTACAAACTCTTATTCCCATATCTTCTTCGTGTTAGTTGAGATAAGCATTAGTACCAATTATCTTATTGCTTATTTCCTTGTAGGTGCAAGGGGAATATTAGAATACAGTAGGCTTTGTGCGATTGTCAAGTCTTTTAAAGCTTACAAATTCCGTTCTCTTTGCACGGTTAACATATAAAAAAATGAATAACTATGTTCCATTTTACAGAAGTATAAGTTCTTCAAAACTCACACAAACAACAAGGCATATCTCCGAAATGGTTAATTCTAAAAAAAATTATTTAGAAATAAATTGTATATTTTAGCAAGATCTAAAATTTTTGTACAGTAAGATTTGGTCTATCTCTTACTATTTACCAGTTATGCAAAAGTCATCCAGAGTAAACGAACTATATGGGCTTTTGGCAGATAATTCAATACGTACATTTCATTTCTCATAAAAATATCTGAAACATATGACATTTTAATAAAAATCGTTAGACTCATTTTAAAGAAAATCAACATTTTCGAAACATTTTCCATGTAAACGGTACTTTAAGGTGGTGAAATTTTCTTCAAAACCTTCGTGTCGCATCCTTGAAAGACATTAAACATAAATACCAACTTTGGTTTTTAATCGACTTTTCGTTTTTGAGTTATGCTGTCCACATGCGGACCTTTTCCTAAAAATGCTCTTTTTTTTTTCAGAAGGCCTCAAAACGTATATTTCCGGTGAAATCTCGACATCGAATTTTTGGGTGGATACAATACTTCTGCTTACAGGTAGAGAAAGTAATTTGATACCAAGATTTCCTGGAAATAAACGTTTTAAGGTTGTACCGTATCTGAAAAAAAGAATTAGAAAAGTGTGTGTGTGTGTGTGTGTGTGTGTGTGTGTGTGTGTGTGTGTGTGTGTGTGTGTGTGTGTGTGCATTACTGTACGTGAAACATTTTTCCAAATATTTTTTTTTTTTTTTTTTGGGGGGGGGGAGGTCACCAGGTCCCTAGGTGAAAGCTGGGAAGGACTTCCCTGTCCTATTTCACTTCTCCTTTCATAGTGGTTGACTGTTTCACGGTTCGGCGGTAGTCTGGCCGGCATGGCAAGGAATTCGCTCTCTGTAAATCCTCATCCTATGGATCGGGTGAGTTTTCCGAGTCCCGTACCCACCAGGAAATGTGACTGTAGGTGGACTGGTTGTAAGAGTAGCCACTGGGGAGTTTCAATGTGTAACTGTAACAGATCCTTTACTATGGTCTCTCCTCAGGTCCGAACACCTCTCATCTCACCCCTTCCTCCCAAAGGCGCCCCTACAGGGGCATAAGTCGAGGTGCTAAGTCCCTTCCTCTTCATAGAGTCAACATCTTTTGAACTGTTCCGAAGTGACTGCACATAAACCATTGCACTGTCTGTCTAACACAATAGCTGCGGGGGAAATGTAACTTCTGCAGAGCCGGTTAGTGCTAGTTAAAGGATAGATGAATAGTGCTCCGTTACATAAAGCGCTCGCGCGTTGCACTTGTTTCTTTTGCAGCTCTGTTCGTTTGTCAGCGTTAGTAGCGTGTAAGTACATACACACACCGGAAGGAAGAAAGAAAGAAGCTCTCCCTTTGCACGGCGTCCAAGTTGAAGATAATATTTTGGTCAGGCTAAACTTAGAACAGAATATGGAACAAATATATACTGGTGCGTCTGCAGAACGGGTGTCAGTGAGTGAGTTCCATGGTTATGTCGAGCCAAATTTAGCTTCCCTCAGCCTGGAAACTTAGCATGGAATGGAATCGTCCTGAGTGACGCGTTGATTCACCAGGCAGGCAGGCAGGCCTACGCTCCTCTCGCGTTACATCAAACTCTGCATTGCCTTTCCCACAAATAAATAGCACCTAATAAATTTTACTTACAAGCAACCTTAACGTCCCACGCATGGTACAATACATAAAATGGTGCATTGGACATAGCCGACCTCTTTCTACCACTTCGCAAAACGTAATTCATTGCTTTTGAGCTTCACTCTTTATTGCTGTATGCGATGTGATTGTGGGAATCGCATTCATAACTATACTGCTGTCCACCAATCAAATCTGTACCTGTTCATAACAATACTGCTATCCACCAATCAAATCTGTACCTGTTCATAACAATACTGCTATCCACCAATCAAATCTGCACCTGTTCATAACAATGCTGACATCACCAATCAAAGTTTTTCTGTTCATAATAATACTGGTAATCCACCAATGAAAGATGCACCTGTTCATAACAATATTGACATCCACCAATCAAAGATGCAACTGTTCATAACGATACTCCTATCCACCAATCAAAGGTACCCCTGGTATCCACCAATCAAAAGATCCACATGTAGCAATCAATACTTCGCCATCGATTCTCCTATGTTCAATCGAATAACAAGTAATTCGTGTTTACAAAAACTAAAAATTCTAATAAATTTAATTTGTCGTGTCGTGTTTTAAGCTCTACTTTTTATAAGGTTATATTTGTATCATTGTTCAAGGCCAACATAACAATAAAAGTTGAAGGCGCGACTGTCGATTCTCGTACATACAGTGAAATAAGAAATATATCATTAAAATGTCGGATACTAGTGACAATAATATGCAGTGTAGAATATTAAAAACGCATGGTCGAACATAAATACTCGTATGAAACCTGAGTGTAATGACAACCATGCGCTCACCGAATAATATACTATACATACTATTACGTATTTATTGCATTCCATGAAAAATTTTGATATCAAGATTTCACTTAAGTACATGTTTTGATATTCCCTGAATTAAAGAATCGCATTTTTACTTTCTGTACTACGTCTAGTAAAGTAAGGAAGTATTGTATTCCACCCAAAACTTCCCTGTAGAGATTTCACTGGAAATATATGTTTTGAGGCCCCTGAATAAAAAAAAAAAAAAAAAGATTTTTTAGAAAGAGGTCCGTGTGTGTGTGTGTGTGTGTGTGTGTGTGTGTGTGTGTGTGTGTGTGTGTGTGTGTGTGTGTGTGTGTGTGTGTGTGTGTGTCTGTGTGTCAGTCTATGGATATTATAACTCAAAAACCAAAAGTCGGTTAAAAACCAAAGTTGATATTTAAGTTTAATGTTTTTCAAGGATGCGACACGAAGATTTCAAGGAAATTCTTCCATGCTAAACTACTCTCTACATAGAAAATTTTTCGAAAATGTTGATCTTCTCGAAAATGGCTTTAACGATTTTTATTAAAATGCCATATATTTAAGATGTTTGTATGACAAATGAAATGTATATCTTGAATTTTCTTGAATTTTCTTATTTACTCTGGATGACTTTTGTATAACTGGTAAACCGTAAGAGATCTTACCACACAAAAAATGTAGATCTTGCTAAAACA
Source organism: Tenodera sinensis (assembly GCA_030765045.1). Lineage (NCBI taxonomy): Eukaryota > Metazoa > Arthropoda > Insecta > Mantodea > Mantidae > Tenodera > Tenodera sinensis. Next base: position 97,810,173 of record CM060969.1, on the reverse strand, counting down.
CACATTTTATGTCTAAATAAATTTTTTATAGAGTGAATCATTTCGAAGATATTCCTCGTTATTTGTGTAACTTTTGGAGCACCTACCAAGAATTTGTAGCACATGGGATTGCGAGTTCGAATCCGTGTGTATGCAAAACGTGTGTTTATATGAGACAGTAAAAGAAGGAAACAAAGGAAACCAACAAAATTAAAGAAACCAAAGAAAAAAATTGCCATCAGTAAAAAAGATAAAGAAAGGGAAAAAAAGGGATGCGACATGAACATCCCCAAAAGCTCCCTCGTCCATGAAATATACATGTTGAATTTTCTGAGAATATCCTCAAAAGTCTTCTTTATTTCTGAATTACTTGTGCGTATCTGGTAAACCGTAAGAGACAGACAAAAGCTTACTGCACAGAACATGTAAATCTTTTTGAAGCACGCTTTTTTTAACATTTCCAAGATACTTCTTGTTATTGATCTGAATTTTCAATACTTATACTTTTCTCAAATGGGAAATCGAAATTTGTTTCTGCTTGCCTCCTGGCCATACAAAGAAAATGGAGTTTTAAAGCCATCACATAGCCACCCGCTGTTAAAATATTTCACTATTGCTTAAGCGTACTGTATTCTTCTATCCCCATTGTACCCACAAGGAAATGTGTAACAAAATCTTCTTTGTATATTAACATGAGGAAGATAGAGGAATAAGCATTTGCAAGAATCGTTTTTTCAAGAATAGGTAGAGAAAGTCACGCGAATGCAACACATCAGATTTTCCAGTAAAGGATGGTTTGGTTAAAACGATTTTTCCTTGAACATTTTCGTGTCGCGTCTTTGGGAGAAGCTGAATTTAAATACTAAATTTAGTATTTATTCAAAGTTTCGTATTTGAGTTAGTTCCTCAATACATGTTTTTTCAGAATCGACACCAAACTTTTGTTTAGAATACAATACTTTCTTTAATCTACTGTAGGTAAGTGCAAATAAAGTAGCTAATGCTACAATTATTATTTACGACATAAAATCCTGAAAACGTCACCTAAAACTTAAAACAAAATGATAAGTGCATTTATTTTCAGTAGTTAGATTAAACAATCCGTACCTCACTTAACCTTCATTTTCAGCAGCATAGGACATGCAGCTCGAAATATGATCAAAATATGACCTAACAATAAAATATGGTCAAATATGCATCTATATGAGTATGGCCAATAAAAGCTGATCCTTTGTGTTCACATGCTTTGCAAATATGCTTAAATTAGCTTAGCCATGGAAAAATAAGCCAGGATAAAAATATGACATCTTAAAAATCCGATTCCAAAACCCACTAATCTGTAATATAATTTTGTTTTACTAGCCTTAGTTCAAAAGAAATTAATTTTCAAGTTTTGCCATTTGAAATTGACAGACTTTTTTGAGTATATATAAGTAGCTCAAAAATCGTTAGAAATAAAGAAGTAATGACAAATTTATTTGCCTTGCTTATGGAATCTACATGATGAATTTCTGATGAATTGCATGAAAACTGCGTCGCGTGGAATATTTTATAAAAGAGAATGTAGTGAATAATGTGCGAAAACTTAAAATTTCAAAAATATAAAAATTTCCATTCTAGATTTTTACATACATTATATACGAGTAAATATATTCATTTATACTTAGTTTTATAGCAACAAAATATTTTAGTCATAAAATGCAAATGTAAATATTCAATGAAAAAATGTGATGTGTTGCACTCTCTCTCAGACTTTCTCTACTCTGAAACTAACCATTCTTACAAACTCTTATTCTTATATCTTCATGTCAATACAGATAAACATTATAGCTTATATCCTTATAGGTACACATGGGAATAAGGCAATAGAGTTGACTTTGAGCCATAGCCAAATATTTTAAAGATTTCAAATTCCGTTCTCTTTATACGGTTAACATATAAAAAATGAATAACGATGTTCCATTTGACAGAAGCCCAAGTTCTCCAAAACTCACACAAATAACAAGCAATATCTCCGAAATAGTTCATTCTACAAAAAATATTTATTTGGACATAAATCATGTGTTTTAGCAAGATCTACATCTTCATATAGTAAGATTTGGTCTATCTCTTACGATTTACCAGTTATGCAAAAGTCATCCAAAGTAAATGGGATTTCATGGACTATAGCCAGAAAATTCAAGATATACATTTCATTTGTCATAAAAATATCTCAAACATATGGCATTTTAATCAAAATCGTTAGAGCCATTTTCAAGAAAATCAAACTTTTCCACGCAAAGGGTTGTTTAGGGTGGAGTAATTTTCTTCAAAATCTTGGTGCCGCAACCTTGAAACCTTAAATCCCAACTTTGGTTCTTAACCGATTTTTTCATGTTTAAGTTATGCTGTGCACACACACACACACACACGCGCGCGCGCGCGCGCGGACCTTTTTCTAAAAATGCTTGTTTTGTATTCAGGGGACCTCAAAACATATATTTCCGGTGAAATCTTGACATTGAATTTTTGAGTGGAATACAATACTTCCTCTACTTACTATACGTAGTAGAGAAAGTAAAAAAAAAACGAAGCTATTATATATACTAGATTTCACTTAGATTAATTTGTTATATGTATATGGTACTGACAAATGTCAACGATTGCAAGACTTATACTAAATTCCAGTATAAAATCCAATTAACTATACAATTAATGCGGAGTATCGAAGCAATTGGAAATTTCATATCATCTTTACCTCCGCTATAAAACAAATATGAAGCACAAGACTTGTGTTTAAGAGTTAAAACAGGCGATAAAACAAAATTGCGGCATTCTGGCAATGTAATCGTTCCTCCAGGAAACCACATGCCGGCCCAGCCGGCGGGGGGCTGTAAAAAGACGAGTATTTCTGAAGAGGTAGGTACCTACAGCACATATTGCATTAAAACTGTTTGGGTTTTATGTATCAAAAGTGTTGATATAGACTATAAACAAATGAGCGCATGTTTGCATGACTATGCGTTTTTACGTCTTCCCAATGATACTTACACAGAAGGGGACATTTGTAAGTACAACGCATGAATTCATTTCTAAGTAAACCCATATCTGCTGAATGTGAATGCAAACAAACCTCCATTATACTTTTACAGATTTCATTGTAGATATAACAAAAGTACGGGTAATCTGGCTGCTATGTAATTGCTTTAACATCCCGTTGTCTTTGCATGGCCAAGAGTAAAATAAAACGAATTAAGACTTCCCATGAGTATTTTAAAACGCAAACCAATATCAAGGAACATCTCAGAAATAATTAACTCCACAAAAAGAAAACAATTATTTGATTAAATAAATAATTAACGAGATATACAACTTTGTAGCAAGATTTTAACCCTCTAATAGTTTACCAGTTATACAAAGGTCATTCAGAAGGAAGAGGGCCTCAGAGACTGCTCCTAGGAAATGCAAAATATATATTTAATTTGTCATAAGGCTATTTTAAGTAGGTAAGTCAAGAACACGAAAAACTATTCCAAATAAAAGGTAGTTTTGGCGTTGGATATTTTCATGGAATTCTTCGAATTGTACCCTTGGAGAATTAATTACCAAGTTTGGTATTTAACCAACTTTTCTTTTTTAAATTATTTTTATATATAAATACCTTTTTTGATTGGAGCTCTCAAAACATGTATTTCCGGTGAAATCTGGTTGTTGAGGTCTTGGATGGAGTACACCCATTTTGGGCAGGTGTACTTTGATCTTCAACTATGTCTATTTCTGTATTCACACACGCATTTACTCTCTCACTCATACTTCCAGAGTCTAAGGACGATGGAAAATAATTTGGGGTAACGAAAAATTTGTTTTCTCCGGCCGGAAAAGAAACCAAAATCTCTAAATTTAGGAGCCAGCATAATAACCAGATCTTAGGGCTAGTCAATGCAACTTTTTGCTACTTACGGTAAATACGTCCTAGTAGATAGAATAATTGAATGTCATCCAGATGTACGTCTACGTTTGCTATCAAGACTGCAGTGAAAATTAATGGCACATACATAACATTGTATAATTAATGACACACTTCAGTTCTATTGTTCTGTAACACAGTCTGGAGCGTGCGACGGACGGCGATCTTTCTGTGGTGCCAACTGTACACCTCGGTACATTTATATGTATATTCAAAGAACGCATCAGCTTGTTTGGATTGTTCCTAGATACTAAAAATGCTTTTGATAAAGTTCTTGATGGGTTCTTTAATAAAAAATCATCTCTCTGATACACATTTTAAAGTGACTACTTAGCTCAAGCCTGACAATCAATGGCTTCCTGATAATTTACGTCTTAGTCACTGTTGCCCACAAATTCAGTTGCTGGTTTCAAATTTGAAATTCACAATTAAACATCTCTGCAAGGTTTTATTCGCTTCTGCGTCTTGATCCTATAGCAACGTATCGGTGAAATTTGGTGAAAATTGCCGAAAATTGTTATTTCTATTATGCTTATACTTTGTACTTTAACGGCACACTTTAGTTTTCTTAACATCAGCTATTTTTAAAGCCCCAGGAGGGTATTCAAATGTGCTAGTGCGGATGAGCGTTCCTCACTAAACCTCATCACTACAGCTTTGAAATGCATTTTTTGTTTTCACTGGCTCTGGTTTTGGTCTCTTGCAGGGAATTTTGCTCCAGAAAGGTTGTAAGGTGCTGAAATGAATTCGACATTCGCGCTAAAATGCCGCGAATCTGACATGCTTTGCTCACAAACAGGAAATACAGTGTTCTGTAATTCTATAATCTTGCCAGGTTATTTCAGTGTTCCAGTTATATATTAGACGTTGCTTAGGTAGTTAATAGGTTTTAAGTTATTTGTTAGTCTACAGTAGAGCCGTAACAAGCAGATATTTTATTAATTTTATGTATAGATTTGCGAAAATGATAGTGTAGAGGTTAGCTAAGACAACAAATTTCTAAATTTTGTGAACAATGCGAAGGTGAAAGGAAAGTTTTCATATTAAGAAACAAACAAGTTTAAAATTCTCAAAAAATGCTACTGAGGCCAAAAAAAAACGCAACAGAGAGTCCCACATATGATGCTGGGGAATTTTAAGTGGATTGGATTTAGGTAAAGAATAAAGACATACTGTTAAACTTTAAAGTTCATTTTTCTCAGTTCTTTTTTCAGCATTTTTCACTATTCGAAATGCCCCTTGGATCCTAGTTTATCACTTATTAGCTTGAAATTTTCAGGAGACCTTCAGAGATTAACGTATTAAAACGTGTCGTGTGCTAGTTAAAAATATTAAATAATTGAGTTGAAATTAAATATTTATTATTACTCATACTGAAAAAAATTGAAAATATTGATAATAGTATGTTTTTTCTTAAACTAATTAGATCCAAGCAATATTGGTATGATAATTTCTTTATGTTTGTATACTGAACTGAAATTAAAAATTTAGGAGGGATACAATAAACTGTAGGGTTCAAGGCTCATTTCGTATGAGCAAATCAAAAACTGATTTATTATTAATAAATATATTAAAAATTTAAAAATAGTTTGACATATGACCTTGAAATTTTGTGTATACTACTTACTTTATGTTCTGAGTATGTGGAAAGACATTCAAAGCAATCAGAAGACAACTATTGATTTTTTTTTAATTTTCACAGATACATTGCCCTAAATTTACTGATACGCTCACCTTTGGAACTGCATAGAAGATTGAATAGGATCTTGAATAGAAAAAAACACATTTAAGAATAAAGCTGCGGCTGGAGAGGTAAGATTTTATCATAAGTAATCTAATTCTAGGTTATGTTATTCCGAAAAAATCGCGAGTGTCGGAGTTTAGAAAAAGTAAAAGCTTCGGACAAGAGAGACTGTGAGACGCAACTTTACACGGCTGGAAATTTCTACAAAGCCACACCACGTGACTAATAACTTACTGTCACAAAAATCAAGAAACATATACGAAAATTTATATGTACAACTCGTGGATTGGAGAAAAGCAAAATATATAACCTCATTTTCACAAAGTGTATTGCTGGTGTACTTCGAAGAATTGTCGCAAAGTATGAAACCCAAAGTATGTCGCAAACTTAGTTGCATATCACTGTCAGTAGTGTGCGACATTTTAGCGTTTTCTAAACTCGCGCTAGTTATGTTTCCAGAATTTTATTAATCGATATTGTGCTTTGCCATTGCTGCATGGGAATGCTCTGATTTTCTTTAATGAAAATTGAATTGTCCGATTGGATGAAGACCAATCCCTTAATGAAAGTTTGAACTTAAGGAGGTTCATTAAAGTATCGCTATCAGACTTATAATTAATAAATGTGGGTACGGTCGAGCATAAACGTTGTTTAAGCTTTTTTATTAGGAAAGACAGAACAACTTGGAACAGTAAAGGTCGGGGTTATTATGTATAACGTATGTATATACTTTCTATGTTTAATGTTGCACGCCTGGCAGAAGCGTTCTTTCAAACATTTGCAAACAGGGATTTACAGACTGGCTAGAAACAAGTAATGAACATTGTAAGGCTGGCAGTGTTTCAAGTCAGTGTATTGCCGACAATGTTAAATTCTCTGTAACTGCCATTACATTGTTCCCCCTATATGAAGGGTATTATATTACCTCAAGACCAAAAGCATCGAGGTAGGTATGAAAGAAAAGAAAAGATGATAATATTAAATGTGATGACGTAACTTATTTGTACGTAGAGTGGTTTGGACACCGCGTAACAATCGGGGCATGCATGTGTGAGTCACGGTTTATGTATAGGGGCCACAGTGTTTATGTTGCCATCAAGCTGAGCTTGACGAATGCCTGCAGATATAGGCACCAGAGTGCGGGCAAACAGCCAAGTCTTCCACTGGCTGATTCAGCCTCGCTGCTTCAAGTGGCCAGCAACGTGTGATAAATACAGCTTTCAGCCAATCACAGTACAACTTAATCAAGTCTTCAAGTATTGTCTTCGAAATCAAATAACTGATAGTCTTTACTCCAACATTCACTTTTAGAGAAATTCGATATCGAGATTTCACCAGAAGTACAATTTTGAGGTCCCCTGAATCAATAAATGCACTTTTACTTTCTCTACTGCGTGTAGAGGGGAAGTACTGTATTCCATCCAAAAATTGGATGTCGAGATTTCAGCGGAAATATGTGTTTTGATGCCCCCTGAATCAAAACAAAATTATAGCAAAAGGTCGGTGTGAGTGTGTGTGTGTGTGTGTGTGTGTGTGTGTGTGTGTGTGTGTGTGTGTGTGTAAACATGACTCAAAAACGAAAAGTCGGTAAAAAACCAAACTTAATATTTAGATTTAATATATCCTTTCAAGGATACGACACGAAGATTTTGAAGAAAATTCCTCCACCCTAAATTAAACTTTAGATGGAAACTTTTTCGGAAACTTTGAGTTTCTCAAAAATGGTTCTAACGATTTTGATTAAAATGCTGTATGTTTGAGATACTTTTATGACAAATTAAATGTATATTTTAAATTTTCTGGCTATAGCCCATGCAGTCCTGTTTACTCTTGATGTCTTTAGTACAAAAATGTAAATCTCCTTAAAGCATACAAGTTATTTCCAAATGCATTTTTATGGAGTGAACCGTTTCGGAGATATCGCTTGTTATTTGTGTGAGTGTTTCAATACTTAAACTTTTCTCAAATGGAAAGTCGTTATTCACTTTTTTATCCGTTCGGCCGTGCAGAGAGAACGGAATCTCACAGTTTTAAAGGATTTGACTATCGCTGAAAGTCTACTGTATTCTCATATTCCCCATGTACATACAAGGAAATAAGCAATAAGATGATTTATACGTTTATCTCAACAAACACGAAAAAGATATAGGAATAAGAGTTTGTAAGAATAGTTAACACAAGAGTAGAGAAAGTCATGTGAGTGCAACATATGATATTTTTAGAAAAAGGTCCACGTGTCTGTGAACAGCTAAGTCAATAAATACCAAAGTTGGTATTTAAGTTTAACATCCTAAAAGGATGTGATACAAATATTTTGAATAAAATCCCGCCCAACCAAACTACCCTTTACTTGTAAATCTTTTCGCTTTTTTTTTTTTTCTATTTTCTCAATAATAACTAATGATTTTTATTAAATTGCCGTATGTTTAAGATATTTTCATGGCAAATAAAATGAAGCTCTTCGATTTTATTTGAATTGTCTCAGAAGTTATCTTCATTCTGAATGAATTTTGCATAAATGGTAAAGTGTAAGAGACAGAGAACACCTTTAGGAGGTTGAATCAGAAACTGAAAAATTCAATGCCATAGCCGGGATTTGAACCACGGATCTTCCGCTTATCGAGCGGCTGCTCTAACCATTAAGCTGCCATGGCCAACTTGCCAGTACGACATTATCCCCAGCTGATTCATACTTTTTCCCGGTTAACTACAAGGGAATCTCACATCAGAGATAAATACCCCAAGGGCGACTTACATCTCAAACCCGGGACATAAAGTGCTTACAATTGTAAGTCGCCCTTGGGGTATTTATCTCTGATGTGAGATTCTCTTGTAGTTAACCGGGAAAAAGTATGAATCAGCTGGGGAATTTAATGTCATACTGGCAATTTGGCCATGGTAGCTTAATGGTTAGAGCAGCCGCTCGATAAGCGGAAGATCCGTGCTTCAAATCCCGGCTATAGCATTGAATTTTTCAGTTTCTGATTCAACCTCTTATACATTGCCCACACACGGCTTGTGTGTTTAAAAACAGCAGCAGTAAGGTTGTTGGCATAAATAAATAACAGAAAACATCTTACTGCACAGAAAATGTAGATATGTTAAAACATAATTAATGCGCTTTTGTGTTGAGATATTGGTTTCGAGATATTCCTGTTTAATTTTTTAACATTTGAAACACCTTTTCTCAAATATGAAGTGTTGTTCAATTTTTAATCTCTTGGCTATGCAAAGAAAATAGAATGTTGAAGCCATCACACAGCGAGCAGCTCTAACTATCGGTTAAAGCCTACTGTATTACCCTATTTCCACTGTACTTATACAGAAATATGCGATACAAAAAGTTCTACAAAGATGTATCTGGATTAAAATAACGTAGATAAGAGAATGTGCATGTTTAAGAATAGTTTGTACATGAGTGGGTAGAGAAAGTCATGCGACTGAAATACTTGAAAACGTTTATGTCCATATATCCATAATAGGTAGAGATGGTATTGCATTCCACACAAAAATTCGATTTTATATCTACATTTCACTGAGGTTTTCTGAATCGAGGCTGGCAGGCTGAGGATAGCCCGAGGTGTGTCTTACGTGTACATAAAACGAATTTAGTAATATGCACTGTTTGGGACCATATCTCAGTTCCTTATCGTCTTACGGGGTCTCACAAGGATGAGGTGTAATTACTGACCAATGATATTGCAATGCGGGGTAGAGGCGTGGCTCTGTAATGAGAACAAGGAAACGTGAGGGAGGGGTGGATACACCTGACTTAGTTAAACCACGTTTTAATTTTCTGGATTTATCTCCAAATTCTTAATGCCTCTTATGGGAAGGTTTACAAATATTGCTTGAAATAAGCAGAATTTATTGAGTTAAGTGATTCTGTCTTATAAGAAGAACTAACTTTTTCCTTAGAATCACAAAGCTTTGTAGTAAACATAATGTAATATTGCATTGAAACGCATAAAAACCTTTAATCCTTTTGCAAATTCCCCCTATGTTTATACCGGAATTAAAAATAGTATCAAAGTAGTTTTAACATTTTTATCTATTATGTTATATTGTAATACAGCTTATGCTTTGGAATGAAAAGTTTTCTTCTAATATCTATGCAATAAACCGCCTTTCTTGAGTGGCATTAGAATTTAATTACTTTTCTGTGAATTTGCACAGTTTCTGAAATTTGTGGAACTGAGTTACCAACTTAAACACCAATAATATCTGACCATGTGAAGTTTCTAATGTATATGACTTGGGGTGAATCAAACAACAGTTGAGCTTAATGAGTAACGATTTACTGAAAGATCAGGAAAAAGTAATACTTTCTTTTCATGCCGACGTGTCATTGGTTATAACTATGCTCAGCCAGTAGCATGAATATTGCTGTTACTGCAGAGGGGAAAAGGAAGGGAAAGGAGGGGAGAAATGGAAGGTCTCGTTGAACAAACATGATACCTTTGCACTTTACTAAATTCGTTTTCTGTACCTCTCCTTGTCAAGGCTTAACCACTGTAATGACGGGATGTGGGGTTTGCAGGGTGCAGGGTGTAATTGAGGTTGGGGAAATGAAAACTTGCTCCTCAACGGTTGCTGGGTTCCCTGAATCCCAAAAAAGAGGGTTTTTAGAAAAAGGCCAGCGCACGCGTTTTGGGTGTGTGTCTGTGTGCGTACGTGTGTGAGTGTGTGTGCGCGACCGTGTGTGAGTGAGTGTGTATGCGTGCGTGTGTATGAGTGTGTGTGAGCGTGCGCACGCGCGTGTGTTTGTGTAAAGAAGTTCTGTCTGCATAGAACATTTTTCGTTGTTTATGAGCTTTTCAAAATCTCAACGATTTTGATAAAACACCATATGTTTAAAGTATTTGTATAACAAATAAAATGCATATTTTGAATATTCTGAGAGTATCCCGTGAAGTGTAGGAAGTAACTGTCGTTTAGAAAACTCACAACGGTTCATTTCATTCACAGCGCAATAGTGTCTTAGATGAACTATTTATGTATCAATAAGCTATTGCATACGTTATTTGTTCTAAATTTTACAGAATTTTCATAAGTATTAAGCATTCGCAATCACAAATTTTCAGCACAGTCTGTACGGTCTTATGAATCTGTATGGGGTACAAATTTTAATTTAAAGAAATACTTTTTATCCTTTCCCGTTGTTCTCATTCACTTCACTATTGTCTTTATTGTTTCTCTCCCCCCCCCCCCCTCTTCTGTCTCTATCTCTAACTCTCTAATTTTCAATAAACTACTCGTATATTTCTGAGTTACAAACTTAACAGTTCAATCTGAAGTCTGTTGCAACCTGTTAAATATTGTACACCTAGGTATATTATTTAAATTGCATACTATAGTATTTTTACTACGTATATTAACTCTCTTCTTTGTCTGTCTCTGTCTGTCTGCTTGCTGGTAATCCAGTTCCGAGCTAGGTTTAGAGTTTCAAGTCTCTAGCTCATCGGGAAGTCGGGAGGGTGATTCGTAAAGTAAGGACTGAATCGCCGTAGCTCATCAAATTTCACGCGAACATTGTAACGCGCATGCGCACCGACTCCTTGCATACCTTGCGCGTAAAGCGACACCATTTGCATTGGTAGTGATGCAGTGTGTTGTTCACAGTGTCGGTTCAATATATTTTAAACAACCGATAGGCCCGCCGACTGTGAAATACGGTGTCTGATTCTTTTTTTGACAGCAAGGAACCGTTTTCAGCATGGACAGATCAGTGAAGTGTCCGTGGGATCCGGGGGAGTGGGTGGCGTACTGGGAAGCTGGACCCCTGAGAAGGCACCGGAAGATCTAAAAACTTAGGGGTGTCTTCAAAGTGGGGAAACCTTACGGACATGTGTACCATTAGTCTGGATCTGACCGCCCGGTATCTCCTCTCACCTCACCCATCCGTCCTGGGGTGTGCTTGGGGATATAGGTACAATAAGACTGGTTTTAGTAGCGAGCCCCCTCCATTTCTCTTCTATTCGTAATTAAAGTGCGACGATAAAAGCACTTTCAATGAAAAATATATTGTTGAATACCTCAGTACGTATCTTATCTGTGTGGAGTCCATACATTCTTTAAGCTGCTTGTTCTGGGAGAAGGTAGTGAAACAAAATGTGCTGAATAAGTATTTTATCACTTCATTGAGTAGATGTTGCAACATATTTTCTTCAAATTAACAAGCAAGAAAACCACTTTCTTGTGGTCCACGTTTACGTCGTGCACAATTTGTCATGGAATGCATAGCGTGGTTATTGTAAGATAGATTACCTAGCGTTGACTTTCGCAACTATGTAATTAATTATTGCGTCACATCAAGAAGTTTTATGATACAGCTTGTAACATAACTTAAACAGGTACACTCGAGAGCAGAAAATGTGGCTGATAGCTCCAGATCGTATTACTTGCTGTTTATTACTTTCTGTGTAACCTACACATATTAGGTAACAAGTATTGTATTTCACCCAAAAATTCGATGTCGAGATTTCATTTGAAATATGTATTTTGAGGCCCATTAATTAAAATATCCGGGGTGTTTCACTCACGTGACTTTCTCTACTCTTTTATAAACTATTCTTACAAACTCTTATTCCCCTATGTACTTCAACAGACAAACATTTGTAGAAATTATCTCATTGCTAATTTTCTTGTAGGTGCAAGGGGGAATATACGCTTACAGTAATACTCAAATGTTTTAGAAAGTTAGTCACTATGTGAACGGTTTGAAATTACATTATTTTTGCACAGCTAGCAGACAACATGCCACCTGCCATTTAAGAAAAGTATAAATATTTCAAAATTCAGACACATAACAAGGAATATCTCCACATTGTTCATTCGTGAAACTAAATTCTTAGATATAAATTCTGTTTCATAAAAATCTAAATTTTGTGTAGCAAGATTTGGTCTATTTCGTACAGTTTACCAGACATGCAAAAAGTCACTCAGACCGCAGACAGCTTCTGAGGAAATTCCCAGAAAAGTGAAAATATACATTTTATTTCTCATAAAATATAACATGTGGAATTGTAATCAAAATCGTTAGAGCCATTTCTGATAAGATCATAATGTTTTAAAAATATTCCATATAAACGGTATTTAGATTCTCAAAACATGTATTTTTGGGAAGTCTCGATATGCAATTTTTTGATGGTATGCAATACCAAATTTGACACTTAAGTTCAGCATCTTCCAGGATATAGGTGTTTCTTGTCCTGGCTATAGAAATACAATGGAATGTCCAAGTCTACTGTACGATATACTGCTATTCCCATTAAACATTCAAGAACATATGTAATAAAACACCATAATGTTGCCATATTGTGACGTATGAGCTTCTACCAGGTGATCTACGGCACTATTTCCAAAATGGCGGGCATAAATGCTTCGTTTCGACTGAATGTTGGTATTCAATTACGTGTTAAAGATGAAAAATGTGCCGCTCAAATTCACATCAGACTTCAGTATGACTATGGAGATGTCTGCAGTATTAGAAGATGGATGAAACATTTCAAACGTGGTAACACGGGTCTTATACTGGTCGCCCTCGAACTGCCTCCACTGAACACAACAAGGAAACAGTTGATAAGCTCATTAGGAAGCTCTTGAAGTAGGACATAGTGCACTGCAAGAAAGTATTCAAAACTTTGTGCATATTGCGTTCCACGTTTACTGACCGAATGTCACGCATTTTACAGAAGCACCATCACGCAAAAAGTTCTTCAGAGATTTCAAAATGAAGGTGATGACTTGTAAAACTGGTTTCATCATCACAAGCCTGAAACAAAACACTAGATGACACAATATGGAAGAGTTCTATAGTAAGGGTATTCCCAAACTGACAGAACGATGGGGGAAATGTGTGTAATGAAATGTCAGTTATGTTGAAAAGTGACAGAAAAGTCTGTAGATTAAGATGATGTGCTTGATTTGTCTACAAAAAAATAAAATTAAGATTTTTAAACTCTATTACTAGCAACTTTCACTGTGATCTTCGTATTATCATTTGGAAAGTTTACTTTAGAATCTTCCACAAATTTTTCACAGTTTGAACAAAATATAAATTTTGATGTATACGTTTTTATGGCCTTTGAAGCTTAAACTCTGAGTCTGAAGCGCTGTTAAAACCATTCAGTGAAAACGTGCGTTGTTTACTTTTTTGCTGTGGATGTTTGGCTTGCATGGTCCAGATCAGACAGACGTTCGGTCTGTCAGGTGTATTGTATGTTTATAGCTTCTTGGCACCTTCGACATGGTAAACCCCCGCTCTATTAAAAAATACTCTGAAGAAATAAACTCTTGCCACGAGACGGATGTTAACTTTGGGTTGGGTTGATCTCGCACACCAGAACCGTTTCTCAGGTATTTCACCCAAACCTTCGATGTCGACATTACACTCGTTATATATGTTTAAGGTTCCCTCAATGCTAAAAAAGCTTACGCATTGCTCTCATTTTACTTTCTCTACTCACTCTGCTACAAACGATTCCTTCATGTTAATAGAGATAAATATTTGTAGAAATGCTTTTATTATATATTTTCTTGCAGATGCAAGGGGAGTATGCGAATACAGTAGACTTTACGCTATAGTCAAATATTTTAAGATCTTGTCCGATATGATGGCTTTGAAATTCCCTTCTCTTTGCATGAACAGAAGAAAGAAAAACAAAATGAACTCCTATTTCAGAAAAATATAAGTACTGGAAAATTCAAACAAATAACCAGGAATATCACGGGAATAATTCACTCCACAAATAGATAGTATTTGATTGTGTATTTTAACGAACTCTAAATTTTTTGGGTAGTAAGATTTTTTTATCTCTTGCGGTTTATAAGTTATGAAAATGTCAATTAGAATGAACAGGAGTTCTGAACATATTTCCAGAAAATTCAAGATATACATTTCATTTGTCATGAATGGAGCTCGGATTCTTATCCTGGCTTATTTTTTCATGCCTACGTTAATTTAAATATGTTTACAACATTTTTGAACACAGTAAATGAGCTTTTATCGGCCATATAAATGTATATTTGACTATATTTTAGTATTATGTCATATTTTGAACAAATATAGGAATAACAGCACACTTTTAGTTATATTTTATGCACTATTTTACACTTCATATCACTTTATAGACGTCATTTCTTTTTCCTTTTCCCCTTGAACCCATTGATCACTATTTCAAGAACCTTGTCTACATAAAATCAATGTAATATTAAACTCCATCACTCGCCCTGAAACTCTGATGCATTAAGGAAACTAAAAGTGAATTATCCAGTACAGTAGCTGACAAGATTAGGCAAAAATTACGTCGTGTGCTTGAAAGAAATCCTGCATATAACTTCAACACTGTATATAATTGGTGGCATCCTTTGTCTCAACCAACAGATGTCGATGAAAATGAACTAGAACTTTCTCCTAATGATTTCCTTATGTTAAGTTAGTCTCCATTACATCATGTGATGTAGAAAGAAGTTTCCCCAAGTACAAGATTTGGGTTGCCGATAACAGAAGATCCTAGCTGTATGTGGTTATCCAGTGCAATCCCGTTGAAAATGGAGATTAAGAGACACATGAATTATTTCATCCGTAACTATTAGAAGTAAATGCCTTTTTACTTTCTCTACTGGTAAATAGAGCAAGTATTATACTCCACCCAAAAATTCAATGTCGATATTTCACAGGAAATATGTTATGAGACCCCTCAGTGAAAAAAAAAAAAAAAGCATTTTTAGAAAAAGGTCCGTGTGTGTGTGTGTGTGTGTGTGTGTGTGTGTGTGTGTGTGTGTGTGTGTGTGTGTGTGTGTGTGTGTGTGTGTGTGTGTCAATCTGTGGACAGCATAACTCAAAAACGAAAAGTCAGTTAAAAACCAAAGTTGCTATTTAAGTTTAACATATTTCAAGGATGCGACACGAAAATTTTGAAGAAAGTAGCCCCACCCTAAACTACCCTTTACATAGAGCATTTTTCGAACATTTTGATTGAAAATGACTCTAACAATTTTGATTAAAATGCCATATTTTTAAGATATGTATATGACAAATGAAATGTATACCTATTTCAAATGTTCTGGCTATAGAACATGTAGTCCTGTTGTCTAAATATCTTTTTTGGTAGAGTGAACCATTTCGGAGATATTCCTTATTATTTGTGTCATTTTCGGAAAACTTTCGTGAAATGAAATATCGGTTTTTATGTTAAGCGTGCAAAAAGAACGAGATCTCAAAGTTTTAAAAGTTTTGGCTATCGTTCAAAGCCTTCTGTATTCTAATATTCTCTTTGTACCCACAGGGAGATAAACAGTAAGGTAATTTGTGCAAATGTTTATCTCCACTAACACGAAGATATAGGAATGAGAATCTGTAAGACTGGTTAGTACAAGAGTAGAGAAAGTCATGTGAGTTCAACATATCAGATTTTTAGAAAAAGGTCCATGTGTGTGTATGTGTGTGTGTGTGTGTGTGTGTGTGTGTGTGTGTGTGTGTGTGTCAGTCTGTGAACAGCATTACTCAAAAACGAAAAGTCGGTTAAAAACCAAAGTTGGTATTTAAGTTTAATGTCCTTCAAGGATGGGACACAAGATTTTGAAGAAAATAGCCCCACCCTAAACTACCCTTTACATGGAAGCTTCTTTTTTTCGCTTCCGTAGCGTGACGGTTAGTGTGTCTGCCTCACGCGTTCAAAAGATCGCGAGTTCGAATCTCGCTTAGGGTAAGTTATCCGGGTAAGGTTTTCTCCGAGGTTTTCCCTTATCCTGAGAAGACGAATGTCGGGTAACTTAAAGCTCTATGGACCTCGGGCTCATTTGAGCATCATTTCACCCATTTCATTCATTCACCGTCCGATATGACATTACGTTGGAGGACGTTAATTTAAAAAGAATGTAAAATGTTTCAAAAATTTTGATTTCCTTGAAAATGGCTATAACGATTTTGATTAAAATGCCATGTGATTAAGATATTTCTATGAAAAATGAAATGTATATTTTGAATTTTCTGGCTATAGCCTTTATAGTCCTGTTTACTCTGGATGACTTTTGAAGAACTCGTAAACCGTAAGAGATAGACAAACTCTTACTGTACAGAAATGTAGATCTTGTTAAAATACACATTTTCTGCCCGAATAAATATTTTTGTAGAGAGAGCCATTTCGGATATATTCCTTTTTATTTCGTGTCAGTTTCGGAAAACTTAAAACTTTCGTGAAATGGAACATCGTTGTTCATTTTTTATATGTTAAGCGAGCAAAGAGAACGGGATCTCAAAGCTTTAAAAGATATGACTCGCTCAACATTTATTGTATTCTAATATTCCTTTTGCACCTACAAGGAAATAAGCAATAAGATAATTTGTACAAATGTTTATTTCAATTAATATGAAGAAGATATAGGAATAAGAGTTTGTAGAAAAGGTTAGTACAAGAATAGAGAAAGTCATGTGAGTGCAACACATCAGATTTTTTCATTTTAAGTTTTAGATCATATTTTTGGTAATCTTTATAGCATAAATTTCTGCATATTTCAAGAGCTTTTAGGTCATAAAAACCTGAGTGCTAGTTATGAAAATATCTAATATGCATGATATTTTAATCAAAAACAAAACCTAGAAGTCCGCATGAAAGATTAGTCGGAAACGAAATGAAAGAAAATTATGGAAATAAAATCATAGTAGAACGAGGAACAACCCTAGCATTCCAACAACCACCAGAGAACACCACGAAAAACCCAAGACGGGTCTATCTCCTTCGAAACTTCATTTATATGTTCCCTATAGGGTGAAATATGAAAGTGAAGCAGGAGGAGGAATTCATTCAAGTAAATACGTGGGATGATGTAATCGGATAGAGGTGTCTCCTCTGTGAGGTCAGAGCTCGCCAGAATGAGGCCCAGAATTGAACTTGAGCCAGCACTATATAATTCTCTCTTCCTTCCTACCCGCCTGTTTATTACTAAACTCTGATTTTATTAATAGACATACCATGTTATGTTCCCAAACCAGGGTTTGCACATTCACAATTACTGAACCACGAGTAAATTATTTTGTCTGCTGCTATAATAATCACTGATGCATTAGATAATAGTTACCACACGAAAACAACTGATGTGTTGCACTCACATGACTTTCTCTACTGTTGTACTAACCATTGTTACAAATTCTTATTCCTATATCTTCTTCGTGTTAGTTGAGATAAACAATTGCAGAAATTATCTTATTGCTTATTTCCTTGTAGGTACAAGGGGAATGTGGTAACACAGTAGTATTTGAGCAGTAGTCAAATCTCTTAAAGCTTTGAGATTCCGTTCTCTTTGCACGGCTAAGATATAAAAAATTAATAACGATCTTCCATTTGACAAAAGTTTAAGTATTCCAAAACTTATACAAATAACAAGAAATACCTATCTCCGAAATGGTTCACTCTACGAGAAAAGTTTACTTGGACATAAATTGTGTATTTTAGCGAGATCTACATTTTGTGTATGGTAAGATTTGGTCTATCTCTTACGGTTTACCAGTTATGCAAAAGTCATCCAGAGTAAACAGGATTACATAGGATATAGCCAGAAAATTCAAAATATACATTTCACTTGTCATAGAAATATTTTAAACATAGGACATTTTAATAAAAATCGTTAGAGCCATTTTCAAGGAAATATTTGACACAAAAATGTTCAGTTCTATAAAAAATAACCTAAAATATATTCACTATGATTAGAGAAATTCAAGTTACTCAGTACTGTCAACTGAGCAAAACAAAAGCCAGGAATTACATTATTTCGATCTTCTAGTTATAACAGAAAACTATCTGATCATTTCAAATAAATTTCATTAGGTTTTAACAACAAATAACCTTTCTTTTCCATTACTGTTTCTCGTGATCATCAAATCTTTTACGAGTACAAAAGAAACAATATCTTCAATTGAAGAATCTGGCAATAGTGCGTATCTCCGTTCATTACAGAAATCAATTAATTGATTCCACGCACTCGTTCTATTTTTTATTGTATTACTTGGTAAAGAATTTTGAATTATTTTTACTATTTTCTCGCTTGATGGATCACTAGACCATTTTGAATTGCGCTTCATTTAAGCTTTGATTGTTAAACAACCTTTTCCCCCTTTCTTCTGTCAGTAGAGGAAATATTGTATTCCACCCAAAAATTCGATGTCGAGATTTCACCGGAAATGTATGTTTAGAGGTCTCCTGAATAAAAAAAAGCATTTTAGAAAAAGGTCTGTGTGTGCGTGCGTGAACTCAAAAACGAAAAGTCGTTTAAAAAACAAAGTTGGTATTTAAGTTTAATGTCTTTCATGGATGTGACATGAAGGTTTTGAAGTAAATTCCTTCACCTTAAACTACCCTTTACATGGAAAAATTTTCTCAAATTTTGATTTTCTTAAAATGTCTCTAACGATTTTGATTAAAATGTCACATGTTTAAGATATTTTTATAACAAATTATATATATTGAATTTTCTGGCTATAACCCATGTAGTCCTGTTTACTCTGGATGACTTTTGCATAACCGTAAAAGATAGACTAAATCTTTCTACACAAAAATGTGTCTCGCTAAACACACAATCTATGTCCAAAATTTTTTTTGTGGAGTGAACCATTTCGGAGATATTCCTTGTTACTTATGTCAGTTTCGGAAAACAAACTTTCGACAAATGCAACATAGTTGTTCAGTTTTTATATGTTAGCCATGCAAAGAGAACGGAATCTCGAAGTTTTAAAACATTTGACTATCGCTCAAAGCTTATTGTATTCCCATATTCCCGTTGCAGCTACAAGGAAATAAGCAATAAGATAATTTCAGCAAATTTTTATCTCAAGTAACACGAAGAAGATATAGGAATAAGAGTTTGTGAGAATGGTTAGTACAAGAGTAGAGAAAGTCATGTGAGTGCAACACATCAGATTTTTATAGTGACGTTCTGCAACGTAGTGTCATATCGGACAGTAAATGAATGAAATGGGTGAAATTATACTCAAATCAGCCCAAGGTCCATAAAGCTTTAAGTTGCCCGACATTCGTCTTCTCAGGATTAGGAAAAACCTCGGAAAAAACCTTATCCGGGTAACTCACCTTAACCGAGATTCGAACTTGGGACCTCTTAAATGTGACACTGACTAGCAAAAGAATGACTCATGTTTATACTTCCACACTTTTTGGGAATTATTCTGGTTAAGGAAAAATGTCCATCCTAAGCCAGGAATCGAAGTCGGGACCTGTGGGTTGAGAAACCAGAATGCTGACCGCTGGACCGCTAAGGCAGTCGGATTTGAAAGTTATTGGTATGGCACGTCGAATGTTTCCATTTGTAATAAAATGTGGACAATTTCTTCAGTGAGGAAAGAGGAAATAATTTGCAAAACATTCTGCACAAACATGTTTAAGTGCAAGAACGGCCTTGAGCTCTGCATCTCAGTTCAGGGGGACTTGCTAATTGGGGAGATACAAAGTGAATGTTGAAAATGTTGCCAACGTACAATTTATCAAGACAAGGGCAAAAGGTTACAACTTGGACCGGCGCTCACTTCTCTGTTACGTCTTCTAGCCTTGTGTCCTCATGTGTAATTCTAGAAAAGTATCCTAACTTAAGCTACGAAAATAAATTCTATAAATTCTATAGCAAAGCGAGCGAGGTTCCTCCGCAGTAACGTGAGGCTCGCATTCGGGAGGTCATGGGTTCGATTCCTCTAAACGACCTTCCTGACCCATGGGTGTTTTCGGGGGTTTCCCCGGGTCGATTGGTGCATGCTTGGAAGAATAATTACATTCCCCGAATTTCCTGTTCTTTCATTTCTCTTCACCGTTCATCCTGTTGCTTCTTTCAGGGTCGCAAATGTCAGCGAAATCGTTAGGTGCAGTTTGGCAGGGATGATATGCGCAAAGGGGCTCTTTCTGTCTCTCGTTCTCCTGGGATCCGAGAGCCAAGACACCAGGGGGCGTTAGACCTCACGCCGAAGTCCTAAGCTGGCCCCGGAAGACTTAAGACTTCCACGTGTCGTCATACTTGGGAAACCTAAGGGACCTCTGCCAGTTAAGTAGTCTTTCACACTCAATATAGAATGGGACACTGAGAACCACTACAGTTAAAGCATGCACATAAATAAAAACTCAGTTTAATTTTTGAAGTGAAGAAACCACAGAAGGCTGCAGGTCGCAGGCACACAGGCTACAGAGACGCGCTGTAAACCTCTCCCACTATAGCAGCTGCCAAGAGAGAGCAATGAACGAATCTTCGACCAAGCAGTCCTCTAGGGTACACGGTGAATTCTCTTTCATTTGTGCAAGCATCCGTAACACCTGTCCGGTACCGCCATACACCACTAAATCTAGAACGTCCCCTGAGGGTTCACAGTGGGCGCTACGGTGGGGCTTGCACTCTGGAAATAGTGTGCTCCGCTGAGGGGAGGCGCTGTGGTCGGTCAGCCGTCGACAGGGGAATTGATTGATCTGCCGGACCTGAGTGGCCTGAGATGGGCTATCTGTGGCGACCTGGAGCACCGTCGGGTCGAAAAACTGTCTGCACCTGTTAGGTACCCACTGTGGTTGTAGTTCTACCTGTGATGTGTTCTGGCAGCTTGTGGGGCACTACCATCTCATCCTTCCTCCCAGGGTCTGACGCACAATAAGTCATTGGCTGGCGTACCGGAATCACACCGTGACAGACAAGACAGTCAGTCAGACACCTGAAAGTTGAAATAATGGAAAGGAGATCGTCGTGGATGATATAACATCCCAGCAGTCGCCTGCCGACCAGGGTATGAATGCGCCTGCTTCAACTGCGACCTTTTTACGTTAAACTAAAACATAAATTTCTCTATGATTTACTTCTATAGAGCACAAAAATAAAATTGGTAAAATGTTTGTCAATATGTTTCCACTCCTTATAGTTTACTTCTGTAATTAACATAAAGAGGTAGAGCTTTAAAAATATGTTATTTGTGTATTTCCTACTTGTTGCTAAAATAAGTTGTTTAGCCATAAAATGGTATTAAGCAGTTCGATTCCTGAAATAAATTTGTGAACAAGCGCACAAATCGGATGGTCAGGAATGTTGACATTGTTCATGTCTCGTGAATACTGCTGGGAAAGCTTGAAGCACTACCAGCCCACCCCTCACAAATGGTTCTAATTATCTTGATTAAAATACATACTTTGAAGATATTTTATGACAAATGAAATGTATATTTTGGATTTTCTGGAAATAGCACCTAAAGTCCTCTTCATTCTGAACTATTTTTACATAATTGGTAAACCGTAACAGATAGACAACTTCTTATTGCACAATAAATGTAGATTTCGTTGAAGAACACAATTTATATCAAATAAAGTTTTTTGTGTAACTAAACATTTCCAAAATATTGCTTGTTATTGGTTTGAACGTTTCAGTGCTTACATTTTTCTCAAATGGGAAGTTGTTATTCGATTTCTTTTCAAGTCAGGGAAAAAAACGAAATTTCAAAGTTCTCACATAGCAACCAGCTCTTAAAAGATTTAACTATCACTTAAAGCCTAATCCATTTCGTTATAGCTATTAGGAGATACGAAGTAGAAGAATAAGCTTTTGTAATAATCGTTTGATGAAGAACAGGTAGAGAAAGCCATGTGAAGGCGACGCTGAACTCTTTTTCACTTTCTCCATTACGTATATTAAAGTAGAGGAAGTATTGTATTTCAGCCAAACATTCGATGTCGAGTTTTCATTGGAAATATATGTTTTGAGGCCCCCTGAATAAAAAAAAAACATTTTTAGAAAAAAGGTACGTATGTGTGTCTGTCAGTCTGTGGACAGCATAACTCAAAAACGAAAAGTCTATTAAAAATCAAAGTTTGTATGTAAGTTTAATGTCTTTCAAGGATGCGACACGAAGATTTTTAGGAAAATTGCTCCACCACAAACTATCCTTTACATGGAATATTTTTCGAAAATTTTTATTTTCTCGAAAATGGCTCTGACTTTGATTAACATGACATATTTAAGATATCTTTATGACAAATGAAACGTATATTCTGAATTTTCTGGCTATAGCCTATGTAGTCCTGTTTACTCTGGATGACTTTTGCATAACTAGTAAACCATAAGAGAGATACAAGATCTTACTATACAAAAAACACACAATTTATGTACAAATAAAATTTTTGTAGAGTGATATTCGGAAATATTCCTTTCATTTGTGTGAGTTTTGGAAAACTTAAACTTTTGTCAAATTAAACATATTATTCATTCTTTTATATGTTAACTGTGCAAAGAGAACGGAATTTGACAGCTTTGAAAGATTTGACTATCGCTCAAAGCCTACTTTATTCTCATATCCCCCTTGTACCTACAAGAAAATAAGCAATAAGATAATTTGTACAAATGTTTATCTCAACTAACAGGAAGAAGGTATAGGAATAAGAGTTTGTAAGAATGGTTAGTACAAGAGTAGAGAAAGTCATGTGAGTGCAACACATCAAATTTTTTTATGCTAAGATATAAAAGTCAAACCGTCAAAGTGTAAACCGTACGCTTTTTATTTTCACAGACAGATTGACGCAAATGTTTGGTTTGTTTAGCAAATCAGATTAACATTTTTAAAATGTTGTATTTATATACCACCTTTAACATCTAAGGTCATATCGGCGACTTTTAACCTCTTGGAACAATTGGTCAACAGCAACGGTGTTCACTCGTTTGGCGGTGGTTTTGATCTTTGGGTTTCTATTACATTGAATGTATTATATTAAATTCACACACATTCACGCTCCTATTCATGCTTCCAGACTCTAGGGAGTATGAGGGATAAATCTAGTTAAAGAAAACTGCCCACGCTTCCAGCCGGGAATCGAGCCCGGGATCCCTTGCACAGCAAGCAGGCGTACTACTGACTGAGTTATGGGGCCAACCAACAAAATGTTATGCCCTTTTTATTTTTATTTTCTTTGTTTATTTTTTCTCCCTTTCAATGTATGTTTGCCCGAAACTCACAAATGCAGCATATTAAACTCTGCCGTAATGTTTCGATTATTCTATATAGATAATATTGTTTTCAAGGGAAACAGATGAGAATTATTAGCATATCTAAATATAAAGTTATTAACATATTTAAAGCTCAAACATACTCCTCGCATTCCCATAATAGGATCTTATGGCGTTTAGAAAACTCGAGACATTGTTAAAGGGGTCTCAGAAAGCAGAACAGGAGAATGCAGTTTGACAAATCGGCGAGCGCACTTTGCTACAAGTCGAGCTCTGAGATCTCCTGCAGAGTTGCCAATTTCGTACGTTTGGCATCAGTTCTACTTTTCTGAAAGGTCATCTCTTGGCACAATCTTTTAATTTAATACCACTACAAATAATACCTCTAAATTGATTAATATCATACTCATTTTTCTCAATCCTTTTAATTCTCTTTAACGAAATGATTTATTAGGCACGATCATATGTTTTTCTGTTTTTATGATAAACTGGGAGTTACAAATGAGTTGCATGACTTTGAGGTACTTAGAGGTGCTAAAACATTGATAATAATAATCCTATATCCTACAGCCCTGGCAGGTCTAGGGTTGCCAACTGGAAAACGACCTCAAGGCCGACGTACCGTTGCAGAAATGAGTCATCATACAATCAATACAAGAAGATAGTAGGGCCAGCATTAGGCACCCTCCAGCTGGAATGTTGACTTTGTTCTAGTAATACATTCTATACATCTATATTAATACCATCCACAGAAAGTTGGTGTGTACGTTTGTTTGTTTATGTTGGGTGATCTCAAAAACTACTGAACCAAGTATGACAATTGCTTCACCATCGAAAATCTCAATCTTTCTGGCGGGAATATGCCCATAAAAACTTTTAATTTAATTTCATAAAATACTGAATGTTTAAAAACAATTTACAAAGTCATCGTATTTGAATACGAAGCCATTGGAGTAATAAACAAAATATGCTTGTGAAGATGGCCTTGATTTTTATTTGAGAATGTCATGGAGTAGAACATAAAATGATTCTTGTTACTCCACAGAATATGTATGTAAAACAAAACGGGTATTTGATTTTGGTTAAGTTAAACCGCATTGGAATGGCGTTGGTAGACTTGAAGACCGAGAAAAGAAGACGGTCGTTTAACTCCTTTTTATTACTATTCTTACACCACCGTTAAATGCTGTTGATACACCTGCCAGCTTAGAAAAAATGATAAAATACTCTGAAATTATTGCAATTCATTATGTAAATTAAGTCAATTAAGTTAACTTGATAATGAACCATTCACGTAAAACTTGCAGTAACAGGTTTGACCGCCATCTTTGTCTTACACTACAACTAAACGTTGTTGGTAGAACTGGTAGCTTAGCAGAAAGTTAATGTTCTGAAATAATAGCACTTTAGGATGAAAAATAAGCGTAGCAGTTTAGCAATTTAGTTATATCCAACATTTTGTTGGGCATTTTGTCAATACTAAACAAAGTCTGATGCATATATGCTTACTTCACATTACTTATTACGAATTTATTTGCATATATATTCTACAAATTGTTCATCTACACTCGCTTTTCCATTTATTTCGGATTAGTCATGGTCGAAATAGAACATATTCTCGTAGTTATACAAAAGGTTAGGTGACAGACAATTTTATAAATATTCATGTAAGGTTGAACCGTATGTGTAGATTAATTGCCCCACAAGGTTCAAGACTTTATTTTACACTTAATCTTCAAACAAATATTGTTTTAATAGCCAATACTAAAATATATTATGGTTTTACAGTTTATACCTACTTTCTCGTTGATTTCTGTATCGGTTTGTAAGTAATTAGATTGGGACTGTCTGTTTCGTAAATGCTAATAAGTTTCTGAAGTCCTGGTCGTTCCACATCTGAAATTGACAGATCTATTAATGCCGATGTCCCACTGTCCAACTTTTTGGTCCAAAACATCCTATACAACAAAAGTGCATCGTGTGACATCGAGAGTTGGATACAATTTTGTGCCATACAATTTCTATTCTATTTCTTTGTATCCAACTTGTTTGTATATAATGCGATTAAGTTGCATCTAATTTTTTCATCCAATAACTTAAAATAGTCATTCAGCGTCTGTAACGTAACAATATGGCGGACTGCGCAGGTAAACATTTAGTCAGCTATTGTGTATGTGTGGGTATTTTATAAAATGTTTAATTTTTTTCTTGAAGATTCATTAACTATTTTTCGTGATCATTAACATACATTACTGAGGTAGTTATTACATAGCTACATTTCATAAATAATACGAAATCCAGTTAACAGTGCGTTTAAATTGTATGTTATGAAACGACTTCAAATCTCCTGTTCATCCATACTAAGATTAAAACCATTACAATTTTTCCTTATCTCTTTCGCATATTTATGTCCTGGTGTGTAATTTTGCCTTTGACACGATGTAAAAGGTTGAGAAATAAATCTTCGCCAATTCGTAGAAAATTGTGATAGTTTTCTGGTTCCTCTAACCTCAATTCTCTTTGTAGTAGACCCAATACGCCTCCGGCCCGTGCCCTGTTCTCTTGTTTGTAACTATGACAGTATCCACCAACGCTTTTTACTTCTAATACACCTTTTCTTCCTACTGTGACAGACTCGTGGAAATACATGCCAAATCTATACTTAAAATAGCAACCGCTAAATTAATATTTGCGTCCGCCATGTTTATTTCTCACGCTTGCTACGTGAACTGTCATTTATATTGGACCAAAATGAATCATAGTGTGACAGACACTGTTTCTTTTGTGTGCAATTCCATTGGATACAAAAAGTTTGGTCAGAAAAGTTGGACGCTGGGACACCGGCTTATGAAAGTTTTGGTGTTTCAACTTCATCATAATAGCAATTCCTCGAATATCTCCCCATATCCACACGTACAGCTGGGACCATAGCATTAGAGTGTTGTTAAACAGTACATGAGTTCCGGCAAAGTTAAACTAAAGATTGACGAGTATAAAACGAAATAAAAAAAATAAAAAAACTTTAAACACACGTAGTTTAAACCAAATCGGGAGTTTAAACCTACTTAATAATACCGGCCGTTAGTCTTTCTGCCCATTTTGGCAGTTGCTTTTAGTCACTTTTCATCACCAAGACTTGGCAACACTGATTCAAGGATCAAATAGCTGCTCAGTTGTTTGAAGACTCGCAAAAGGACATAGAAATTATTTTGTTTTCTTATTGACACAGATGGAGAGCTGAAGTGAAACTGTTGTGGTTTAGGATAACCAATTCTTATATCACTAAAATGTAATATTATATCGGCAAAGTTCGTACATTCGACCCCTCCATTCTTAGTCACGGGGCAAGTTTATTCCTGATGATGATTTTCCGGCGGGTGATTCTGAAAATTAAACTGCAGCAAAGCATGGGCAGGAATTGACAGCAGAAAATAGATTAGTTAGTCAACAAGTTAGCTTTGAACACTTTTTGCCTTCCAAAGATAACATACATGGTAACCAGAGCAAATAGAAGCACATTCCAGGGTTTAAAACCATCGCTAGCATAACGTACTGCCGCTCGGTTACACAATCTCGTGTGTTGTCTTCACATGAAATTCTCTACTCACTTTTCTACAGACCATTATTCTATCTACTTCTTGTTAATTGATATTAACTTTCATTACACATTTACACATTCCGTTGTACGTCGGTATCGGTGGCTCAGTTGGTTAGGCGCAGGCCTACTGATCCCAAGGTCGCGGGTTCAAACTCGACACAGATCGATGGTTCTTAAGTGTGCTTAAAAGCGACAGACTCCATGTCAGTAGATTCACTGGCATGTTAAAGAACTGTGGGATGAAATGTAGTACTTCGACGGCGCTGATATGATCCTACCTTCGTTAAAAAAACAAAACATACATCTAAAGGATGTTAGCGGTATGAGTGCGCAGATTTCATGTGGCAGTAGATTCAAATATGCTAATAAAAAGTCGTATAAATTCATCTATCGTGAAAGATAAAGGAAATAATTGAACATTATTGAATGCATTATTTTCGCAGTCTGGTAACAGTAAGACCGACGAAGTGAATGTTTTGTTTACTAATACATCTAGTGCTGTGAAGCACGTGTTCACATCTACAATGAGTAAAATACAAACTAAGCCACCCCTAGAAAAGTAGTTTCGCCATGTGTCTGTATCTGTAATTATAAGTAACGAGGGGAGGGGTGGTATTCCTTCAAGTTTCCCCAGCAGTATTCACGAGATCCAAGCGGTGTCAACATCCCTGATCTTCCACTTTCCGCGCTTGTCAAACGTATATCCATAAATTTATTCTAACAGGCAATCTGGAATCCAATTGTTTAATATTCTTTTCTGGATAAACGATTTATTTTAACAACAAATGGAAAAGACACGAATAACTCATTTTAAAGTTCTGCCTCCCCATGCTAATTTCAGAAGTAAACGATAAAGCAGTGACATACTGACAATCAAACATTGCACCTGTTATGTTTTACCTTCTCTACTACTATAGTAAATAGAGGAAACATTGTATTCAACCCAAAAATTCGAAGTCAAGATTTCACCGGAAATGTATGAATCCAAAAAAAAGCAGTTTTAGAAAAAGGTTCGTTTGTGTGTATGTGTGTGCCTGTCAGACTGTGGAAAGCATAACTCAAAAGCGAAAAGTCTGTTAAAAACCAAATTTGGTATTTAAGTTTAACATCTTTTAAGGATGCGACACGAAGATTTTGAAGAAAATTGTTTCACCTTAAACTACGCTTTCCATGGTAAATTTCTCGAAAATGGCTCTAATGATTTTGAATAAAATGCCATATGTTTAATATATTTTTATGACAAATGAAATGCATATTTTGAATTTTCTGGCTATAGCCTATGTAGCCCTATTTACTCTGGATGACTTTTGCATAATTGGTAAACCGTAAGATATAGACCAAATGTTACTGTAAAAGAAATGCAATCTTGCTAAAACACAATTTATGTCCAAATATTTTTCTTTTTCTTTTTTGTGGAGTGAACTATTTCGGAGATATTTCTTGTTATTTGTGTGAGTTTTGGAAAACTTAAAACTTTCGTTCAAGTGGATCATCGCTATTCATTTTTGATATGCTGGTCGTGCAAAGAGAACGGAATTTGAAAGCTTTAAAAGATTTGACTATCGCTCAAAGTGTACTGTATTCCCATATTCCCCTTGTACCTACAAGGGAATAAGCAACAAGATAATTTTTGCAAATGTTCACCTCAACTAACACGAAGAAGATATAGGAATAAGAGTCTGTAAGAATGGTTAGTACTAGAGTATAGAAAGTCATGTGAGTGCAATACAGCATATTTTTAGTATTTAAATTGATGAGGGATGTAACGGCGCAGTTACCCTAACGATACGTAATGTAACACAATAAGAGAATAACCGAATCTTTAAGAAAGTTAATTGTGCGTTAATATAATAAGGAAGATCGCTAAAGCGGGCCCTTAGCGCCGCGGTATCATTTTAACATCAGGTTGAGATTAAGAGCACTGTGTCTCTTACAGTAAACTGTGTGGTGGCTACAAAAATAACCTTGTGAGTCCTTGAGCACAAGAGGACTTGCCGCCATCGTTAGCTGCCTCGTTAATTCTCTTCACAAATGTTTGGTATGCCATTGGCAATAATCACAAGTGTCGACCGGAGGGTGCAACAACCCCAGCATCACCTTTAGTAGAGTCAGTGATTCCACTGTTCGCCTCACGTGTTTCCTTTCAAATCTAACAAATGTTTTTACAGCTATTAAATATTCACAAAACCTCAGATTTTCAGGATAATCTCTATGGAGTTATAAATCTGCATGGGAATGAGAGAAATTATTTTATGTGCTTTAATCCATTTAAAAGAATGTGGTATATTAAACATTTTTGTTTATTTAAATAATTGTCTTTTATTTTTCCTCTTCCTTGCTCTTTCACATCAAATTTGTTCTTATTATTTTTTTTCCTTCTCTCCCTTTCTCTCTTTCTCTTTCTCTCACTGTTTTAGGCTTCTTTCTCTTCGTACACGGAGCTTTAGCATAGTTTCTCTGAACTCTGTGAACATGCACAACGCTGGTTTCTGATACACCGGTATATTCTGAGGTTAAGTTTACTAAATCATTCACAAATACACACGGATGGTGTTCCATTAGCTTATGAAATACATTTAACACGATTTGTTTTTCACCACTTTCTAACAGTTTTCCCTTAGCGTGTTTTCTGTAACTCAGTACTCGGTTATGTTATCGAAACTCCACCATATTCCTCACTGGCCGACTGGCATAGTCTGTTCACGAGCTCACAATTTAAAAACGATTCAATTCTTAATCAGTGGGGCTTTTCCTGTTCTCAAATAGATCTTATAAGTGTAGTATGTTACAGGAGAAATAATTATAATTGCGAACATATTTGAAACACCAATAACATTAAAAAGTGGTGGCTCTAATTTGTTTCCTTCCTCAGAGTGCTTCGGTCAGGCTACGAGCGTTTGTGTATTTCAGGTAGCTTGCTTATATCGGCAGCAGTATAGCGCTATCTTCCGCAATAGTATATTGTGATATAAGGATGTTAAATGACTTTTACTGGACCGAGGTAAAGTTTGAAAAGAGAGACGCAGTCTAGTATTTTTAATTTCCGAGGATTAGTAAAAACACTTAATACACGTGTATTGCATACAATTTTTGGGATATAATTAGTAATTCAATATGGCGTATGAATAAAATATGACATACTAACATTCATGTTTTCATGGTGTCTCCGTATCTCTCTAGATTTTTCAGGTATGAGAGAAGTACAATCTATTTTACAATTTTTTTCGATTTCACAATCAACACACTCATTCAAGCTAGCCACCATGATTACTATGGGTAATTATTTATTTAAGCACGGCCTACTCTGTTTATTTCTCGGAACGTGTATTAACATTTAGTGACTATCTGCATAATACTCTCGATCGTCATTACAACGAAAGCTGGACTGATTGCAGTGTTTTGTTTCATTTAAATTATAACGTGTGCAATATAAATAGGAGGACAATTATTGAGGTGGTAAAAATCAACAAGTAGGTTTGATTATATTTTATATCTATTAATCAAAGTATTGCTAAGTTCAAGGGTGTGAAAATGCTAGCGGCCTAGGTCTCTTAAAAGTACGTAATATAGGAGGGTACGTTAAGTTGGTAGATGTGAATACGGGATATTTTATTTACCTGCAATGCCAACATAACCGTAAAGGCCATGAAATCGTAATATCTACCAAAAATATATTTGAAGCACTGTAGGACACCGTACAAACTCCTGGAATGAGAAAGTCATGTTTCAAGCCTCATAGCGATGTCAGAGAAGTTGCAGAACTACAAGGGGCATTGCGATGAAGTGAGTTCGTAAGCACAACGGCAAGAGACAATCAAAAATGAGGACACAGTATGGAGAACCCAGAAAGTTTTCTTCCTTCCAAGATGTTTTCTCGTGGAAAACTCCATTAGAGCGGCTTCCAAATGTAATGCTGTTCAAAACATGTAAGTTGAAAGAAAACATTTTACACACTCATATTCCAGAGGCTGAGATGTCTGAAAGCAAGTCACTCTATGTCATAATAATGACAAAATTAAATTAAATTAAATTATTTTGTTGTTTAACGACGCTGTCAATTGCCAGGATCACATCAGCGTCGCCGGTGTGCCGGAATTTTGTCCCGCAGGAGTTCTTTTACATGCCAGTAAACCTACTGGCATGGAGCTGTCGTTTTTAAGCACACTTAAAAACCATCGGCCTGGGCCGGGTTTGAACCCGCGACCTTGGGAACAGTAGGCCAGCGTCTAACCAACTGAGCCACCCAGACCGACTAATAATGACAAGTCCCCCCGCTTTCTCCTCATTGCTGTTTGTTCAACATAGGCTGCAAAATGCTATGAGAGTAATGTAAATCCGTTACCATTTTCACATTTTCTACTACGTAGTTACTGTAAGAAGGGGAAGTCCCCTTAGTCAAAAAAAAAAAAAAAAAAAAATTATAGAATGATCCAGGTGTGTGTGTGTGTGTGTGTGTGTGTGTGTGTGTGTGTGTGTGTGTGTGTGTGTGTGTGTGTGTCTCTGTGTGTATGAACAGCATAATTCAAGGACGATAAGTTGGAAACGAAATAAATGTCTTTGCATTTAAGTTTAGTATCATACGAGGATTCCGGGGTGCATTCAGTCTCTAGCTCCCTGATTGATAAGTGGTGGCCCTGGTTGCGAAGGTCAGAGGAACAGGGGGCACTGAGCACGTGCTACGTTCCAGTACTGCACTCCACTCATGACGCCTGTACTGGACAGAGGTGAAGGATGCAGCGGCTAGGCGATGGGCCTTAGTCCGAAAAGGGTTGTTGCTACGCGGGGTTAGCTTTTTACCATCCAAAGATGATACACAAAGATTTATAAGACATTCTCCTTCCCTCGAGGTACCCTTTACATTCTTTTTCATTCTTCCTTTATAATCCACCTTTAACTTCAGTGATCATTTCGACACTTTTTACCTTTGCAACACATTGCCCATCGGCAATAGTGTTAATTTGTATACATTTATCATGGGGCATCTGAATTATATTTGGGTTTTATACATTAGATCACACACGCACCACACCCACCCACACACACACACACACACACACACACGCACGCACGCACGCGCGCGCGCGCATTCACTCTCATTTCCAAACTTTGGGGAGGATAGGGAATAATCTTGGCTATAGAAAATTCCCCACCTCTCCAGCCGGGAATCAAACCCGCAATCCTTCCATAACAGTGAGTGGGCCACAAAGCCAGGCTAAAATGTTCTATTGCTTTCAAAAACAGTACTACGAGTTTGATTAAAAAATATATTTAAGATATTTACAAGCTAAATATAATGCTTGTTGAATGTTCAGGGAATATTCTGCGAAGTGCTTTTCATTCTGAATGACTTTTGTACAGTTGGTAACCTTTAAGAACTGGACAAAATCTTACTGCACAAAAGTGTGGGGCACAACTTATAGCAAACAAAAATGTGACCGTAATCATTTCCGAGATATTCTGTATACAGAGAGTCTCACAACATATACTGCCGGTGAAATCTCAGTATCAAATTTTTGGGTGCAATACAATCTCCTAGGTAGTAGATACGTGGTGCAAAAGTAAAAATTAAGACAGTTATTGCTGCAGCGAAGCAGAAAGCTAAGTGAGATTCTGTGTCAGATGTGCATATTGCAAATATATTTTCCGGCATATTTTAGAATTTTATCAGCGTTGATTCTGCTCTCTGTCTAGCTTTGCAGTAGCGCCTGGCCTTTGCACCAAGCGCTTTTCTTTCTTTACTGAAACCCCTCAAAAAATAGATGACGTGAAGTGTATGAGCTATAGAGCTATTCCTAGTAACAGTTATGTTCATTTAACCTTCTTTGCTTTATCTTCGCCTTCGTCTCCATCCTCCCTCTCCTGCCAAACTGCGGGAGGGGTACGTGCAGGTGCCGTGTGCAAAGGCGGGAGGGTGAAAGACTAGCCGAGACACGATTATCGGGCTGGCATTCGAAATACTGTGGTAGTCAAGTGTGTGTCTCGAGGCACAGTCGATACATCGGGCCAGTGATCACTTCGGCCGTCGAGCTACCCAACGACAAATCGACAAGGTAAGAAACAAGTGCTTCAAAACAATCTTCATGCACAAGAAATGTTGAGTCGAAGTCGAAGTCGCTATCGACTTGAAATATTACTGTGTAACGAGGATTTCACTCAGGAAACAAATGACATACGATATACAGGAGGCCCTAAGCAGCTTTGCCCGCTGCTGTTATTTAAACTATCGTTTGTTTCGTCGCTCCTAGCAACCTAAATGCTAGTTTTAATTCATTGCTAGCATGTTTTTATTTCATTTCTAAAACTTGACTTGAAGTAATATAAATTAATGCAAGTAAATTCTCAACACTTACATAATAAATTTATATCTCATAATGTCATCTTTAACAAGAATGGTATGATCACAATGACGATGGTTTGCATTTGTTTATCTTTCCTAAGTACATACCAGAATACAACTTTGTTGACTCCCTTCAGTTTCCTTCGTTTTCTTCACTCACAAAATTACATCATATAGAAAACGGAAGGAGCAAAGAATTCATTGCTCTGACCAAGCATTAGAATGTCTTCAGGAATAAATATTTCTCCATTTTGCGTACTCATTTCGACTTGCACTTATGCTATCTGCCATCAGTCTCAATTTATTTATAACCACCGCCTCCTAGAGGCCACTTCTGTAGTGTGGTGGTAGCGTGTCACCTCACCTCCAAGAGGTCGCGAGTTCTAATCTCGCTTAGGGTGAGTTATACGATTTAGTTTCTTTCCCAGGTTTTCCATTATCCTGAGAAGACGAATGCCGGGTAGCTTTGAGCTCTATGGACCTCGAACGCATTTGAGCATCATTTCACTATTTCATTCGTGCATCGTCCGATATGATACTACGTTGGAGGACGTTAATAAACAAAGAAAAAAACTGTGTCCTAGACAACCAGTATTGATACCACCATGTTTCTAACAACATAAACATACATATTTAACTAAAATATGTGCGCTGTTGTACATTGCAGTAGCAGAGATTAAAATATATTTAAAATGTTTCAAAATGATCACTACAGACAACCCTGGGGCACTAAATGTTTTACTCAATATTAAAATACTACCTATTTTAATCTCTAATATCATAAATAACTATTACATACTTGCTTATGCCCTCGGAAAACGATAATATTATATTTTATCGGCACTTCTTCTGTAGTCCAGTGTACGATATCGGGAGAGTGACACATATCTTCCAAACTCACTTCTTTGAATGAGATATTTATGCAACAAGAACAAGCTTTTCATATTTTCAGATTACATTAGGAACTAGGGCAGTTTGACGTTTTTCTGAATTCAATACAATCTTGGACACAATGTACTATGTAACGAAAGGCAAATTTAAGAGTTTCCGATTCTTGTGAGCGACTTTCTTTAGCACGAATTTCTTGGTCTAACAGACATACTGGTTTAACCACGGCCTCCTCTGATTGAAGTTGCAGTGAATTCTTTTGACACTCGAAAGAAATTGTATTATAAAACGATCTTGCAAAGTCGCATGGCTGCTTTTGTCATTGAATCATCTTTAAGAGCTACTTATTTACTATTGGGATATGAACATTATGTACTCTCGAATGTGTTTTGCAAGATGGAGGCATAAGCCGAGTTCTGTAACTGCATGAGAGCATTAGTTATATCTTGCTAGTTGCATACAATATTTTATCCGTAACCATTTACTAACAGCTACTTACGTTATCTGTGTTCATGATATAATTCTTTATTTACAGATAATATATTGTGATACTCTGCAGCTCAGTGTAAATCAAAGAGAAGTAAATATTCTCCGTGAAATTGATCTGGAAACAAAGTAATTAATGTATCTAATGGTGTTAAATTGTTTACGTAACAATAGCATAGTATAGACTGATGTACAACTAGTGGATTTCTTTCTTTATTATTCGAATGTAAATTCACTTAATGAGCAATTTTAACTCAAATTAAATAGAATGTTCGGGATTTTCGATTTCCTGTAATGAGATACGATAATTATTATTTATCCCTTATTTTTGTATTTTGTCTTATAACTAATTATGACTTTATACCTGCACTTTTAACAACTCTGACACATTAAGTGGGTGTATCTAGTCTGCTGCGACAAACGCTTTAATGGCTTTGGGGGTGACCTCTCCAGTCGTGCCCTTACGTCAACAATAACCATGGACAGCCTAGATGAACCATGTTTGTCTTTTCCACTCATTAGAGATCCAGTTTTTTTTTTCAATTTGTTTAACACTCGCAGTATTGTGTTTCTTTAAGAAGGATTGCGAACACCAAATTCTCTTTGACATGCCGTTCCAGAAGCTGTAATCCAGTATTGCTTTTCAAGCAAGAACCGTGTGTATTTAATTTTCGGTGACTAGAACAACATGTCGAAAATCTTTGTCAACAGTAAGACAAAAAACAAAAATAACGAATAAAGAATCAACATATGCGCATCTCATTACAGGGAATCAGAACTCCCTAACATTCTGTTTAATTTTACTTTAAAAACTTCTGAGTGAATTTTCATCCGAATAATTAAACAAAAGAATGTGTCACGTCTGCATAATCAGTGTGTATAGATTGTCTAGAATCAACAAAATTATGCTAATTCCTTGTGAATACTGAGTGATTCTGATGAAATTATCTGCATTACTACCACAGGATGGTCTCATATGACGATAATTATCCCAAATATGAAAATCTCTAGTGGTGTTTATTTAGAATATTCCACAAAATAATTGATAATTCATTTATTTAATGCCCTTTAATGTTAATAGTGATTTAAAAGTAAACAACCTACAATTACATTCCTACATTTTAATTAAGATTTATTTTCACAGTTGACACTACAACTTGTCCAGTAGGTTATCTTTCCGCTGTGAGTCCGTAACCTCTTTCGTTGCCTAACGTCTAAAACTGATTCCACACTCATGACGTGCTCTTTTCCGTACTTGTTGACCTTCCCTCACTATAATATTCGTCAAATCTTTTGTCTGCCATTTTTTAATAATCCGCTAATTGTTTTACTGTGCATGGATACTTCAGATGTTTCAAAACGTAAGAAAATGTTTAGGATAGCGGAACCGCAAGGAGGAGGTGATATAACCAAAGCTTTAACACCACAACCAAGAGGTGATAATCCAGCATGAGTGGAATAGTCCTTAAGATATTGAAGAAGTAGCTTCGACAGTTGTATCAATCGAGGGTTAAGTATAAACTGACATGTGACGGTTAGGTATATGAAGTTAGAGTGAGTAATATTCTATACGAGAAGGCTCTACCGAGGGCGTTTATCAGAAATTTACAAACCTTCATCCCGTGGACATATATGAATTTATTACCATGGTGATATGACGATCAGTAACCAGCACTAAATGTTCGCGGACAAATAATAATGTGCTGTACAATTGGTTAGTAAAGGAGAGGACCTGTCAGCTTGGCAAACATGAAATTGGAGCACCTGCTGCTCTTGGGGGGAGGGGCACAACATTGGAGGAAAGTAAGCTTCGGAAAAGAAGCTGCTATGCAGATCGCATCCCCGGCCAACAGTCGTTCCCAGTTTAGCTCTGGTCTTGGCAAGTCAACAACTACTTCTTCACTTCTTTCTTTCTTTCCTCAGTTTCGCGTCTTCATTGCTCACCCCTTTACAAATAACTGGTGGTAACGTTCTCGCTGGTATCTCGCAGTGCACCAGAACCCAAGCTGCTTAATCCTGAGTGAAGAAGTGTCATCCCAGAATAAGCATGCTGTTTGTATTTCTGCCTGAGGAGTTCTCTTAGTGGCTCATGATCTTAGCACATTTTAACTCATCTTCCGATGGCCACATTT
Organism: Tenodera sinensis; assembly: GCA_030765045.1. Lineage (NCBI taxonomy): Eukaryota > Metazoa > Arthropoda > Insecta > Mantodea > Mantidae > Tenodera > Tenodera sinensis. Next base: position 97,773,096 of record CM060969.1, on the reverse strand, counting down.
GCCCTCTTCCTCTACTTCTTAAAATGGCTTTTATATCCCTTTTACAGCACTTTAATGTAAGCAATTCTTTGATAGTCATGATCGTTAGGCTGAAACTTGCCATCCTTCAAACCCAAATGTCATCCCAGTGATGCAGCCAAATGTGACTGTGGTAAAGAATGGGAAGGACCAACATAAAGTAATCGGTGTGATGCGCGCATGAATGATGGAGTTGACTCCAGTTTTTGTTCTGAAAAAGAACAACTGCAATAACACTGAAATAAATTGATATTTTAAAATACAACACACTTGTGTATACTTCTATCTCATTGTTAAACACGAGTATAATATGAAAACATCAAAATTACCTAAAATATACTAAATACTTTATAAAACAGTCCAATTTCTTAGACGTTAATGCACAATCATATTATTTTGTTATTTTATTCCCTTTGCTTCAGAATTCTCCGAGAAAGGGAGCAAATGAAATGTCTTAAGCCCTTACATACCTAAAGTTGATATTTATACTTGTAAAACGCTTAAAGTCGGTTCACAATAAGACGAGAACAGGAATGCATAACGATGATTATATCGATAAAGAAGTGGAAAGTCAATTTTGCGTTCGGACCTCATTTGTTTGTTCTTTAACTGCCTCCAATTCTTCTTCTTCCGATTACCCTCCCCTTATGTAGGACTTACACCCTCTAGGACTTACAAGACAGTGCCTAGGGTCAGACGTCTGTCGGGGAGCACAGGAACCTATGGACCGGACAGAGCGAAGACCTGGAAGCGGGTGGTCAATCCACCAAACAAAATGTAGGTTATCTCTCATCAAAGTTCGATGGAGTAAACATTTTAATTTAATATCTTTTAACCGTAAGGTCATACTGGACGATGAATGCATAAAATGATGCTCAGATGAGCCCGGAGTCCATATGGCTTAAAGTTACTCGACTTTCATTTTTCAGGATAAGAGAAAACTCCGGGAAAGACATCCTCCGTGGTAATTCAACTTAACCGAGATTCCAACTTGGAAACTCTCGAATGTGAAGCAGAACGCTTACTCCACACCAAGTGGTGGGCTAAATACAGATCCATTACTATGCCCAATACCTGAAACCGTACGAAACGCCACTCCTTTATTAATGACTTACGTTAAAGTTATGCTTAGTTAATTTCTACCCGCTTTGGCTGTCTTTGTAGTTTTTACTATTGTTTTTTAGGCATATGGACAAACAATAAGTGACACTTCACTAGAAGAACTACGCTCAATGGATCTCAGGGAGTCAGGACGCACATTTGCTAGAATTTCTTCCGGTGTTAGTTTCCCAGCTTGCGATTACAGAGAACTATAACGGCTGTTTCATGCCATGTCTGATTTGAATAATTCCTACGGTGAAGGGTCTAAGATGGATCTTATACGCCGTGGCAGTGAACGAGAACGAAAAAGTTAAAAGCTGACTAAGTCTTCTTTTCTGTTCCGGAGACCCGGAAAAGAATTACGTTTATTGTGGACGCTCATTTTGTAATACATATATTTTAACTTTATCGTTTTCGTTCTGGTTACCGTTCTTGATTACTAGTACCAACTGGTTCGAATATGTAGGTTATTGCAGGTTACGTCGACGTTACCCAGTTCCAAAAGTAGCAGAATCAGGGGTATCATATCACGAAAGTCTTGGAGGAATTTTTCACTTATAAAATACGTGTTTTTCTCTTTCCCAATTGAGCAAAAACTTTCAGAGTATGAGTAACTACGTTGTCACAGTTACTAAACGACAATATTGAGCAAAATACTAAAATACGGCGTTAGAATAATACATAAATCACAATCACCACTATTCTGTAACATCTGAATCAAGTTTAACAACTTTTTAAGGAGATACTATAGGCATTTTTTTAAATTGAATCCTTTTCTATGGCAAAAAAAAAATTTATATCTTACAAGAATTAATAATGAAAAGAAGTCTACACAGTGTTTTATTAGGTGCCTTTTACTTTTAAAGCTCCTTTTCCAATAGTTTTTTTTTTTTTTTTTTTTTTTTTTTTTTTTTTTTTTTTTTTTTTTTTTTTTTGTTGTACAGAAGAGTATCTTTTTCTCCAAAACTTTCAAAGTTAGAAAGCTAAAATTTACACCAATAACTGTTAGTATTAGATTACACATTTTAACATGGCCATTTTAAAATAGTTAATATAAACAAAAGATTATAGAATGGATAACCAGATTCTTTAGGTTAAAAAGAGCCGATAATTAAAAATACATAAATTACACACTATAAGATATTAAAACAAAATGACCATGTTAAAGTGTGTGGGATCGTGTATTTTAAGTGCTGTTAAGGTTTCATTGTGGAATCTTATGAACTTACAGGGAAAAAGACAGCTGAATTTCATGATTTTAGCAACGTCGGTATAGTGTCAAGCTGTCAACCAGATGCCAAAGCTGAGATCCTCTTGTTAGCATTAGCATGCTACTACAACTGGGTGAAAATAAATGCACTTTTAATGCTTCTTAACCTTAAGAAGTAACAGTAACAATGTTAATCAGAAAGTTACAGTTAAAATACCAAACTTGGTATTCAAGTTCAACATCTTCTAAGAATGCAACACAAATAGTTTCAATAGAATCCCCCTCCCCAAAACTACCTTTACATGGAAAATGCTTCTCAAACGTAGATTGTTTTCAAAAACGGCTCGATTTCGATTAAAATCATATTTTCACGACATTTTCATGACAAATGAAATGTATATCTTGTATTTTCTCGGAATAGCTTCTAAAGTTGTCTTCATTCTGAATGATTTTTACAAACTGGTAAACCTAAGGGATAGATAAAATATCACTGCACCAAAAAATGTAGGGCTCGTTAAAACATACAATTTATGTCAAATAATTTTCTGTGGCGCAAACTACTTCCGAAATATTCCTTGTTACTGGAATGAATTTTAAAATACATGTATTTTTTCAAAAAAACAGGTCTTTATTTGTTTTCTTTAATCTCTTTCCAACTAAGAGAACGAAATTTCAAAAACTTTTCATAGTGACCAGCTCTAATTTTACTATCACTTAAAGCCTACTGTATTCCCATATTTCCCTTGCACCTACAATCAAATTAGCAATAAGATAATTTCTGCAAAGTTTTATCTCAACTAACGTGAAAGACATGAAATAGTAAGCGTTTGTAAGAATATTTCGTACAACAGTAGAGAAAGTCATGTGAGTGCAACACATTAGATGTTCCTTACATTGGTTTTATATATACTCATGCTATGTATTTAACCAAATGAACTTGCAGCTACTTGTTACTTTATTTTTGTGTTAAAGTTAGCTCGATGGTCTTGAGTACTTTTCGAGACATCACGGTGCTATTGTTTCACACGGCAACATCTTTTTGAAATATGTATTCCGCTCTAAATCTGTAAAATACTAAACTACATTGATTGTAATGAATTTATCTAAATCTTTTGTTTGTTATTCTAAGTAATTAGATTCCCAACACATTAAAAACATAAAAAATACTGAAAATGCATGAAAATAATATTTTCGTGCTTCCAAGTCATAGTAAAACACAATAATGCAAAATTGCGTCTCTGTTACTATCAGATATCACAATAGTACATTTATACGTATTTATAGACTCATTATTCGGCGGTCAGTGTAAATGACAGCCGTTTCCAGGTTTTATTTTCGATTTTTGGAATTATTAATGTTCATTACTGGACGACAAACAGGGAGGGATATTATTGTTATTTCCAATATTTACGTTCTATGCCACCAAGAGAAGAACCGAAATTTCAGCAGGGCCTGTGATAGAGTTAAAATAGTTAAGGGTCAACTAAGTGCCGCTGAAAATTACCAGAAAAGTTAAATTTTCAGTTCTTGTGCAGTGTTATCGTAATTTAAATTATATTTTTAATTTCATTGATTATTATATTCTAAATATTTGTTTTTCAAAAAATGGTACTGCCATTTTGTAGTATGAGCACTGCATCACTTGAGAGAAAAAAGTGTTCCACGTTTTAGAGTAGAGTGGTAAATTTCAGCCCATCTTGTAGAAGTTTTGCACTACTGTTGGTACTGCTGTTCTCTATGGCTGAAGCAATGTGGCATTTGCTTCTTTGCAAATATTTGTGACCTTATTTTCTCCATTATTGCTTTCAACAGTTTTTTCGGTGAATGACCTTTTCGGGTGTAATGACGCTGTTTTATTTTTTTTTTTTTTTTTTGGGGGGGGGGATGGATCTACTTTAGTATTAATAACATGATTACTTACCTCTTAAAAATAATAGCTTATGATACATTTTAATAAAAAGGATGGTGTAATTAAGATAATCCTGTCTTTATTAATAAACAAACTAATTATGTATAAAGTGAATCAGTAGAGATAAATAACATCTATCTATATCCTGTAAAAATGTCACTCTTGTATCTTAAATGCTTTTACTTTCCAAAACAATTGATCGTGAATTTATCAGATGCAACATTTAATAATGAGTTGGTTTATTAAGGAATATATAACTATTTTCTTATTTACTCAGAAGACTTTCACCTTTTCCAAATAGGAACTGTCATCTAGATAAAGAGTAACAAACTACAATTAGTGGTTTTAAAAACAATTTCAACTCTAAAATGATAAAGAACAATGTACTGTATACTCCAACACAAAAGTATGATAATGTGTTCTTATTTTAAGACATAGGTAGAACAACGAAGTTAATTTGATTATAGATGGGTTTGCAAGATCCTAATTGTGCCGTTGAGGGCAAGAATTGCAATATTGTAATAAAATCGGTCCTCATGTAAAAGTTTTTGCGAAACTTGGCAAAAAAGCTAGGTATGGTCCCTGTTAACCCAACCATTACTCCAATAACTTCAATACTATTCTTTTATTAAAACTGATCACAAATTATTTGTTTACAAATAATAAAACATGTTATTAACACTAAACTATACCACAACAGCACTTAAAAGTTGTTTTTATTACTGTAAAATTTAGTTTGGCTATATTTAATAACTAATTACAAAACAGGCCAATTATACTACAAAAATTTATTCACAGAGAAAACTATTCAAAGCAAGAAATGGAGAAAATATCCTACGTATTATTTGCAAAAAACAAACCACGTGATGAGCACAGATAAACTGTCTTGCTTAACAGTAGTACCATCTTGTAGAGCAAAATTTTCACTTGGAGATGAGCTAAAGTTTACTTCTCTATTCCAAAATGTGTAGCAGTTATGATTATTTTTCTTTGAAGTGGTAGAGAATTAACAGTACAAAATAGCAGAGGCGGTGCCATTACTACAATTAAATTTATGACATGAATATTATTCCTAGAGTGTTCATATGTATCAAATTAAAGAGAAAATTCCAGTTAATAAGACTGCAGAAAGTCTAAAAATGTCATTTGGGCTATTTTCGTCGTTTAGTTTCACCTTAACACAAACCTGGAAAATACCTCAACATCTGATTAGTTTATGATCACTAGAGCTCGAATTTTTATGATCTAGAACCTCTTTAAATATGCATGCATTTATGGAATAAAAAATACCAAAATATGATCTACAATCCTGGAAACATAAACTAAAATATAAAACAATAAAGGAAAAATGCATTTATTTTTAATGTGTACAAATGAAATAATTTACACTACCTCTCTAAACCTCCATTTTCATCAGAATTGCATGACATGCAGTTTAAGATGGTCAAATTTGAAGGACTTTCGGTTGTCAACAAGTAGATCCTTATACTTGTAGAAATATTTTTCTACATCGCATGATGTAATGGGGGAAGACTTGAAATAAGGGAAATCATTAGCAGAAAGTTCCGATTCATTTTCATCGACTTGTGCTTCTTTGTCACAAAGAATGGCACGAGCTTTACACAATGTTGTATTATGCAGGATTCCTTTCAAGCACACGACGTAATTTTTCCTAACCTTGTCAGTTACTGTATTAGATAACTCACTTTCAGTTTCCTTAATGCATCACACAGTTTCATGCCCACAGATTCAAGGTCTTTAATATTACAGAGAAATTTGATTTTATGTAGACAAAGTTTCTTGACATAGTGAATGAAAACAGTTGCTATGCATTTTTGGTTAAAGATGAATCACTTTCGTCAAAGTTATTGAAAATCTTCTCAACTCACTGTAGTTCATACAATAGTAGTTTGCAGCATTAAGCCAAGTTCCCCAACATGTTACAATGGGCTGAGGGGGAAAGGGTGAAGGTTAGGAAATTATGTTTATAAAAATATCTTAAGTGTTAAATATCACAGTGTGTTCTTATTCGTATATTTAGCCAAAATATGACCTAACACTAAAATATGGTCAAATATGCATTTATAAGACTATCAAAAACTGATAATTGTGTTCACAAATGTTGAAAATATGCTTAAATTAAGTTAGGTACAGAAAAATTAGCCAGAATAAAAATATTACATATCATAAAAATCCGAGTCCCAGTGATCACACTTGTTAGCGAAAACTACATAATGATGAGGTTATTGTTGCAATGAAAATAAGATGATCTTATGACACCAACTTCCCAAGCATTCCTTTCTCTCGACCAAACTGAGAAATTGGTGCCCTTCATAATGTTTGTCCACTTATCAGAAACTGATAAAACTGTGCGTTTTCTTTTGTAAAAGTGGCGCCTACACACGTCATTCTATATGCAATGTGGCAACATTATACCCCCGCACCGCCCCACCCCGCTGCCATAAATAGCTCCTACAGATTATAAAATTGTGTTCCATCCAAGCCAGGTCAGGACGGCCAAGAAAAACCAACTCGGTCTCTTTCAGCTGCATTGGACAACCCCCAAAACAGTTATAAGTTGCATTCCCACCTCCATTGGCTACTATATTTGAAACTGAGCGCACCACAAAGCAGTTATATCCAATAAATGTGTCACTTTAACGAACCAAATCTTGGCATTTCTCGAGGAGCAAGTTGCGTAATATCTCCGTAACCACATTATGCATTCAGGGCCGTTACATTTCTCATAACTGTAGTGTACAATGTAAGTGACTGTTTCATATATATCTAGTCATATTCCTACGATTTACTAACTTGTCATTCTTTTGTTGTGTATCATTTATCACTAGGCCATTCCTTTGTTTAGTTACTGTCGCCAACTGTATTCCCATTAATCGCTGAAAAACAATTTATTACACATTATAATCGATTAACAATCGAAACTCGAAATGGTGGGCAGGCGTACAAGAACAAGCGCACATATTGCTTCTGCACTTATCTACAAATTAATCATCATACAGAGCTGCTAAATAAACTACTAAATTCTACTTTCACATCTTTCGACTTGTGCTAAGTCGAACTGCACTAATCGTATTGAATATATTTTAGGTTGTCTTTATAAAATGTAACATTTTCTGGTTAAATATTAGTGATACAGTATTTAAATCCATGTTCTATTTATGAAATAGTAAAGATAAATATCATTCGATGGTCTGACCCTTACTCCGCTCGAGAATTTATAGGTTAGGTCAGACGTCTAAAGATATTGTGATAATTTGAGATAGATTCTAGAAGCTTATAGGAAAACATGAGAGCTTAAAACAATTACTTCTCCAGAACAACAACAATGATAAAAATATCAGAATTTTTAAAAAATTTTAACATCTTCCAATTGGGGATTTCCACAAATAAAACATATAAAACAATAAAGGATATAAATGAATACATAATTGAAACTATAAACAATATAAATACTTGTTAGTGAAATTCCAAGTATATAAAACACTATCTGAAAATAATTGCGATCTGTAAATATATTCGTGATGGGACGATACCACTTTTTCTCGATAATCGATACCGATACTAATTTTTAAGGTCCAATACTCGATACCGGTTTTATAAAAATACATAAAAGCAATACCTGTTCTCTGAATTATGTTATTAGTATTTTTCTGGTATGAACGCATGTAACCAATTTCGTTTTTGCTTATCACTTTCAGATGCCACGCCATCATGTTCTGAGAGAGATGGGAAACGCGTACATTGTTTTTCAATAGAGGTTATGTAAACTTCACTCAGCGTATGAATGTAACATGCTTCTTTAAATCTGTTGCATTGTGTGACTCATTACCGAGTGAAAATGTGTTTCTGCGTATTTTACACACTGTTGTTACTATTAGTACTCTCTACTTTGAACTATATAGTTCTACACTTCTCTCGTGTTTTCTTCAATATCACTACTGTACATTGGTAAAACAAAATATTTCTAGAAATTAGTTGTGCGGTGTAGCTGTAAGGCACAATCATGGGTCGAGTTTACTTGTGAAACACAAGCTGGAAGGAAAGAACCAATATTTCCATGTGCTGTACTATCTCACATATTAAGCTCTGATTTTCTGATCTGGATTCACAGATTTTGGTCACTGAAGTAGATAAATGTAATGGCCGAGAGTGAGTCACCAAGTCAGGCTATTGTAGAAGTGTGATCTAGCACGTCAGCTAAACCAGCTTCATTCACAACTTAGTGAACGTTGCATGTTAGTTCCTCCCCCAAAGTTGTGCATGTTTTTATTTAGACACAAGAGTGTATAGAATGTTGCATTCATTCACTGACAGGAAACACAATCAAGGTCTACCAAGAACTATCTATAGTCTACCCACTCTTCGGGGACACGTGCGATGCAATAACCTGAAGTCCCGACTCCTTTCATTCTTTATCTAGCATAAAGTTAAAGGCAACAAAGTATTGAAGAAGTATTTCGACAATCATTGCAGTTCATCTAAAAAGTTGTCCCATTGAAGACATGATGAGTTCAATTTGCTGATTTTCTCTGAACTAGCAGCAGACTTATTGATATTGGCTCTTCTTCTCTTCGTGCCCTTTCCTATTTAAATAGTTGTCTACATCTCCTTTCCAGCCGGCGCTGATGGGAAACTCAGTATATTTCGCTTCTTATATATAGTGTTTAAACTTCGCCACAATGGTCTCATTAAATAGATTCAATGAAATAGAAGTTGCTACTGTAAACTATATTATCTTTTTAATCACAATTATCAACTTGTTACCTGTAGAAAGATTATAATATTATTGAAACATTTTATCGATGCGTTATAGCAAGAGCAGATTTAAGTTGTCGACACTGCTACTTCTTTATAACAATCTAAATTATTTATTTATATCGACGCCTCAAATGACAATCCTCATTATTATTTATTTCAGTATTCCACGAAATAATTAATAACTCAGTCATTTAATACTATTTAATATTAATTTAAAAGTAAACAACTTATAACTTACAATAACATTCATACATTTTAATAAGATTTATTTTCACAGTTGGCAGTGCAACTAATCCAGTAGGCTGTGCGAACCATGAATTCGCTGTGAATTCCTAACCTCTTTCGTTGCAAAACATCTAAAACTGATTCCACACACACATGAACTGCTTTTTTCCGTGGTTTCTGACTTCGCCTCTTCAATTAAAATATCAATATACTTACTAGAATATTCGTTAAACCTTTTGTCTGCCATTTTTAAATGGCCTGCTAATTGTTTTTACTGCGCATGGATACTTCAAATGTTCAGAAACGTAAGAAAATGTTTAGGATAGCGGAACCGCAAGGAGGAGGTGATATAACCAAAACGATTACACCACGACCAAGAGGTGATAATCGGGCAAGAGTGGAATAGTCCTTTAAATTCACTGTCTCAATTATATGCGATGTCGAAAGCGGCAGCATTTGATAAGCTTCTCTTCAAATATTCTATTCGTGAAAATGAGCGTGCTAAACATAGGTATAGGTACAGATATAGTTACGTTTGGTATATACAAATGGATCTACATTTGTTTCAATACGTGAATTTAACCGAATTACACGTTAGGTTTCTCATTAAAGCTTAAAATATTGTGCTTAGATAACAATAATATAAAACAAAGGCTAAGACACTTCTTTATTGTGCAAGAACCATCTTAGGCGTCTTATTACCAACGACTACATTCATACTTGCGTTATTGATAAATGATTCGTTTTATAATTAATTTGAACACAGTTCCTTCTGCCCTATATTCTGAAGGTCCAAATTCAAATTCGTGGACCGACCAATGTGACTGGGATTTTTCGTGGTTCCTTTCAGTCGACAATGTAAATATTGTATTCAATATTTAATACCACGACCGAAAGTTCCGTCTTAAGTCTAAAACAATAGTATAAATTAAAATGTATAATAATACCAAATGTCCTGCCATTTATCCACAGAAAATGAAGCAGGTAAATTGAACGACACACTAGTTCCATCTTTCTGTCACGTACAGAAGCAGAGATCCAAAAACAATATATTTCCATTGTTAGAAATGTTAAGGCTGTTTCAAAAAGTGCCAAATATAGCAACAGGAGTTGGGATTGGTCAAAACCAGAATAAATGTTCCTATAAACATGTGTCCGGAAACAAATACGTGCTGAGATACGAGCCATTTTAGAAAAATGTGCAATGTATTCACATTTTCGATACGTTTGACATATACCAATATCTTTAAATGTCGCTATAAACAGAAACCCAATAGATTGAGGTCCGGTGAACGGGAAGGCCATGCTACCGGACCTCCTCGACCAATCCATCGTTCATTACATGTTTGGTTTAAGTATTGTCGCACGATACGTAATGGGTGGTGCTCCGTCATGCATAAACCACAGGCGTCGTCTTTCTACAAGCGCAGCTCTTCCGAAAGCACAATCTGTTCCGTAAAATGTATGGTCCGAGGAGTTAGTCGCCCACAATTCTTGCCCACATTGGGACTAAAAGGATCCTTATACATAAAGCAAACATTTAATAGACGATGGATTGGTCGAGGTCCGGTAGCGTGGCCTCCGCGTTCACCGGGCCTCAATCCATTAAATTTCTGGCTACGGGAACACTTAGACATTGGTGTATGCCACAACAATCAAAAATGGGGATACATTGCAATTTTTGTAAAATGGCTTATATCTCAACAGGTATTTGTTTTTGGGCATATGTTTAGAGGAACATTTATTCTAATTTTGACCAATCCTAACTCCTGTTGCAATATCTGACACTTTTAAACTCCCTGTATATAACTTACATTTGTATACCGCCTTTAACACTTAGGTCACGGTTTTTGCCTTCGTAACAATTGCTTATGTCAGTGATGTTCTCTCGTTTGCTGCCGGTGCTATGCCGGGATTACAATGAACTTTACTTAACACGACGAGACGTAACATGGAGTAAGTTTTTTTTTTTTTTCCCCTACTTAACTAATTGTATTTCTGGGGTGACTCTGTTTATTTGTACAGTGGTGGAGTTGGTCCGGTACCGCCGAAGCAAACCGGATGATTGTGGGTAATGTTAAAGTCGGGTCGTTGGCTTAGGCAGGTCAAGTGTAATGGCGTTGCCCTGACACTGACCTGCGGTTTGGGGTAAAGTCGGGTCGTGCTGAAGGACCGGGTGGAGGACCGAGTGGAGGTCTGGGGAGTGTCAGTCGATTCAAAATCTGATTAAGTAAGTCCTGTAGTGATAATGTGTGTCCTTGTAGAATTTCTTCTAATGTCTTATGGACCTTGTGAATGCGTGAGTCGCTGGTATAAGTGATCATTTTCTCCAGCAGCTTGTTGAAGTAGTCACGGAGGCTATTGTTGTCTTGATGAACTGTGGCAGGTAGCGTTGTTTGCAGATTATGGGTGACATCCTTAACGTCCTCGAGAGCACGAGTCAGGGCTGTCTCCCATGCTGCAACCCGGTCGGTGAGATTCTGGAGTGTGTCTTGTATCTTCTGTAGTGCGGCGGTGTTGTGGAGTACAGCGGTGTGTAGTGGGTGGTCTGCAGCGTCGTGTTGGTCGGCGGTTTGGCGGTTGGTGTTGACATGTTGGTGTGTGACGGTGAAGGTCTGCGAGGCGGAGAGTGGTTGTTGCGTAGGCAGCTTGTGAACTGCAGGCGTCTGACGGCGTGGGTTCCTGGGGCACGCCGCCTGGCCCGTGAAGTGGCCAATGCAGTTGCACGTGGCACAATACACTGGGCGACGTGTCAGGTCGTGGCTGGTGCAGGATGTGGTGAAGGTGCCGGCGCCACAGTAGTGGCAGCGTGGGGGGTCGGCGCAGGTATCGGCGGTGTGACCATACTGGCAGCAGCGTCGGCAGGGAATAGGGCGTACACCACGGCTAGCCTCGACTGGGAGCACCTGCCCGAGGGCAGGAAGCCCGTCCTTCAAAGCAGCGCGGTAATCTGCCCCATCCCAAAACTCCAGGCGCACCAGCGGCGACGGTCCTCTGGCTATGATGATACGCGTCGCTTTCATGAGAGAAGGCCAGGGACGTCGGGCTGCGCTGAGGAGGAGAGAGTCCGGAAGCTGCCGATGTACTCCGCGCACAACTGCGCTGTAGCTCTGCAGCCTCGTGAGGTTAAGATGACTCTCTCTGGACGTTCGATATTCAACCTCTGGCTGTGTCGACTGTGTGCGGTGGGTGGTTGATGTCGGCGTGGTGTCGCAGGCTGAGATACCTTGGTCAGGCGGCGTAGATGGAGATGGAGTTGGCGAGGAGGCTGGCTGTGAGGCAGGGACGGCGCTGGCGTTTACAGTCTCCCCAGAAGGTTCTTCGGAGGCTCCTTGGACTGCTGCGGCGGCTCGCTTCTTCTTTCTTCCTGCCATGTTGTCTCTGCGGCGGCTGTGGCTGGACTCCCCCATGGAGTAAGAAACTAGAAGCTCTATTAAGTTGCTCTTAACGTAATGGAAAAGATTCTGATTGGTTCTTCTCCTACTCGGCAGACATGGCGAATATTGGATTTTCTAATTAGTTTTCCGCAAATGAAAAGAAAGAGAATACGAAAATACGAAGTAAAAACATTATTAAACGGTGAATAAAGTACTATTGAGATGGCCATAACCTACTTCAGGAGCTAAACAAAAGAAACAGAAAGAGTTTTGATGTAAATAGTTACATAGAGAAGCACAATTTATTCCTACATGGTACTTCTCGCCGATTGGTTCAAATAGCCTCGTCATCTCGAAACTTGACCTAACGTGAACGAAAAGTTTGACATTGCCAAACTCTTACGTTAGGTCACATTAAAGGCACTTAAAAACCTTCGTTCTGAGCCGGGTTTGAGCCCGTGATCTTGGGATCAGAAGGCCAGCGCCTAATTTACTCAGCCACCCAGACCGATAGCAGAGGTACAGTTACCTAGCACTAAGGTCGCAGTGGACAGGTGATGAAGCTGCCATTTGTCCGATATGGTAGAAGCATAGGTACAGTTGTCTAGCACTAAGGCGTCCGTACACACGTATTGCAAGGCGATTCATATGACAAGCGATAGCGAATTCCATACGTCTCATAACTGTCATTACAGGCAAGTTATGTATGCCACTGTTTATGATCGAATATTAATGTTTCGTAAGCATGTTACCTGAATGAGCCGTGCATGCGTGATGCCTTAATTAGCTCTACTTTAAGTCCATTTTAAAATGTAGACTGACATCGTAATTCAAAACACCGTAATACCGTGTTTCGTCACACCTCCTTCCATCATATTCTTCATTGGTTGAAGTAAAGTTGGTGCCCCGCTTCCATCCAGTAGGAATCGATTCATATTTAAATTTAGCCAATAAGAGTAAATAACGTGCTAGGAGTTGGTTCCGTTTTACTACTGTCATGACGTGACATACCTTGGAAAAGTGCACATTGAACATGACTTTCTCTACTTTTGTACTAACCATTCTTACAAACTCTTATTCATTTATCTTCCTTGTGAGTTGAGACAAACGTTTGCAGAGATTATCTTATTGCTTATTTCCTTGTAGGTACAAGGGAAGTATGGGAATAGAGTAGACTTTGAGCGATAGTCATATCTTTTAAAGTTTTGAGAATCCAACAAGGAATATCTCCGAAATGGTTCACTCTACAAAAAATTTTATATGAACATAAATTGTGTGTTTTAGAGAGATCTACATTTTTTGTATAGTAAGATTTAGTCTACCTCTTACCGTTTATGGGTTATTTAAAATCCATCCAGAGTAAACAGGACTACATTGGGCTATGGCCAGAAAATTCAAAATATACATTTCATTTGCCATGAAAATATCTAAAACGTTAGAACCATTTTGAAGAAAATCATAATCTTAAATACCTACCAAGTTTGGTTTTCAATCCACTTTTCGTTTTTGGATTGCGCTGTTCAGTAAGCGCACGCATACACATGGACCTTTTCTTAAAATTATCTTTTGAATTCAGGGGACCTCAAAACATATCTCCAGTGAAATCTAGACATCGAATTTTTGGGTGGAATACAATACTTCCTGTGCTTGTTATACGTAGTAGAGAAAGTAAAAATTGAAAACAAATTGAATATATCGGAATGTAATTTGCATTTAACGCTGATTGTTAAGAACCTTACCAAGCTTGGGGGGGGGGGGGTGATGTAAATTGCCTCCCAGGGTACTGTTTGTCTTTTCACAAGTACGTAAATTGCCTCCCGGATACCTGAGACAATGTACGCAAATTGCGTCCATGTCGCTGAGTATTCCACATTTGTAAATCTGCCACTGAATGGATTTCGGTCGGGATTACTTCTTCATGGAAAATGACGACATGATGGGTTTCTGTTGGTACGACTTCATCCTAAATGAAGACATGATGGATTTCGGTTGGTACTACTTCATCCTAAATGAAGACATGATGGATTTCGGTTGGTACTACTTCATCCTAAATGAAGACATGATGGATTTCGGTTGGTACTACTTCATCCTAAATGAAGACATGATGGATTTCGGTTGGTACTACTTCATCCTAAATGAAGTCATGATGGATTTCGGTTGATACTACTTCATTCTAAATGAAGACATGATGGATTTCGACATGAAGCATTTAGACACATTGTTAAAGAATGTAACAAACATAATTTAAATTTGCATTGCTCACATGCATACGCAGATTTTGAAGTGGCAATCCACAAAGCCGTGAAAACAGTGTGGCCCGAAATAGACATTGAGGGGTGTAGATTTCATTTAGGTCAGCGTTGGTACAGAAAAATTCAAGCTTTGGGACTAAGTGCTGTGTATAAAGAAGAAGGAGAAAGAAGTAAATTTCTTAGGTTATTCTTCGGAATTCCATTCCTGTAATCTGAAGATGTTGGTGAATGCTCTGTAGATATAATGGTATTTCAACGAGAAGACCAAAGAATAAAAGAATTAACCGATTACATTCTGGATAACTACAAATAAGAAGATGCCAACTTCCCTCCTATGATGTGGGCTGAACTCGTCATCAATTAGACGCACCACCAACAACTGCGAATCTTTCCACAGAAAAGTTGACAGTCTTTTCAACGTCAGTCATCTAAATATTTATATCTTGACTGAAGTAAGTACTGAAGCAAATACAAAGCGACACTTATGTACTGCTCAGAAGTGTAGGCAAAACAAATAAAGATGCTCTTACGAAAGAAATAGTTTTACAAAATAAAATATTAGCATTCCGACAAGGAATTATTACTAGACTTTACAGTTTTAGAGCGCTGTTTCTTTTAAATTCCTACCAGTTTAAAGAATGATACGTGTTTTAACAACACTAAGTTTATCGTATCTCAATGGTTAGAGCAGCCGCCTGGTAAGCGGAAGGTCTGTGGTTCAAATCCCAGCTGTGGCATTGAATTTTTAAGTTCCAGTTCTACCTCTCAACACTTTAAGTTTTATGTTTTTTCATGCTTTTATGTTTTAACCATAACAGTAATATGCATCTTGCATTAGTGACAGTCCTAAATCTGCAAATGGGAAGGTAAATTGTGGTTTATGATTATTAACCAATAACTACTTGTTTAAGAAGCGATTAAAACGGGAAAATTGTATTTTTAATTTTGTGAGATATTCATGTCTGGCTCGAAACACTTCATTTAACAGTGGCAGACTGGAAGTGAAGGTAAAATACCCAGATGAATGGAGGAGGCAATATACACTATAGAGTTCAAGTAAACAGGAGGCAATCTACGTTCTTTTTATACCTGGGGAGGCAATTTACCGATGTCGCCAAGCTTTATGTATTTTGTTCTTCTCCAATCTTTGAATTGCGAATATGTCCTTTATTTTTATGTCAAGAAGTTACCCATCATATTCAGTGCTTTTTCCCAAATTTCCGCTGGTATAAGCTCAATCTCGTTGTCCTTTACGTCCAAGAAGTTTACTTTTCCAAACTTTCACTAGTCTTATTTCGACAAAAGTTGCATGTACGAGAATAATCTTATTACGCAAAGCCCTTATCCTACTCGCGCTTTTCCGCTTTCTGTTGGAGAGATCTTCTGATGGTGGGAAACATGCACTTTAATGAGCAACTGTGTGTATAAGCTTTATTAAAATGCAGCTACTAGGCATATAATTACTTTCGATATGATCGAGTATAAAAAATAATTACAATAAAACCTTCTTATCCGGACTAACTGGGACCAAAGGCAATCCGGAAAATCGCAAATCCGAATAACCCGGGTTATATGGATAATAAGCAAAACAAAATTCTTAAATCCTTAAATAAAGAGGCTTGCCGTTTATGAAAATAAAAAACTATATCTTGTAACACAATTATGTACAGTATATAGTACCTATGTATTTTATTGTTTACGTTTATAAATGTAAAAATCTAAATCACATAAAATCACATCGTTTCTTAACAAAGAATTGATCCACAGTCTTCTGTTTTAAACAAGTCTGGCGTTTGAACAAACTTTTAATTACACTCCCAAACACTTTGAAAAACAATCCAGTTGAAAAACACATGATAAACTTAATGACTCGTGCCGTTTGAAAACTGAGGAGATGTAATAACGGGTAAGGATCAAGGTCAACGCTTTTTCCGCGCTATTTATAGCTGGTGAGACATACCGAGTCAACACCGTGTGACACACTACTAAATCTTTCTTAAACTCAACGGGTAGCATTTTACAGTACAGTACAGTACAGTATGTATTACCATAATTTATTACACAATTTATGCAGGAGCCGTCCATCGAATCAAACTAAAAAGCGAATATTTGGCGTACATATGTACTTACAGTTACGTTCTTGCTATCATAGTTAAATTTATTATCTAATGTGAACACAACGTTTAAAAAATCTACAAATCTGATCCGGATAAACGAGGTTTTACTGTATCCTAAACCAGCTCTTATTATTTGTAGAGTCTGTAAGTTACCCACGCGGCTACCTTTTTAACACGCTTCTTTTATAGAAAAATCATGTAAAATTTTACCACTATGAGTGCCAATCTAATGGAGTGAAATCCGCTAGATTGGTGAGATTTTAAGTCATTATTTTCCTTTCTTGCTCGTAAACAAACTTCAGTAAAGGTTTCTATCAATCCCTATATGTAAATGCGGAAGAAATGCGATTTAAAGAAGGAAAATACGTATATTACACATTTTAAAAGAATATATGGTCAACTGAAGCCCTGTAATCCATCCATACTCCCTTTTTAAGAACTTTCTTACATACTAAATAAACCGCTAAACGTCAACAAAACACTCTATTTTGTTACAGCTGCGCATGTGCAGTGAAAAATGCCACCGTGAGTAGTGACGAAATCCGCGATAATGTTTTTTTTTTTTTTTTTTTTTTTTTTAACTCATTATCCTGGATTATTGGAGTTTGGTTACACAGGTCCTACGCTCTGTCGTTTCGCAGTGCAACTGCTCCGCACCTCTTCTTATAAAAATATACCTTGGCTACTCTTTGCGGCTTAGGGCCCTCAGTTTCTCAGCTACGTTCTCGCTGTTTTTCGTTATGTTGGCAATTCTTTCGTATAAAGCATGTCCATGAAGTGTCTACAACCGGTCAAAGCTTTTGGGATTCGTCTTGAAATAATGTCGCAAATTTCTTTTATACAATTTATTTGATACCAATGTTTTTCTCGTAACCCTGGATCATTGGGGTTTAGCTTTACAGATTGTACGCCTCTACTAACTCACTCCTCTACTTATAAAAGAATACCTGTGCTACGCTTTGCAATTACTCACGTAATCAGTTGTAATTCGCGTAAGAGTGGCAGTTTTTGTTATTGATGTGTTGGCAGTTCTGCAGTTGTGAATCCTAAAGCAGCGAGACGAAGCAAGCATCACCTGCTGGCATTGGAGTGAATGGATACAATAGTTTAGCGTAATTTAGAGCAACTTTTCAACCTCCGTCGACAAATGTGGTCTCTGTTTGACACAATCATTCCACAGTATTCTTATGAAACCAACGATTATTATTCTCTCGATTACTAACAAACATAAAATGTTAGTTGTTATTAGTCATAATATTCAGAGAATATATTCCATCATAGAGCTCAGATAACTTAGGATACAATTTACCTCATGCATGATAGATGGAACATGATGATGATGACGATGTGTACATTTGCTTTCACCAACTCCTGATGGACAGCCCACGTGATTCGTCAGCTTCTGTCAACTTAACTCGTTTTTATTGCTTTCATCACTATTGTATTGTGCAAAATTATCTTACACTTACTACTTTTTTTTTCAAATTGATATTTGTACTTTTAGCACCCCCATCTTCAATTCCATCAGTTAAAGTTGTATGAAATTTGGGTTTACATCGAGCTAACGTTTTTCCACGTTCACTTAACATTAGACCTTTCTATCATACTCGAAGCGCAGTTAAATGCTACTCCTAATTTCCTAACCATTCAGCCCTTCTCAGAACTGGTTCAAATTGGTTATATCATTACAACATGTAAACAAGTGCCTGCCATGGCCGAATTCATTCCTCCCTTCTTCCAAAACAACTCTGAACGAGTCAAATTCATTATAAGCAAACAATTGCCTGTCGTGGCCGAATTTACTCCTCCCCTTTTCCTAGCCACCTCTTAGTGGGTCAAATTCACTAGCACTCTTGTTAACAACGCAGATTTATTAGCAATTTTCAAAACACCGCCTGACATCTGAGTTACACAGAGATCAGGGAGCAGAAGTGAGGACGATGGCGAGTGATGACTAGATTGAATAGAACGAGAAAATAATCTCATTTAACACAATAAAGCGAGTAAGCTGTAAGTTCTGCTAAAGCTATTATAAAGGTTATTTTTTCGATAAAACTGTTTTAGTGCGTAAGGCATATTTATTCCTTTCGGTCTTAAAAGAGAGAGAGAATAATATCAAAGAACTCAGTTTGGGAGAAGTTAAGCTCCAAAATGTGTTTAAAACCACTTACTTGCAACTTATCCATAGGCTCATTAGTTTTTTACGTAAATGTTCCTGAAATGGGGATCAATAAACACGCTGTTTGCATTTTCATTTCTTAAAACGACCTCTTAAAACGTCAAGTGATAAGACATTTGTTCAAGGTTACATTTTTGGCACTCGTATCAAAATATTCGAGGTTCATTACTCCTTGCCATTGTTTAGCTCTGGACTAAAATAAACCACAAGCTCGAAAACAAGCAACCAAATCAATAACCGAATCAATAAAAAAAGACATTTCTATTTCATTTAAGAGTGAAATGCCCATTAATTTCTATTGCAAGGAAATAATTATTGTAAGCTCATCATTAGCTCAGGAAAGATAAAAATACAGGAAAAAATGCATTTGTGCACAATCCTGTATTTTCTACGTCTTCGAAATGATACGCGGGAGGAAATTTAGAATTTCAACAGATGAACCGGTTTCCAAAGGAACTCATATCTATGTACTGTCTGTAATAACATTCAATATACAATAGGACAGTATAGAATAAAGCCATACATGTCTCTTCAACATCTGCCTTTTTATAATCCACTTCTTGTTCTCCTTGAAATACTGAACCTCTATGATCATCCATGGCAAAATCTCAGAAACAAAAGTCTACTTCATCTGGTCCTTCCAAAGTCCTCCTCTATAATAATGCACTTCACACATTCATATCGCAACGTACGAGGGAGATCAAACGTAAGCTTTAAAAATGTTTAACTTAATTTATTGAACATTAAGTGTATCATTTTTCGACACAATGTTCATGACACTGTACGCACTTCTTCAACGCGTAGTAAATACACGGATTCCTCTAATGGGGGAAATCTTATGGTCGTGTTCACAGCCACTCGTGCACCTGTTCATTAGAACAAAATTTCTCTTCTACCGCCTATATGAGTGGTCCTTGTCACTCGGGACAAGGTTTGGTGTGTATGTGGAAGTTCTGGAATGAGGTGCCGTGACATCACAGCTATTTCATCCACCGTCACACGGCGATTTTCCATCACAATGTCTTCAGTTGCTGCAGTAGTCTCTGGTATCACAACTCGGTGTGCTTGACCTAGGCGCAGAGAATCTATCAAGAAGTCACGCCATTTCCAAACTTTCTATTCCACTCATACATTTGCTGCAGTGATAGACATGTATCACCATACTAGACCTTCTTTCACCGATAGATTTCAATAGGTTTCGTACCTTCACAGCTCAGAAACCTATCACAGAGCATTTTTGTTCGTTTTTTTTATTTTTCCCGTTCCTTGGCCAAGAGCTCTATCGGAAGCTATACGGCCACACTAACTGTACGGAGGTAGCAATGTGTCGTACCAACAGTACGAAATTAAAGATATCACGTAACCAAATGATGAAATGATCGCGGGCACATTCACATATGCAGCTTAACCAGATACTATAAGGAAGAAAGACGTGGTTCAGTAAGATATATGGTATAAAATGCAGAGGAAAAGATCGGAGTAAAAGAAAGAGTAAGAAAAATGTCAAAACCGAAAACCACAACGTTGTATATGACGAAAAATCGCCTGTAAAACACGCTGATTTTTCATGGACAATAAATAATCGACACCGGTAAAACCAGAAGTTGGGAGTATAGATCAGAATAAAACCGCCCTACATTGTATGCAAGGTTCGGACATCCTAATAAAAGATGGTCTAAGGTGGCCTCTTGACCACAGTGGCAATACGGTGTGGTCCCAGAACCATAGCGGAACAAGTAAGTCGGAGTGTAGCAATGACCCACACGCATCCGCGAGAACAGTGAGACGAAGTGACGCGAATAGCGTAAATAAGCAAACCATGAACGATTGAGGGGCTGCAGGGGTCGAAGACAGGGACAGAAAACATGTTCTGCATGTGTAAAGGCTTCCCACTCCTGGATCCATTGAGAAAGGAGAGAATGTCTGCCGGATCTAAATAATTCCCGTGGGGGTACTGCGACTGGAAAAATGTCATCGGAAAAGCAAGCAGATTTGGCTAAGCGATTGGCGATCTCGTTACCATAGATACCAGAATGACTAGGTATCTAAGCAAAGAGCGCCCTTGTGATGCCTAGGGTAAGATGGAGCGATTTGAGTGCCTGTACATACCAACAAGTACGGGGTGATAGCGTAGGACTCGTAGCGTCTGCAACACACTCAAGGAATCAGTATAAATATTCACTGTTGTGAATTCGGTATTTCGAGAAAAGTCTAGCACCTTGTAGATGCCGAAAAGCTCTGCAAAATAATTAGAGCAAAAATCCGGTAGCCGAAAGGTACGTCGTACCACCAACTCTGGTGAGAAAAAGGCTGATCCTATCCTCGGGAGGTCCCCCTGACGTCGCAAATCGGTAAAAAAAAGTTAGGCGGCCATCTCCTGCAACAGGAATAGGAGCCTGGAATAATAGATCTGCTCGGAAGGAGGGCTACAGGATAATCTAAAATACGCACACTGGCCGTGACATACAAAATGGTATGTAAGCATGTGACATAGTCAAAGGAATAGCATGGGTAAGTTTCGGCACGATGTAAAAACCGGGCATGGTTGGTCAGAAACCGGCAGGCTAGCATGAGTGGTAAGGTCATGACTTCCATACAAAGCCGCCCATCTGGACAGCGTTCCAGTAACAATTGCAACTTAGGGAATAGTGGAAAGGTTGTGCTGACCCAACGGGCGAGAAGATAGCGTAAAGCCACCACCGGGGCAAGATGTTTCAAAGGGGTGAGGCCTAGTTCTATGTTCATTACCATTATAGGTGTCGAGTGGGCATAGCCCACCATAATTTGAAATTGATTGAGGCTGACCTGTAGGGGCAATAATGCATTTTTGTTTGTTGATGCATATCGCAAGCGGGACAGCCATTGTAAACTGGTATTGTGACATGTTTCACTTGTCTACAGTATGCTGCCACCTGTTGGACATTTTAAAGTATTTGAAACAGTACTGCCAACTAAAAGAACAATGGTACGAAGATTCGAATCTGTGATTCGAATTTTTAATATATTTTTAACATTTTTATTTGACTCCCCCTGCATTTATATGTGTGTGCGCTATACCCTTGATATTAGGGTCATTGCTATGTACTTGATTAAAGAGATTGTGCTTTAACACATGACAATAAAGCTAACAGAAACTATAGTCCTATAACTATAGTCCTAAAAGCGCTTTGAGTGACTTAAAGTTCTATATTGAATAAACAACATATTTTGTTTTATAAGAAGAAAACTGGCAGGGTCAAAAATAGCAGTATTAATTTATATAGTTTTCATTTTATATTTGGTAATGCCCTAATTTCATATTAAACTACCTAAAGCAAAAAAGAACAGTTTTCTTTATAGAATATCTGAGGACTAAGGCATGTGTAAGATGCCAACAACAATTTGGACTTTTCCATCATCTACGTTTCATGCAAGTAGGTATGGATAAAAGGTCAACCTTGGTAAAGACAACGATCTTCATCCTCGGGAATAATATATTAAATGTAAGTGAGTTCGGTGGAAAGTAAGAATGTCTATAGGTAAAAGAATTATTGTACAATTCTTGAAAATAACACATGCTGGCATTTATACTATGAAAAGTAACCTATTTGCCTAGAAAACAGCAGTGAAAATATATAGTTACTGGGGTGTAGACTGGTTTAATTGTATACAAGTCAGCCCTTAACCCTCTGTAGGGACCGAATAAGGACGATGGTAGGTTGTATGTACACCGGGCACAATTCTCTTCACAAGGCTCTGCACATAGTGCTTTGATGGTAATCCATTTTGTAGGAACTGTGGGGAGGAGAATGAAGCCTTAAACATCTCTGTGGCATATGGACGGCAGAGGATGGTTTCTATGGGATCTGCGGGATCTGCGGGATATTAAAGGGATTGAACTTAGGAGCTTGGTTATCTTGGGACTTGAGGGAAGTCCTTAGTTTAAAGAACACATGGCCTTCTTTTGGCTTAATTGCACGACTTCAGTAGGACCACAGGCGTTAAAAATGCGTTTTCAATATCCAGAAACACCGCTGACGCGAAGACAATCGACATGAATCTCACTGTCCGCGGCACTTGCACAGTAGTTTAAGGCTCAAGGCGAAGGCAAATTAAGGGCAAGGACTGTCGTCAGAAATCCGTTTCTCGACAATTTACGAGACAGCGGGCAGAAACTGGAAAATTGTGGTGTTTCCTTCCCAAGTTTCACGAGTCAGACTACAAGGACTTTTTCCAAACTCGCAGAAGTGTTCCAAGTGTTGCATACGTTGAATAACTTGGTTGGAGCAAATGTTACGACGATGACCACGAAGCGTTGAAGGTCAGCCCGAGAGAGTGCTGGAAACGTGTTAAGGTCCAACCACTTACATGAAAACTTGCAGGATGGTGGGTGAAATTGAGGTAGGGGATGAAAGGAAATAGCAAAGTGTTGAAAGCAATAATGAGGCTGCACCGCGTGCTTTTCAAAAAAAAAGTTACTTCTTGTTTGGGATTTCTATTGTAATTTTGATGCCCAAGCAACCTTGAAAGGAAGCTTTCGATTGCTCCTGAGTTCTTGAAGGTACCCGCATGCCAAACAAAGAATCTGGCGTCACCTCAAACGCATTAACTGAGGTTATAATCCCCCAAGAAACCAAGGCCACTCCGATGGAAAGTCAAACTGTCATAGTCCCGGCACCTCTTTTCAATTTCCATGTATGGAAGAGACAAATCCATGAGCGACCGAAGTGTACCTCTTGGACACTTGCTTTGTCAGGTGGTTCTGCCAAGTAGCGTTCCAAGAAGACATTGTCCTAGGGATTGTCTCTTTCCTGGATGTCGGCAAACATGTTTACCTAGAATTTAGAGTATTCTTAAGGCGTGAGGCAATCATTTAATTTTAAAGGCGTTTGTTTACCTGGGTCGAAACTTCGGAAGTATAAAATCATTACTACGGAATTCTATTAAAGTTCCCCACCGTTGGCAGAGCTCTGCCCCAATTACATTGCATTTGGCGCCCTAATAACTACATCAGGCATGAGGAACTAGTGTCTACGTCAGAGGCCGAATACGAGATCCATCCCCTCCCAAAACTCCAAAGTGAGGTGTGTCACAGAGCTTCTTTGCGTAAGGTTAATACGTCATCGTCTGTGGAAGGAGAATCTATCACTTCCCCTTTCTTCCCTCCCTTCTCTCAGAGTTTTGGGCCCCTGGTCTACATATCAGAAATTAAATTGAGTTTTATTTATGGATGCTCTTTAACTATCTTGATGCTCAGCGTCCCATTCTATATTGGGTGTGAAAGATCTCTTAGCTACATAATTGATATGACATATCTTAGATTTTCAGATTTATATGTTAACATTATTTTGAGTATTTCTATATTTGGATAATGTCACATTTAGGAAATGTATTTCTGCATTGAAGAAAATTCAGATGAAGTTGTATAAGCAGTGGAGTTATTGTGTCGATCTCTCAGTGTAATCCTCGTTGATGTTTGCGTCTGGAGAAGATTAAAAGGTGAAATGGATGACAAATCATGCACTTCAGGCGAGGTTCAGCAGACATTTTTTGTCCAAAGTTCTGAAAACTTTTGTTTTCCCCTCTCTTGATTTACTGTTAAATTCCGTGTTCTTCATATTCCATGCCAGATGTTTGGGAGTTCAGATTTCTGATCGGGCAGCTTAAATGACAATTGTATATACATACATTGTATAGGCGTTATCTATCTTCATTTGGTTAATCGGGTTGTGCTGTGTATTGTCGCTATATGTCCGTAAGTGGGAAGGATAAAAAGTACGCACTGTGTGTGCGAGTGTGCATGCGTACTTAGACTGCAGAAGTTATTAATAATTTCTTGAAAAGTATCTATTTCATTACTTTATTTATTTAACAGCGGGGTTACAATTTCAAGCAAAGAAACTGGAAATATTGTCATAGTTAAACGAAAAATGTTCATACAATTTGGCTGAAATATAGAAACTTAATATCATTAAAGCTTTTCCGAAAGTATACTGTCTCGAAACTGCTACGATAATCTTGATAAAAATGCTTCCTACGAAAACTGACTGTTTTAAGAGCTCTATCAAATAGTACCCTATTTGACACCCATTACCATTAAGAGTTTAAAGTGATACGCCACTGACCATTCGGTTATGGCTGATTGATTAAATCAAGGTCAAGGGAAACTTCACATGTGCTTTAATTATCAACATTCTATCTCGATAATTGTAATGCCATATTTCTGAAAATGACTGTTAGGGTTGCTCCCTGTGTAGATATCAAAGAGCCGATTTAGGAGTTTCGCCATATCTGAACTATTTTGGGTACTGTTAACAGTTATATCGCAGTACCCGTTTTGCGAATTCCGATTACTCAACTAGCAGTAACATGAAATTATGAACCACTTAAATACTACAGTGTGATCCATATAAACATGAACCACTTTAATGGGCCATGACATTTGAACTACTGATAGGACACTTGTTCAACTTTAGGAGAATGTAATACACAATTGGGCGGTTACATTGTTCATCAGAGTAAACGTTGGAAGTGTCCTCCACAGGCATCCGTACATATCTTCTCTCATTTCACCGCATTCTGTGATATTCTACGAAGATTATCCCCGCCAATGTCGCTTATTTGTTACTAATGGGTTCACGGAGTTCAGCAGTTGTCCGCCAATTCTTACACGCTATACTTTTAAGATATTCCCATAATAAAATGTTCGGCGAGGTTAGATCAGGTGATTTGGTGAACCACAGATCTTTTGAAATTATTTTATTATTATCAAAGGTTACAAGTTGCATGCAGGAGTTAGATGTATGACACATTGCTCCATCTTGCTGGAAATAACCTGTCAATTCGATATCATCCAGCTGCTCCAAATGTATTGAATATGCCCATATAACCTGCAGGGTCTACAGTCGTATCAAAGAAAATGAAGCCAACAATACTGGAAACTGACATTGTGCAGTGATGTTTCGTAGAAGATATGGAGGTTTACAATAGCCCAGTATCCGCTGTTTTGTGTATTGATGTAGTCTGACAGATGAAACCATGACTCATCTGTAAACCACACTATGGAGAGAATGTCTGGACGTGGATCAAGAAAACCTGAATGTCAACAACGTCAACAATGCTCGTAACTGCTATCGAAATCAACAGCATAGGCAACAATGAGCAGTGGTGCGGATTGTTCCAGAGCCACTGAGGCAAAATTTCACATTTCTACGAGCTCTCAGAGGGAAACTATAGTCCATTAAAGTAGTTCCAGTTTATAGAT
This sequence comes from Tenodera sinensis, assembly GCA_030765045.1. Taxonomy (NCBI): domain Eukaryota; kingdom Metazoa; phylum Arthropoda; class Insecta; order Mantodea; family Mantidae; genus Tenodera; species Tenodera sinensis. The sequence continues at coordinate 97,746,686 of CM060969.1, read as the reverse complement.
AGCAATGTAGTTTGGAAAGATTCTCGTTCTATTAGCGTATCAACCAACATACACGTGTATCACATACAGTTTTTATTAGAAAAAGAAGCTGAAGGAAAGGATTGACAAAAGTTGCTCTTCTTTCTCGAATCTTGCCCACAGGTGGATTTTTTTAAATCCACAAATAGAAATATACCATGCGATTCCATTAGCTCCAGTCGAAAAGCCTCCTTCTGGAAACCTGTTTACCCCCTGCCACGAACCCGAGGTGGCGGATTTTTTCGGGCGTAAAGACCATTAGCATGAAGGAAAGTAAAACTGGTGGTTCTGTGTCGTAAATTTACGGCACGTAAAAGAACCTCAAGCCTGATGAAGGCGCCCTATGAGCAAAATTAAGCGGTCTTTCACGCCCAAAATAGAATGTGATGCAGAGAACTACAGCAGTTAAAGTACGTCCATAAATAAAAACTCAATTTCAATTTTAAAATCTATTTACAATCGAAAGCAAGACCTAGAGGCTCTCAAACGATCATAAGCATTCAGTCAACACTTGGAAAGCTGGCCGATGAAGAAAGGACTGTTTATAGGAGCCATAAAGTAGATGAAAATTACGTAAAACTGTTTTTCAATAAGAAAGTAAATTTATGCACACTAATTGACGCAGAACTTGACGTTTCCGCATTTAAGCCTTGTGATTGTCATGCGATAGGAGAACATAACCGATTATGTTGAAGAAGAAAGGGGAACCAGACGTGGTTTGTGTAACTTTACCTGATACCCCGAACCAAATTTGGATTGCTTTAAGAACTAAAAGCATCCGGACGTAAGCGCTGGCAGCTCTCCAGAGGAGCCGTCGTCATCGCCAGCAACAGCTGTGGGCGCGGCGGGCGTCGCTACGCCCCTGCAACCCACATCTTTCTGCACGATTGCAAAACTTTCCTCTCGTCACTCCACACATGCACATTTACATCACTTCTGAGAGCCAACATACTCCAGTCCTTCCTTAGAAATTATCTGCAACTTAACTTCATCACAGAGAAACACGTAGTTACTTTCTCTGTCCCCTACCATTAGCAGGGAAGAGCAAATATATCTTCGATATCCACCTAAAAATTGGATATCGAAATTTCACCAGAAATACATGCTTTGAAGTCCTCTAATTTAAAAGAAAAGCATTTTATAAAGAGCTCTGTGTATGTGTATATGACAGTACAACTGAAAGAAATGTTTGATAAATACCAAACTTATTTAGATTCAATATTTCCCAAAGATATGACACAAAGATTTTTAAGAAAATCTCCCCATCTCAAACAACCCTTTACATGATTTTGGCAGACTAATAAATAAATGTAAAGTTTTTACTTCCTCAAAATTGATTAAAATGCTGCATATTTAAGGTATTTACATGACATTTAAAATGTATATCTCAAATTTTATGCAAGCAGCTTCTGTACTCCTCTTAATTCACAAGGAATCTTGTATAATAGCTAAACCATAAGATACAGGCAAAAATATACCACACAAAAAGCAGTTTACTCCAATAACTTTTTTGTGTCACCATCCATTTCCAAGATACTCGATATTACTGGTTCAAATTTTTAACACTTTATTGGTATTTAACATGCTACCACTATTCAGTTGTTTCTTGTAATGTCTTGGAAAGAATGTGCAATTCAAGGGCCAGCATATAATGATCAGTTTTTAAACATCTAACTATGGTTCAATCTCCTCTTTCCCCCCTTGGTCCTACAATAAACTATATAATGAAACTATTACTGCAGAGGTTTATCTCCATTAAGATGAATTAGACAGAAAAACAAGCTTTTATAAGAAAAGTTTACAAAACAAAACTGGGTAAAGAGAAGCAAATGCAACACATAAGATTTGTTTATAATTTTATCATGTTATGCTACATAACTATGCCTAAAAGACATGTCATTTGTAATTTTCTTGCTTCTTGAGTGTTATGTAGATGTATACAAGTTTACTAATCTTACCAAAAGAAATCTCTAAGGTTCTCCTGATATAATGAATTTTCTCTTTGTTTGCAGGTCTAATTCCAGTCACTCAAAATGCCTTTCAAGCCTGTAGAGAACCCCAAATGCCCTAAGTGTGGCAAATCAGTATATGCTGCTGAAGAACGAGTTGCAGGAGGACTGAAATGGCATAAGATGTGCTTCAAGTGTGGTAAGTAGTGAAGAGTAATGAATAAGGCTATTTACAGAGCATTATTTGAAAACTGCTTTGTCCAAAATATACTAGGCTCTCACTAATCCAACTATTACTTGTGCACATGTGTGCCAAATTATTTAGTCTTTGAAATTTAGTTTAAACACATAGGGACTATATTAAATTTTCCCAACTTGCTGTCCATTTGGCTTGCACACTGTCCAACAACATATTTTCTTTTTTTGTAGGTACTTGAAGTCTAGCATAACATGTTTCTTTTAGAAGCCTTGGCACTGAACTGTAAAGGAAGTCACAATTTCAAATACAGCATTGTGTAACATTATACTTAAATAACAACATTTTTGTGCATGATAATTAACTTAACATTGTTAGACATGCCAATTTTGATTAAGCAATTGGACAGATGCATGCGGGATTACTGAGAGGCACAACTATTGAGGGCCAAATTAGTGAGACTTTAACATATAACATTATACAGGAACATGAACTATATACACCCCAAACTAGCCTTTATATAAAAATATTGTTATTTTTTATTTTATAAAAATGGCTCAAACAATTTTGATTACAATACCATTTGTTTAAGATATTTATACGAAAAATTAGATTTATAGGTATCTTGAATTTTCTGGGAGTGTCCTGCAAAGTTCTCTTCATTCTGGATGACTTGCATAATTGGTAAATTGTAAATTAACTGTTCTTTCACACTAGCTGTGCATAGGACAAAGTTGAAAAGATAAAATTAGACTGAAAACTTGAAAAGCCTGGGACTTAAAGCACTTAAAACTGCAAGTCACCATTTGGATATCTTATCTCAAATGGATTTGAGATCTCCTTGCAGTTTACTAGGAAATGTGCAAGTCAGTTGAAGCATTTAATCTTGTATCGGCATATTGCCGTGGTAACTCAGAGCAATCAGACAGTGACTCAAAGATTCATGGTTCAGATCTCACCTAAGGCATTGAGTTTTCAGTCTGATTTTAACTTTCCAATTGATAAATTGTTATGAAGAGATAGAAAAAATATAGGTCTTTAGAGCCACATCTTCCATCTTGATGCCATTGCAATGTATGAACAAGAGTGATGATAATTTATCTGCACCAAGAGCTCACAGCTAACTTATATTATAAACAGCTGATAACTGCTTATTTATTTTCCTTCATATTTCCAATTTCTAACATGAATAGTGGAAATTATTATTTATTTATGCCAACAAACTTACTGTTGGTGCTTTTAAACACACAAGCCGTGTGTGGACTTTTCTTTATGCTTGTTATATTTAACTAAGCTTACATTAGAATTAATTTCAAGACATGTATTATGAGCATGTAATATATGTAGAAACACCTTTCATATGAATAGTAGATAATGGATATATGTGAATATGTGATGGTTACAGAAGGGCAAGGGCAAGTAAATGTTGAGCATCAGATATGTTGTTTTTTTTCGCATTTGTTTCATTCTTTAAATTTACATAAAAAGGATATGTCACTTCATAAAAGATATACAACCAGATTGACATAAAGATTATTATTGTATAGAAGTCAAATATGTCATGTATTAAGAGGTAAAATCGGAAGTGAAAAATTCATTGTCACAGCTGAAATTTGAACCACAGAGCTTCCACTTATCAGGAGGGTGCTAACCATTAAGCTACTGTGACAACATTGCCCACACATGGCTTGTGTGTTTAAAAACACCAACAATAAGTTTGTTGGCATAAATAACTAATATCATCTTCCTTTCATAGAAGTTTGAAAACAGTGTTGTTGTAATTAATTTAATTTAAAAGGTTAGTTAATTAATAACACTGAACAACACTTACAACAAGTAAGTGTTGTAAGTGTTGTTCAGTGTTATTAATTAACTCACCTTTTAAATTAAACTAATATCATGTATTATTTACATTTTTATACTCCTCGATACTGTAAAAAGCTTGCTCTGTTAGGTATTCTTTTATACACTTAGTTTATTTCACTTTATTACACTTGGTTTATTTCTTTAGGTAACCTATTATAAATATCTTTCCCAATAATTTCAATTGCTCTGTATTTAGAGAGTCCCTAAGTGTGGTCCTAAATAATCTGTTTTGTTTCTCACATCACAAGAGTGTATATTACAATTTTGTCTATGTATGTCTCCTTCTGTTACATATTTTATACTTTCATAAATATACAAGGTGTCCCAAAAAACATCAACAACGCTTAGTATGTTGCATGGGACGGTAAACTGATCTGCTTTAAAATAGGAATCCCTGTCCTGAAATGCACAGTTTGGAGGCTGTAGCACATGGAAGTAAGAGATGGGTGTATACATTCACATTTCGCCAATAAACCTAACATCAAGCTGTCTACATTACAAATGGGCTTCAAACTGTTTACCTCCTACATCATTACAGAGCATATATCGACAGTGGTGAGCCTCATGCACATGACTCAATACGTGCAATTGTCTTTGAAGATTCTCAGTCGCTCCGTGGACTCAAGCAATAAGGTCCTCTGCTGATGTTACAGGGGTGCCATACACTATACTCTTCATACAACTTCACAGAAAATAGTCGAGATGTGTCAGATCTGGCAAATTTACTAGCCATGGAGTAATGAGTAGGATGGACACCAAGGACTCTATGGAGGAATTTAGTGCATGCACAGGAATGTTATTATGCTCGGGTTGTTCATCCCTGAACACAGATGGCTAAAGGGTTAAATACCTTCCATATTAAAATACCAAAATGAATGTTAACAAATTGTCACAACCATTTGTTCCCAAACTGTGATGCTCTCCAGCGTCCAAACCATGCATTTCCAAACAGGGGTTCCTATTTGAAAACCAATCAGTTTGCAATCCCACACAACATACTAGGCATTGTCAGTGTAGTTTGGGACTCCCAGTATATGCATGGAAGAGCTAAAATATTCAGGCTCTTAAATATAGGTTTAAAAATAGTTATTTCATTGACATTTGCAACAATTTTGGCCTTATTCTGTCATCTGAAAATATTTTTAAAATCTTTTGCATTTGTATTTCCCGATAATGAAACCCAATATTTTATATGTGGATATACGAGAGCATAATATACATCTTTTAAGACCCTATCCATAATTCTTTTAGTCTGCCTCATTACATATAGACCTTTTTTTATTTTTTTTAGTTATGTGTTCTGTGTGTTGCTTCCAGCTATGTGTTTATCAATCACAACCCCAAGAAAATTTGTTTGAAAATTTTTCTATTAAAAGATTTGTTTGCCATTGCCATCCTGTGTTTCATTTCTTGACAACTGCTTAGGTTAGTTACAGCTTACACTTGCTTTGCTACAGCATCTCAAATGTACACAGGAATCTGTCTTCTTTGACTTCCTTTCAAAATCAAGTCCTTGAACCTTTTTTTATTATTGTTATTATCTTCATCCTGTACTCCTTATAATTTTCATTTAGTTTCATTAGCATGTTGCTTAGAAAATCTGCTAACAGTACTATATTATCAGGCAACATTGTGCACTTATTCTTCTATATCATATTACTCCCCCATTGTACCAACTGGAAACAATCAATTTTGTCCACAACTGGATATAATACAATTTACAATTTGCTGACGATGTAGTCATTTGGACTTCAGGCTCTTCAAAAAAACCTGAATTAATTAAAGACAGAATAGAAACAGCCCTAAACAAACTACATGAATGGAGCTCCAAAAACCTCATGACTATCAATGTGGAAAAAACAAATTATGAATTATTTACACTAAAATACAAACCAGTTAATATTAGCATAAATTATAATGGTAAACCACTCAAAGCAGTTGATGATGCCAAATACTTAGGCATCACTTTCGACAGAAAGCTAAGTTGGAAAAAACATATAACAAACATCTCAGAAAAGGTTGAAAAGAAATTGCAAATCCTGAAAAGGTTAGCTGGTGCTAAATGGGGCTGCTCAAGGAGAGTCCTTAACACAACATACAAAATGTATATTAAACCAAACCTCTTGTACTGTTCTGAAGCTTTAATAACAGCAGCAAATGCTAACATCAATAAACTTGAACAAATACAAAATCAGGCTCTTCGCCTAATCACTGGAGCAGTTAAATCCACACCTATTGATGCCATGCTTGCCTTAACACGGACCCCATCAATAACAACAAAAATAGAAGAACAAGCATTGCTCCAACACGAGAAAATGTTACGACTGCCAAACTCTAAATGGACAGAACAGAACCTCCCCCCTTCAATCCTTAAAACTCATAGTAGTTTCCTAGAAAAGGTAACACAGATTAAATCCAAATTGAACATTCCTAACACCAGAGAAAATCTACTTATTAGAGAAAATCCATTGGAATTATTGCAACCTACCTTCAATTTGGAATTAATAGAGGAAATAAGTAAATCAGACACACCAAAAGAAATACAAAAACTTCTAGCTCTGGAAACAATCAATACTAGGTATCCCACAGAAGAATGGCTGCACATATATACTGATGGATCCTCGAAGGAAAACCTTACTGGAGCTGGAGTTACATGTTCACATTTTTCCTTTTATCATTCTGTTGGCAGAGACACAACAAATTATGATGGAGAAATAGAGGCTATATACATTGCTCTCCGACAATTATTAAATCTTCCCTTAAATAAATTTAACAAGGCAGTAATTCTTTCAGATTCTAAAGCTGCAATTCAGGGAATATGTTCAAATACTACAAAGAAGTCAACAAAAATTAGAGAATGCTACAAAATGTTAACACAACTCCAAAAAGTTAATAAGACTGTTCATCTCCAATGGATTCCAGCACACTGTGGAGTCATGGGGAACGAAGCTGCAGACTCACTTGCAAAGAAAGCCACAACAATAACACAAAAGTCTAAATTCAATTTCTCATATTCCTCAATAAAACGCTTGATCATTAAAAATTTTTGTCATTCATACCTACAAGAAATAGAAACAAATGCCAAAGATAAAAAATGGATTACACTACTTTCCAATCCAGATATAATCCCCCAGAGACCAAGGAAAACAGCTGTTGCAGCCTTCCGACTATTGACAAATCATGACTGCTTGGCAAGTCATCTCTACAGAATAGGTATCTCAGCCTCACTGATATGTGTCCTGTGTAACGATCCAGCAGAAATGAATGAAGACCACTTGAAGACCTGTGAAGCATTAAGATCAGAAGAAACTACAGTTCAAAAGTATTGGAAAGCACGAATGCTAATGGCTTCATTGCCAGATGCAAGGCACTAGAAAACAACAACAACAATTTACAATTTTATCCATCAAGTTTGGTTGTAAACAGTTGGTGATAAACATTAAAATGTATTATATTAATCAGATTCAATAGTTGATTGTTCCAATTTTGTAATGCATTCAATGCCAGGCCATTTTTGAGAGTAATTCAAAAAGTAAATTCTGGTCTCATAATTCATGAGCAAGAGAGGCAGTAGTAGCACTATTTCTGATTTACTGATAGCCTGATTCAGTATGCTCCTGGCAGTGTCAGTGTGAGGTTACATTCAACTGTTGTAAAATGTGTAGCAATAGATGTGTGTTATTTATAATAAAATAAATAAAATATATGGTACTATAATCAAAATCATTAGAGCCATTTTTAAAAAATAAAACATGAAAATTCTTGTATGTAAAGGTTAATTCAGGGTGGGGGATTTTCTTGAAAATGGATTGTGCATGAACCTTTCTCTAAAACTGTGTTTTAAAGATTCAGGAGTCTCAAAATATGTATTGCTGGTAAAATCTTGATATTAAATTTTTGATTGAAACACATTTCCTCTACATACTATAGGTAGGTGGCAGGGAAAGTAAAAAGTATTATACGCTCTTGTTTTATCAAAGGTATGAACAAACATGCTGAGAGTTAATGTCATTTCAACAGGCATGTGCAATAAGCTCCTTGATTCCACCAACTGTTCCGAGCATGAAGGAGAGCTGTTCTGCAAGGTGTGCCATGCACGCAAGTACGGTCCTAAGGGTTATGGTTTTGGTGGTGGTGCTGGCTGCCTAAGCATGGACCAGGGAGAACATCTTGTCAAGGAGTGAGTACCACTCTTTTAGATTCTCCTTTTTAATAGTCACAATGGATAATTACCTTATGTAAAGGTTTGATTTCCAGAAATGAATAATTCTTGCAGCAGATTCATGTTGGAGAACCACAAGCATCCGATTAATGCATTTTTCTTCTCCAGTTTGTATAAGACTACTGATTTTTAAACTACTCTCTTCCATGTATCTCAACAGACTGCTGTCATAACCCTGCATATGTTTCTCTTCAAGATGCCACCTTGACTGTTAGCTGTTGCATAGCATACAGAATCTAACACTTTGGCTGGACTGGATAAAAAGCATTGCATTCACTCTGACACTTCAAACTAGCTCCCTTATCCCTAATGTTAGGTTTTAAGGAATTATTATTGTGCTTCATATAACATGTTTATGCAGCCAATGGTCCATGTACAACATATCTTCAGCAAAGTGTGCTAAATCATTACCTGTTTCAAACAACAGGTACTACCTAACCTAGAAAATAGGCGTTAATATAATTTAACTTGAAAAATGACAATATGGTCCATGTAAATCACACCCTTCAGCAAGATGCGGTAAATCATAACCTGTTTCAAACTAAGAGTACCTACGTAACCTAGAAAATAGGCATTAATATTGTTTAACTTGAAAAAGGACAATATGGTCCACATAAATTACACTCTTCAGCAAGATGCAGTAAATCATAACCTGTTTCAAATAACAGGTACCTACTTAACCTAGAAAGCAGGAATTAATATAATTTAACTTAAAAAAGGACAATGATGGCAGCTTTTAAGATGCTCTTAGGGTGGGCAGGAACCTGATGTATGTTCATATCAGGACAAGAACCAAACATTCAGTGCCTATATTAGTTACCATTCATTCTTCTTCAGCAATGAAATCAAACTTCAGGAGCACATGGTTGTCTTAAGTAATCTATATTTGTTTTTTAATCATTATAAAGGATATGTAAATAATATTCACTTGAGCTGAGAATAAGAGCTAATGAACTAAGAACTGGCTGCACTCTTTTTCCTGTTCGTGTTATCGATGCTTGATGCCATCTGTAGCTCTCATAGAATGGTATGGATGCAACCAGTAACATTTTTAAAACTACTAGTAAAGGCTTTAGTAAACAACTTTATGAAAGGAGAAGCTGAAACTGGCCACCATTGTTATCCATTCATTTTTGGCAGCACTTTACAAAACCATCCACCACTTTCCTTAGTTCACATTGAGAAATGCTGGCAATTTCCTGTTGAATATTTTGTTTTAATTCTTCTTCCAGGGTCATGCACACTTTGTGTTCTAATTTACCCCCAAGATAAAAATCACAGGGATTAGGTCAGAGAGTTCTGTCCTCTGATAGACTGTTTTGCACATAATTTCATTAGTAAGGGCATTGTGAAGTTACATTTCTAGTGTTTATTAACAGCACAGATAGAGAAAAAATACAGTATAAACACAAAATATAAGCTACGTAAGCTTTCACGGCCGGCGTCTAAATTGTAGAATGAAGTATCTTCCGGGCTGTTAAACAAATACTTAAACAAACAGTCCAATCATCATCCCAGACAGAAGCGTGCAATGATCAAGACACTTGCAACCCGTGCTTCCCACATCTGTGAGCCGCACTTCTTAAAACAAGAACTTGGCCACTTAGAACAAGCATTACTTTCCAATGGTTATTCAATCCAAGAAGTAAGAAGAGCTTGCCGGACTCCTAAGACCCAACCTGTCATCCAGAATCCAGATCAGCCCAAAAGTAAGGGCATTGTGTTCCTACCTAACTTAAAAAATGTCACCGACCGAATTGATCGCATATTACAGCGACATAATGTCAAGACGATCTTTAAACCCACCAGACAGTTAAGCAGTTTACTACGATCACCCAAGGATCCCCGAGAAGCTTTGTCATCGGCTGGAGTATACAGTATTCCTTGTGGTTGTGGCTCACTTTACATTGGAACTACTCAGCGCAGTGTTAAGACCAGACTCATGGAACACAAAAGAAGCTGCCGCCTGGGCCAAACTGATAAGTCTGCAGTCGCTGAACATGCCATTAATGCAGTTAGTGAACACAGCATTAAGTTCCAGGATACGCGCATCCTTGCATCTACCATACATTACCATGCCCGATTACAGCGAGAGGCTATTGAAATTTACAAGCACCCTAACAACTTTAATAAGAAGGAGGAGGCCTTAAGATTAAACAGCAACTGGCATCCGGTCATAGAACATCATAAGAAGCAGGATAGCGAGGTAAGCCAATCAGAAGAGACCAGCAGCATAAGAGAGATAGAACCCCCTCCACCAGCCACCACGCCTCTGGACGCTCCGGGCCAATCAGCGCACGTTGTGCATGGTATAAATGGAGCATCAGTCGCAGTGATACCTTCCACGAGGAGACTTCGACAACGCCACTGAGGATGTTTACCGCAGTTGTAAACGAAACGTCTGGAAGACAGATCTCCAGCAGACCACGGCATAACAGCCCGGAAGATACTTCATTCTACAAAATATAAGGTTATGTACAGAGCTGCATAAGCTTCTTTTTATTATATTTCTGGCAAATTTGGAAAAATCCTAATAATAAAACAATTATAAAATATATTTTTAAAGTATTAGTGAGTTAAAAAAAGATAGATTGGCAAAGTGTATAGAACAAACTGAATTTTTTCTTGTGGATAAAAGTCAAGACAAATGTCTCCATTTTTATGTACTTCTGCCAAAACTAAACAAGTAAATATAAATAAAAGTCACATCAACATTACAATAAATGTTTGTAATACTCATTTTAATGAATTAATAAACATATTTGCATTATTATTAATAATGATTGCATATTTGATTTTCTAAGTACCATATTGGTTAAAAAATATGTATGGGTATTTCTTAATAAACACATTACTGGTAAGTATAAAAATGTAATTTCTAGAAAATCTTATATAGTTACTGCAAATATTCTTTATTTGCCAAAAATATAAAACCAAAGCACAGTTCTTAAGAATTTTCACACTGACACATAGCATAAATTAACAGCAAAATATATAATTGTGTATCAACCGAACAAACATTTAGTAAACATGTAATACCCATACTGTTCTAACAAACTGTTCTCTTATAAAACAGGGTTAGGTAGAAGGTATTTTTCTTTCAGTTGCAAAAGCTCCAAGTAGATTTAGGTTTTGTTTTAGTTTAGCTGCTGCTAAAATATATGTGGTATATTAGGAAGGCTTTATTATTCTTAAAATTGTCTTTCAGATTACATCTGTAAGAAATTATAACTTTCTGATATTAAATATAAGGAAAATGTACAATAGATATTTAAATAATTATGTGAGTCAAAGACAGAGATCTGCATCTGCATTTGTGATCTTATTGATGCAAGTGTTAGTTCAGAACAGAGCAAAATCTTTATTTTTCAAGTAATTTAATCTTCCAGAAGATTTTATGAAGCTTCTATCACATGGCTAGTGTGAAGTTTCCAGTGATTGACCTTATAGCTGGTTAAACTATGAAGTCCAGGACTTAAGTACTTACAACACAGTAAATAGCTATTAGGGTATATTAACTCATATGTATATTGAGATCTCCTCATGTGGTTTACTGGGAAAAATGCGAGTGAGTTGGAGAATTTAATGTCATGCTGGCAGGTTGCCATGGTAGCTCAGTGGTTAGAGCAACTGGACAGAGACCAGAAGATCCATGGTTCTAATCCCGGCTATGGCACTAAATTTTTCAGTCTCATTCTACCCTTTCCAATCTTCTATCATCTTAATGTTACACCATTACAAAATGAAAAACTGCTGATATGCTTAGCACTTACTTGGTTATTAAAAGAAATAAAAAGCATATTTGCATAGTAACAGCTTTATGTTAGTGACTAAAAGAATACACCACTTATGATATCTATGTTTTCCAAGAGGAAATATCATTAATTTGCTTAAATAATAGTCAAATACATTTTCTGTCAGTACTTGTTGTCTTACAGGGTACTGTAGAGATCAGTGTTTTTTTTTTTCCTATTTTGGCAAGGTTTCCATATTATTCAATTATTCCAGAACTTTTTTGCTATGCATAGTTTTAAGATTAATGGCAAACACCATGTCAATAGTTTCAATATCATGTATCTTATTAAAAAGTGTTCTTCTTAGTTCATATTTTTATATCCACTGTACAATCCAGTACATATTATGTTCCATATATTATTTCAGTCTCTCGGTTCTTTCACCAACACATTCATAATAATGCTAATTTTACACTATACATTTGAGTCTCTTTGTCCTTGCGCTAAAGTATATATGACAACACTAAACTGAGAATCTTAATATTGTCCACATATTTGAGTCTATTGTCCTTTAAAATTGTTTTTCTTGGAGTTCCATATGTTTAACAATTGTAACTGTTTTGTGTTGTGCTCAGTATTCCTTCACCACACATATTTGCAATTGTAACCCCTTTCTTTTGTCCTTGATGTAGTCTCTGCTCAGGTTTGTTTGTTTAAAAAGAAATCTCATTTACCTTAATGATCTACATTTGCAGTTTCCTCGGAAGTATAGTATGTCCCAAAATGAAATAGATAAAACATTTGCAGTTTCCTTGGCAGTACAACATATCTGAAAACAAATGATTTTAATGCTGCCTTTTTCTGTCTTAAGCACTTGCAGGCAGTTTCCACTTCTATACCAAGCAGTTTCTGTATTACCCAAGTAAAATTATACATAAAGTATATGATTTCCAATGGGACCAAAATGTTTTTCTGAAATAAATAGGATTCTAGCTTATTCAGTTTCCAAATTGGGCAGATTACATGGTGCATACATTATGGACATACGCTCACTTAGATCTCCATGTAAAGGATTAAAAATATGAGGGTGTGATTTTATAAAGCTGTAATGTAAGGCATAATTTTTGTTGGATGCTATTAAATGTTGTTTACACAGGTCAAAGCATGAAGATTTTTGTGCAAGAAGTTGTGCAAGATAGTTTTTTATAGTCAAAGATAGTGTCCTAAGTGTCAAAAGTTTTGTCCTGATATCAAACAGTTTAGGTTTATTATTTATTTATGCCAACAAACTTACTGTTGGTGTTTTTAAACACACAAGCCGTGTGTGGGCAAAGTTTAAGAGGTAGAACTGGAACTTAAAAATTCAATGCCACAACTGGGATTTGAACCACAGACCTTCCGCTTAAGCCGGACGGACGGTCTGTGGTTCAAATCCCAGTTGTGGCATTGAATTTTTAAGTTCCAGTTCTACCTCTTAAAGTTTAGGTTTGTTTGTAAAATGGAATTAGCCACTGTTCAGTTAATTGGAAGAGCAGGCAAAATTGGAAGAACATCTTTGGAGTAACTTGTATAACTCCTCTTTTGTATACCTAAAACATTAAATTGGATAAATGCCTCTTTTGACCTGGTATCATGTTTTACTCACAGATACACACTTAGGTAAAATGGCAGCCTTTTAACATCCTCATTTAAAAATGCCAATGTTGTTCTTAGTATCACAGTTTAAATAAGGAAAAGGAAAGACAATAGCAACATTTATGAGTGCTTTCTTTCTGTTACTAGTGTTTAATGCCCATTCTTAATTCATAAAACACTAGACACAACACCAACATCAGTCGACACTGATGATACATGAAATGGAATGATAACTGGGAGAGGAAATTTTGAAAGGAAACATCCCAGGTCTAAGTTTAGGATAGTAGATCCACAACAGCAGAGGTTGTTTTTTCATCCTATCCTATACTTAGCTAGGTTCAATAGCTTTTGATAAAATGTGTAATTTGTACCAGAAAATTTCATTCACAGAAAATTTATTCAAAGCAAAAAGGAGTAAACAATTCTCATATATATGCAAAGAATGAATTCACATGGCTTAGCCCACACAAGCTATCATATTTAACAGTAGTACCAACTTGCAGAATGAAACTTCCCTGTAAAGAGTGCCTAAAGTTTACCTATCTGCTCCGAAATCTGCCGGTATTATGCTTTTTTCTGTGAAGAGGTGCAGAATTCACAATACAGAATGGCAGATACAGAAACATTTAAAATATATATGAATACTATGTAATGATAAAGTATATTTCAAATTAAAGATAAAGTTTCAATTAATAAGACTATAAAAAACTTAAAATTCATTGTTTTGGAAATTTAGTCTCCCCTTAGCTTTCCCTTAAGCGCCATTCTGCACACATTAACCACACAATGAAGCATAAACCACCACAGTAATGCTGTCTTGTCACTTGATGCCATTTCACATTTCCACAGATTTGATATTTCTGCTCTAATTGTGCATCAGAATACTTAAGTACTTTGGATTCACCAGACTGAATCCACCAAAAGTAGTTCATCTAATTGATAATTCTATAATTTGCATACAGACTTTGTGCATGTTAAACAAAAGACTGCAGAAATATTCATCTTAATACTTTGGTTTCTGATTTGATAATTTTGCTAGTTTATTTGAAAATATTATTCATATTCAGTAATTCAAATTCACAAAGAAAATAACTTTGGATAATGCGATTGCATTAGAAGATCTGTGAATGCAGAACTCTGTTCTTTCTCAACATAAAATACAGAGGGGTCCAAAAAAACTGCATACAGTTTGATCTTGAATAACTTTGTAATGAATTGAGACATAAATCTCAAATTTTGTTAAGGAGTACATCCGAGATTGCTGCATACAATGATTGAGAATAACTTGGCGTAATGTCAATGGTCCAAAAACACAGTGCGTAAGGATGGAGCTTCTGTGGACAAGATTGAATGATGAAGCACAACTCAGACTGAAAGGGACTGTAAACCAACACAATTGCAAATACTTGGCCCCACAGTTACAAAGTTGTAATTTTACCAAGGTTTAATGTGTGATATGAATTGTCCTCTGGGGGACTGATAGGACATTCTTCTTTGAAGAAATGGTCCCAGTGCTGTTTTACCATGAAATGCTGCAAAAATTGATTTTATTTGTGATCTGAAATCTGCATGGAAACTAGAGATTGGATTTTACCTGAATAAGATAGTGCTCCAGCTCACTACCTTGGAATAAGAGAGGTGAAACTCTCCCTGGACAATGGTTAGGCTGAAGGGTCATTGTTGAACATCCAGCACGATCCCCAAATGCAATACTTCTCTGGGGATCCTATATTGGGCAAAGCCACACTGGCTCCATTACCTATGTGAAAACTGAATTGTCGTGTGCAGCAATTCCACTGGATATGGAACAGTAGGTTGTTCATGACACGTTTGGTAACATTAGCTGTGATTGACTGCAGGTGATAGCCACTTCAAGCAATTCAGGTGATTTCAATAAGAAACATTATGCTACCACTTCACCATATTTAAGTCTTATATCTCAATTTATTACAAGGTTATTGACGTTCAAACAGTGCATACAATGTTTTGGACTGTTTGTTATTCCTCTCCTTTTTAAAGTGTGGTGGTATGTAATGCATGCTCTGACCAGAGTCTTTCTTCTCGCAACAGCAATTAAACATCCTGCCCATTGGTCTGCCCGTCCACGTGTGCAAGCAACAAGCCCCCCATATGAAAAACCTTGTACGTGATGGCACATGTGGTGACGGTTGTGTGTTCTCTGGAGCTTACCACCAACTTGTGTCACAGCAATCATCAGTTAAATCAAGATAATATATCAAAATATGGACAAACGTGAATTTTTAATGCTAACCCACAGTACAATATATATCTAGGTTTGTGTCTTACAATTGAATACATGTTGATATCAATATATTTTTGCACTTTTTCCAGAATGCTGCTAAAATTTTCAAACTCTATGCTTTATTTTTAAATAGGTGACTGGTTTCAAAATTGAATGTTCAGGACTACAACTTAACGTACTTGTTTTAATGTTATTGTATAAGAAATTTACCTGGGAAGTATGAATGCTAAATAAATCACTTTGTAATAATAAAAACATTCCCAAGATATCAATTTACCACATAAGATATTATATCACAGCCTAAGTTATGATTATGTCACCATTATATCATGTTACCTGCTATAGAGCTTGTTGACTTTTATCCTTCTAAATTTCTGCATTATTTAGTTCATAAAAGACATAAGTATGCAGAAAAACATGTTTATTTCCCTTTTATTTGTCTTATCTCTTTCCCAGTTCCCTAATCCCTTTCATATCCTAGTGTAAAATAGTATTATTTGGAAAGAAAAACCTTCTCAATTGTCGTTAGGTACATTTTCCATCTTTAACACTTGACTTGTAAATCCATAGTACTAATGATGTGTTGTGACACACGACCCTTGCAAGGGTTATTACACATTCTTTTGTAGATTAATTTTTAAGGGTTTCACACAATTCATTAACACATTTCCTTGTTATCTTACATCATTGGCAAAATGGACATGGCTTTAATATAGAAGGCTGTATTTTGGAACATTTAACATAAAAATACCTGGAATTAAATGATTTATATTTGTACATTAATGCTAAACTTGGATCATTCTGTAATATATTATAGAATGAAGGAAATAAAAATATGTTAATGAAAGAAGAAAAACTAATCCCTCAACTGATAGCATGTTTCAGCTTGGTTTGTAAAGAAAGAAAAAATATGTATATAAACATGATTCATGCCTTGCTTAAACTCAGCTGAAGCATTATCAGAAAGGTTAATTTTACTCTATACATATAAACACTCCCATCATTATTCCATATATGAGCTCTTCCTTCACAACTGCGCACCAACAAAATGTTACCAAGAAATTATACTAATTCCCAAGAATATCCAGTACTGTTTGTTTTTATTTTGCTTCATGTTATTTTGTTTATCAGTTTCAAGAAGTTATCAAACACCAACAGAATGATAGCTAGAAACTACTTCTGGGCTTAGAAGCCATGGTCTGCTAGAGTTTTGAAGTCCAGACATTTCACCCCTGTGGTGGACATCATCAGTGGCATGGTCTTAATCTTCTTGGCGAAGGTTCAGTCACAACAGAATAGCTGGCTGGAGGTGCCATATTTAGTAGTCTGATCATACTGAATTATGTGTTCTCCATTGGCCCATATTGCATGTTCTATGACTGAGGACTTATCCAGCTGGCCCAGATGACAACTTATCTTGTGTTCTGAGAGTCAGATGCTGATGCTGTTGAGTAGTACCTATGTACACTGCACCACAGGAATGGGGAATCTATTAAATGCCAGCCAAAGCAAGCAGGTCCCTGGGGTCTTTGGCCAATCATAGCAAGGTATTTATCTGTCTGGTAGGCTTGAGGATAGTTTTAACGTTTTGGTGCTTGAGTAGGCGTCTGATTCTGTCTGTGGCATTTTTAAAGTAAGGCAGGAAAGCAGTGCCTTTGCTCTTGGGTGGATCCTGTTCGAGGTTGGCAGGGTGGGGTCTAGATTAAGACCACACCACTGATGATGTCCACTGCAGGTGTGGACGAAACATCTGGACTTCAAAACTCCAGCAGACCACAGCTTCTAAGCCCAGAAGTAATTTCTAGTTATAATTCTGACACTGGTCATGAAAGCTTCCACCTACTCACAAACACTAACAGAATTTCCTAAAACAAATATTGAATTTCTTCAGAAAATATATGCATTAAAAGCAAAGGAAATAATTAAGAGTATCGTAATCACTAAGCACATCTTTTAATACTGCTGCAATTCTATCTCCCCTTTTTACATCTTAGCTGTTTTATACAAGTTTGAGATAAGCAATCTCCAAGATTTGTGTATCTGAAAACATTAGAGAACAAGGAGCACAAAATCTATGTTCCTTGGGTTCTCTAATGAAGCAAATTTATTGCAGCACTTTCCCATCTAAGTTGCTTGTTGCAAACAGTTCAATGTCTCTTAAGAGGTGCTAAAAACCACATAAAAATGTGGCAAGTTGTGCAAAAGTAAAAATAAAGAAACATAATTAAGAAATTTGCTTAGTTATTCCAAATTCTAAATGCTCTGACTGGAAGAACTCAGTTCATGCAGTTTGGAAAATAATACAAATCAAAGTGGAAGGAATAGCATCAAGTGTCAGGAGGCTTCATTGAAAGCTGAATCAATTACCAGGAGAAACAAAACGGGTGAGATGATAAAGCAATATGATTGCAGAGAAGAAAATGTTTGCTAATGCTCCTAAAATCTGCATGCATGTGGCTTCAGTGTTTTTACTTGCTAACAATAACGAGGCACAATATACATCAATAAGTATAACTGTGTAACACTTAGTACAATTCTCACTTTCAAACCAAACAAGAGTGCAATTTAAGAGCAGAATTTTCACATGTGTTGTATGGATTTTAGCTGTGGTAACTAACTTACACCATCGACATTCTGCTCTTGTTATAATTATTTTTTAATTTTTGTATTTTATTTTGATAGAAATATGTACAATTTTTGATCAGTGATTATACTCATCTATTTTTTAAATTTTTCTTCACAGCTGCATCCAGTTGATACAGTTTTTGTAGTATTGCCTATGCTGCTTATCTCTGATGTAATTTACTTGTAGATACATCAGTCATATTTTTAGCTTTTCAGTCCTTTTTCCCCCCTTCTTTGTTTCATACATTACTGTTTCAGAAAATGTACCTTCTAATATCTTTTACATGCTTTCAAAGTATGTGAAAGTAAAATATATTGCACTCTTTTGAAGAGAAATTGTATGGCATACCTCAGGTGTTGACATATGCACAAAAACTGACAGTCTGTAGATTCCCTATGCAATTAGAATTATATTAACTTTGGGCAAAGTAGTGCTAGATAACATGTATGATGAATTTAAGTAGTGATAATGTAGCAATGGTGAAAGTATTGAAATATTTTATAAAAATATGTCTGCAGCCAATAATTAGCAATAGCAATAAAACATCAATTTGCTTTTCTCCTGACACTGTGTGCAAATAGCCATATGAAGTAGCCTAAACCACTAAGAAGTTTACATCAACAAGATGTTTCTCCTGCTTTGCATTTTTCCAATAAACTTCTAAAAGAAAAAAAATACCTAAGTGTATGCTGATTATGAGTACTTATTTGGCTCCCAAAGACTTTCTATTGGAGAGGAATGAAAAGCTGGTACATTTTCTGGTCAACAGCATACATCACATTTTAAAATACATTTTGAAAGCTACTGATCATATTTGTTTACAAAGTTCTGTTGAGATATATGAGAAACAGAAAGTAGTTTTCACTTCATTCAGTATATTTATTTTTTATTTTGGTGTTTAGCACCTGGTGGCATGTTGTTCTTCATAGTCATGAAGTAGTTCTTTGAAGAAAAAAAGAAACATAAAAATTCAACCAAAGCAATTTTACCAAACAAATCATCATTTTATTATTGAATATCAAAGGTAACATTTTTAAAACAAAAATATATAATAATATGGTAGAGTTTATCATAGGATAAACATAATAAATTAAATTGCTGCATTTCACTATTGTTATATGTTAAAAGAAATTATATACTATTTTATATGTATACGCTATTTTTTATTTTAATAAAAGAAAGCAATAGGAGCTTACATGTCTATTTATTAATATATTAAATGCTTATATTTAATTGCCCTGCTGATGTCGATGTATAAATGTTACTGGTGTGTAATACATAATGCCCTAAAGTGCATAGTCTCTGTTACTATTGTTTGAAAATTTAAGTTTCAACATTAAAATAAATTTATTAACATACTTGCCTTAAATGACAGTACCCATGATGGAATATTTTAATAAAACTGTATCTTTCATTATATTAAAACTAAAATGTTAATAAAATACTGAACATATATAATGTTTACATGTTCTCCATTGTATACACTGAACCAAAAGCAAACTTTAGTCAACTCAAGCAACCTTTAGCTGCCTAAATTACTAACATTCTGCTGTAAAGTCTATTGCTGCATGGACACTACCTAAGACAATATTACCAAAACATAAAGCAACATATTTATTGTTTACTTATACATTTTTATGCTTCTACTACAATATCTAAAGAACATATAAATGGCAACTGTGAATTCAGGGTGTATTTTATTACATTGCTGCTATTCCTCATCACATTCCTCTTCAGAAAGAACACTTGACACCCTGTATTTAGAATGTATATATTACACAAGCAAATGAATATCAGGAGTACCAGGTGCTTTCCAAATGTTTATAAAAGCATGTCCTCTTGCCATAAATATGCAACATACACATAGCAGAACCTCAATTATCCATTATTCAATTAACTGTTTGGATCACTTGCTTTTTTTTTTTTTTTGCAAAAGTTGAATTGAATTATTCATGAAATAAACATCTCTGACATGCTCTGCATATGTATTTGCAGGTAGTTTGAGCATATTGTATATCAAGAGATGGCTTCAGTATTTCAAAAATTCTAAAGCAAAGTGCTTTTAAAAATAATGGAACAAAAGTCTATGTTACGTTACTTTCTATGTGAGCGTAACGACAATTGAATATACAATGAACATGTACTCTAGTCAAGAGGTTGTACTGAAGCTTTCAGTTGTGTATTACTTAAGTTTTAGCTTCAAATCACAAAGTAGTCGTGCAACCAGACAATAGTAATGATCATAATGTAGTTATGCCTGGTGATGTATCTACAAAAATTGATGAAAAACAGATGCAAGTGGGTAAGATGTGCATTTAAACTTGTTGATTTACTTTATGGAACAAAAGTTTGTTACCCCTTAATGCGCAGCCCTGCCTGACAAACAATACTTTTGTAGCCATTTTTTTAAATAGACAAGAAATCTAATCTAGAACTCAGGTGTTCAATGAGTTTTTGTGTAACTGCTTATTAAACCTACTGTTTATATTAAGCAAGATGGATTATCTGTCATTTTTGGTTAACCCTAAACCCCACCCTTCTCCACTATAATGGTTAATTGGGGTTCTCTGTAGTAAAAGCAAAAACATGTCCACAGAGCATATTATGGAAGTAAAAGCTGCATTAGATAAAGTATCATCCTTCAAATGATATGCATTCAATAATGTCAAACAAAGGTAGATAAATTATAAGTCATTTCAGTGTGAGTGTTTCTGGAAGAGCATTATTATGTAAACTTACATACCACCACATATATTCTTTAAATCTGTTTTACCTTTTAAGAGTGTTTGCTTTAAGTCCATGCATCAGGTTAATGTACATATGTCTTATTATTTCTAATGAGAACAAGTTCATTTCAGGAACCATTTTAATACATTCTCAAAAATTCAAGTGCAGTAACATTTTACTAAGTAGAAGCAGTCTAAAGGTTCATAAACTTACTTAATTTATGGCAAAATTTCTGCTAAGTTTAAATCTTCACAGCAAACATTTGAACTTAGATCTGGATAATGCTTCATTCTGGCAACAATGTGCTAGACTACAGTAGATGCCACTCTCAAATTAGTACATTTTCTGCTCATAAAAATATTGTATAAATGCTAGTAAAATACCTTACCCAGTATACATTCATTGTTACATTACTCCTTTTGCATCCTTACAGACATGTAAGACATGCATACTCTATTAGGTCAACAGAAAGTAACTATCTTCATAAAATTAAAAGAAAAAAGAAAATTTAAATATTAAAACAATTTTTTTGCTTTGTTTCTGAAAAATAATATATGTTGAATTTCCCAATGTGTATCAGAAACTTTGAAAGAAGTAGCTTGAATAATCTTTCAAAGTGCATAGGCAATGAGCCTTATTATAAGCAGCATAAAATCAATAAACAACAAAATGATGGTGATTATTGTAATATGGTAGCGATAGCTGCAACATTCTGAAAACCTAAGGTAATTACAAAACAAAGATAATAATGATGCAAAACGTTTGCATTTTAGATTGCTGCCATGCAAACTGCACATAAAAGCAATAAGTCTCATATTCATAGCATTGCACTCTGGGGAATAGAGATCAGATTACAACTAGTTAATTACGCTGCAGGAAACAATTTCATAAAAATATATTTAACCATGGAGTTTTCTAGGCCAACTTGCCATCATTGTGCTTTTTAATATAAAAAATTGAAACATTAAACATTCGTTTATTTTAATAAACAGAACTTTGTAGACAAAAATATGATCTGCATTTCAAAAGTTTATTGAGGGTGTAATAGTTGATCGTAAATCAACATAATATTAATTGCTGGCTTGTATTAACATTCTTTAGCATTATTATCTTAACCAAATAAGTGTTAAAGCACTGGGAAAAGGAAGGTGCCCTCATAAGCTGTATGTCATTGCAACTGATTTATATATTATATAATTCTATCTTTTCATTTCTTCCTTTTTATCTGTCATCTGCATTTATGTTAATATATATTTTCTTTTCAGTATACTACCATTTAAGAGATTCCTCTTTCTTTGTATTCCATAAATACTTAGGTTTAGAGCATCTTGCATAAATATACTGGATAAATTAGGAGCTGAACAAATAAACCTAGAAGTATGACATTTTCTGTGATAGTTTTTCAAGTGTTTTAGCTTCACAATGTAAATATGCTGAGAGCTTATCCTTTTCCCATTACTTTAGTTCTTAGACAATCCACTCTCTTTCAGGAGCTACATAACAACCAGAAAAGTAACAGATCTGTTGTCTTACATGTTTAATGAAATATGCTGCTGTTTAGACTTCCTGCAGATGGCTATGATAATAATAACTGCTTTTAGAGGTCTATTAATGCTATTTCATTGGTGTATGGTAAAGTACAATGCTTTTATAACAATAAACAAGGCTAATTTATTTAGTGTTGCTTTCTTTGCTGTTCTGCTCATAAGCTAATCTAGATTTGAAACTATTAACATTAAATTATTTTATTTTTCATATAAAATGTGAAATCATTAATATTACAACTAAAGTTGAAGCTAAGTAATAACTTTTATGCAATATTAGCATTATAAACAGGTTGTTACAATACTCAATGTCGTGCATAATTGGCTCATTTTGCCGAGCATGCCAATAATAACAATGATGTATTTCCTTAACAATAATGTAATACTGGTATTCCAAGTTTCTGTGGCTTGTAGAGAGAACATGAAGCCATTTTGTGGTATTCTTTTCTCTGAGAACATGTAAATAACAAATAAAGAGCAGAGATATGTCTCATTTACGACATATGAACGTGCTCTTACCTATGACAACTATGGATGTGTGTGTGTATGTGTGTGTTTAGTGTTTAATGTTAGCTTTTATTACATACAGCACCACAGGTGGTTAACTATGGATGCTGAATTATTTCATGATTTATTTCCTACAATTTATAATGCTAAGATTGCATAAAATATTGTATGCAACTCATGGATAGTCTTAATACAACACTCATGAACATTGTAGCATTCACTGCTGTTTGACATTCACTCATGCCATAATCATAAGATTATCCACTTGTTGCATAATTTATTCTTCTGAGATTCATTTTGAGGAAAGGATTGAGGTTAGAAATAAACTTAGGCTAAAGCTGAATTATAGCTTTCAGAATTCCTTTTAAGAATTTTAATATAATAGCAAAAGATGAAAATTAAATTTCACTAACTAGTAATTGTTAGCACATTCAACAAGTTGCTCTTTTAGTAACAATTTGTTTCTTAAACTATATGTTTATTAATTCACGAATTTATAAATGAATATGTTTACCATGAATCTGAAGACATGTGTAATTTCAGAGAGGTGAACCATGCCCCAGCAGAACCAAGAGCGATTGCTAAGGCACCAGAAGGTGAGGGATGTCCACGATGCGGCGGTTATGTGTATGCTGCAGAGCAAATGCTTGCTAGGGGAAAGGTAAGCATTTTACTTGTAATATCTTTAAATTGTGGTTTTTCCCATTACATATTGATTTCATTTCATTATGAACAACATTATTTTTTGCTTAATAAATACAAAAATTAAAAGCATTTATGCGTGCCATACTCTTAAAAAGCAAAACTTATTTAAGAAAGAAAAATGAGAGCATTTACAAAAATATACTGGATGCAGAAAAAACAATGTACAGAAAATTATAGAGACAAAAGTCAGTAACTACCAAAATAAGCATTTTGAGGTTAGGAACAAGGGATTGTAGAAGTGTACTGCGCATGTGTGTCAATGTTAAATATGTTTGTGTACTAGTACTCATTAGTTGAGACAGTACAAATATTTTTCATGTGAGTTACATCTCATTTTGACTGGCAAATGAAAGAGTTCAATAAAGTCAACTTATGTTCATGCAGTGTTCCTATTGTATTACATCTGTAATCCTAGCTTCTAACCTCAAAATTGTTAGTTTCATACTGCCTTTCCACTCTATAGTTTCCTGCAACCTGTAATCTGAAAAAAAAGCTTGGATAAGTTATTCTTATCTAGAAAATAAACAGCACCGAAGCGGCAGCATCTTCAATGTTGGTGAAGCAATTTAGGTACTATTAAGCTCAGATATCAACAGAGGTAAACCCTATGACAACACTGTAATAAGTCCATGTGGTGGGACACAAGAAATCTTTCTATAGGCCAAAGTTCCAATCCCAGTTGAGCCACATTGTGTAGCTGAGGGCTTTACTCAAGATCTTTTCCTGGTTATTTGGATGAACATCAGGTTGGAATGTTTCAGCATGTTAGAGCCCTGAACTCATTTACGCATTTATATTATTGAGTTGTTCACTATCTTTAAGATATAACTAGCTAAAAGATGTTAGTATTCCAAAGGAAACATTATTTCTATATGTAACAGTGCTTTCAGAAAGGTAATGTGTAGAGATTTTAGTTTGTTGATTACTACTTTCATTTTTTACCTTTTTAATCAAATGAATATGCTTTCATTAGAGATCCCAGAACATTCATGTAGATATTGTTTCACATTTTTATTGCTTGTGTAACACGATAGATTCTGTATTTTAAAAAAGCTCTATATTTGGGCAAAATCATACTAAAACCCTTGTTACTACAATCAGTAATCAATTAGGTTTTATTTAAGGTATTCTAAAACTAAAAGAAAAACATCTGAGATTATATTTTTCAGTATTCTTTTATGTAAGGAGAACTACAAACAGACAGAAGGCATTCAGTGCTTATTTGTATCTATCTCTGATATAAGGAAATTTCTTGAAGTTAATAAGTGAGATCCTAGTAATTAAATAAGAAAAAGAACTACCTTATATTGGATACTTTATTCATGTTCTTATGAAACAAAATAGTATCACATATTATATGTGCAATATAGATGTGAAATATCATACCATAGGGCTGGCATAAGGGATGCTTCCGATGTAAAAGCTGCAATCACTCCTTGGACTCCACCACACATTGTGATGGCCCAGATAAAGAGATATACTGTAAAGGTATGACAAACAAGAAATGCGGAATGAGAGCAGAGACTATGTCCTGCTTGCCTTTCACAAGATCATGTCAAACTCCATTCTTATGCAAAAATAATATTTAAAATTGTGTAATTTAAATAGATGAACTGAGTGTATTCTTAAGCTGTAAATCTCTTAAGTAAAAGTGTAAAAGGTAGCTCAATAATATACTCAAGTTAGCAAAGTACACTAAAACATTATAGTAATGCTTACAAGATAGAACTTAGACTTTGACACCTACACCTTTTATATCAGAAAACAAACCTTGACATTCACTATGCATTATATAACCTAGAACGGCACTGTCCAACGCAGTGCCCACGGGTGCCATGGTGTCTGTGAAGTATTTTTCTGGCACGTTTCATAAGCAAAGTTTTACTCCTACTATTTCTAATATTAATTCAAATTTCAAGGCAAACTATTTCCTTTCCAATATCTCCATGAAGTATGTTTTTGTACACTTAAAGCTGTATTCATTGCTTCCCTAGCCAGTGCTTTCCCTTTTTCCACTCAAAAGAAGGGTCCTTGCCCTAATAGTGGTCCTGATGGTGCCCACGCCTCCTTCGGCATGATTTAAATATGCCCGAGCACATAAGAAAGTTGGATAGCACTGATCTAGAACATATTAGACTATGCTGTGTATTTTTTAATTATGAAGTGATGCTAATTAGGAGAGATAGGAGAATCTTTTGAAATTACCCTTTGTCTGTGCTACTGAAGTAGAGATATTCATTTTGCAACTGACAGAAAAACTGACACAATAGCCTCAAATTGCCATTTGAACACTGTGCGCAACAAAGTACTGTGAATTTCAGAGACTTTGCTGTTTTTGTTTTACAGTAATACTGGGACACTATACAGATCTTGGCTTCTAGATCACAGCATATTTCCATCACCCTCTAGCTTCCCTTGGCCTGATGGTCCAGACAATTTTCTATTGCAGCCTCTATCATCATTTTATTTCCCTTTGTCTGCAGGTTTGAGGTTTAGGTGCTCCTATACCACGTTAATTTTTACTTCCATGTTGGATTTGATTTCTTCTAACTCCTTTGTAATGGAATCTTTCAAGTCTTTTATTAGAACATTCATATCATATTTTACAGTCAGTGTCAAAGCTGAGTTCAGATTTCATTTTTTTCATATCAGTTCCCATCTCCAACATTCCGATTTCATATCTGTCTCCATTTTCCCCATTATAGCCAATAGGCTTTCAAATATTTCCTTCATAATCATACTTAAATCCCACTTCTGTCACCAGTTTTCATTCTCACTTCACTAATGAGATTTAGGTCAATTTTCACTCTCATCTCAGTTTTCCTCATGAAGTAGTGGTGCATGAAGCAGCCTCTTCTTCCATCCATTTCACTCACTGAAGCATAGAACACAAGACCTCTCTAATCTCTCACTGTAGCAGACTTACTGTATGACTCAATTGTTGTCACAACCTGACTCATAGAATACACTGCATTACAAATGTATCACAGGAAAAGTAATTAATTTATATATTGCCACTGGAATTTTCCAGGGAGTTCTAGAATGTTTGTGGGAGGCAGGGAGAAAGAAAGTTTGAGAACACTTCTTTTATCTCTCAATACCATTTCTAGTATTTATGCCGTGTGAGTGTCTCTTCAGCCAGTCAGACAGTCAGTTGGCACCTTTGAGGCGATATTGTTTAGAAGAAGTCTCCTAAAATAGTTAAAATTTGTGTTTATAGTGGTGGCAGAAAAAGCCCCCTAAAATTGTGAATCATTGTCCTAGTGGGCAATGATGTAGATCTTCAATTGTCTGAGCTTGTTCATGTGTTATCGGAATTGGCGTCATGTGGAAATCGCGAAGTCCGCGAATAATTTGAAAAGTTATCGGCATATAGTGTTTATTGGAAGAACATTGTGTTTTAAAAGTTAACAGGAGTAACAATGCAGAGAACTAATATATAATTAGTAAGGCTGCATAAAAAAATAGAAGAAGATTACGAACTCGCAAAATTACGTAGTCCGTGTTCGGGTAGTGTGAACCCCGCAGGGCTTGAGACAAAGGACGGCAATCCAGAATATTTGTATTATTGTTTGTGACGTAAAGGAACAATAAACAAGTATATTAAAAATATAAAAAGGAAATTTAATCATCCTTGCAAGGTGTAGACCTATACCACGCCCTGAGGTACATCAAGAAGTTTGATGAAAAATATTTAGAGTCTCATAGCTGCATTAAACGTAAATAACTGTCTCAAACGTCGCACCAACAACGTGTGGCAAGTAAGAAGAGCGAATAAACGTACCACCTTCTGTGCATTAATAGACCCATAACGCATCACAATATTCTTTTGAACTCTTCTGTGGGTACTTTAAACAAAAGGCTTGTTGTAACCATCCAATAATTTATGACATATAAATATAATGTAACAATAAGGAAAAATTGAACCTATTAACAACATTACTAAGACAAGTGAAGTTTTTAGTTTCTAATTTGTTCTTCCTTTAGAATAATGTAACAAATTTAGAACCAATACATTAAATCTTACGTAATAGAATCCAATTTGTAAAACACATTTTATAGTTATTATTTATTTATGCCAACAAACTTACTGTTGGTGTTTATAAACACACAAGCCGTGTGTGGGCAATGTTTGAGAGGTAGAACTGGAACTTAAAAATTCAATGCCACAGCTGGGACTTGAACCACAGACCTTCCGCTTACCAGGCAGGTGCTCTAACCATTGAGGTACTGTGACAATCTGCCAGAATGGCATTGAATTCTCAAACCAGTTTGTATTTCTCCTGGTAAACCACAAAGGCAGTCTCACATCAGAGACAATGATTAGAGCACCCACCTGGTAAGTGGAAGGTCTGTGGTTCAAGTCCCAGCTGTGACATTGAATTTTTAAGTTCCAGTTCTACCTCTAAAACATTGCCCACACACGGCTTGTGTGTTTAAAAACACCAACAGTAAGTTTGTTGGCATAAATAAATAATAATTACCACCTGAAGGTTATTTAATCCTGGGTCATAAAGTACTTACAATAGTGAGTCACCATTGGGGTAATTGTCCAGTTCTACCTCTCAAATATTTTATAGTACTTATGCTGTTTTTAATGCTCCAGTGATGTTCATGCCAATATGTACTATATATTCATCAACATTAATTATATGTATATTATATACAGCTTTAAAAGCTCAATTCATAGCAATGGCAAGCTTGACATGATCTGGTGATATAATTCATGAACCCCTAATCTGAAAGTGAATGAGAAGGTTATGTCTGTACCTTTTACAGCACAAATAAGGGTACTGTGTGATATTATGTATCTGTGTGACACTCTTTATGCACTGTTATTTTCCAGAATGTCTTTTTTATCCTTTTGTTATTAATACTACTTTCCTTACTGCTGTTTTTTATTAATGTTTTTCTGGCATGTTTGCCAGTCCTAACAGCCTAATTATGACTTAAAGCTGAAAGCATCCACTTTTGAATTTTGAATGCCATAATTTTTATTCTTAAAATTAAAAATAGTCAAACTGTTGCCTTTATTCTTCAGTGGTTTTATTTTACTATATTTCTTTTATTTTTATTTTTTATTTAGATATGTAAAACCAAAAAGAAACCAAAGAATGATATTAACAAAAGCATCCCTTTTTTGAAGTTAGAATTTTATCCTCAGCTGTTTTTATTCCCCCCTTGAAATACCGCCACAGCAATGAACTACCTCTAACATTCCTTGCATCTTGCTTAAAGGGTTATGATATGAAAACTTCCTTTTTCTGTGATTTTCATCCTCCTTGGAATTGTGTATTATTTTTAAGGCATGGCACAAAGGATGCTTCAAATGTGCAGAATGTACAAAACGTCTTGATTCTGTCAATTGTTGTGAAGGTCCTGATATGGATATTTACTGCAAAGGTGCGTAAAACATGATTTTAAAACATCACGTTTACTAACAAAAAAATATTATTAAAAATTAAACGTAACATTTACATATTAGAAAATATTTATATATAATATTTTAAAAACTAAAAGCAAATTATTACAGAAATTTGTTAGTGTTAGTGATGGAAACCACTCAGGAAGTAAATATCTAGTTAAAGCCTGCTTGTTACCAATAACAATGATAAATAACAATACTTCATATCTCACCCATTTTTAGCATGAACATTCATCTTAATTTACATTCACAACATTTTGGTGTGCAAAGAACTTCCTAACCTAATAACACTTTCATGATTTCAATTAAGGATTGACTCTGGTGTGTGCTCTTTTCTTTTTGTTAATAGCTAATTTTGTATGCTTAAGCACTCATTTAGTATAAGCTATGTGTGGTAAAAAGCCAAATATTATTTATTTTTTTCTTTTAGATTGTTTGTTTTTTGTTTTCAATCAGGTTAAATTAACATGCTAACAATTTTATTGTTGTGATAATACAGAATGGTCCTTTTATGGCTTGGCTGTAAATCACATTCCACACACTGCCTAATATACTGGGAGTTTCGTTCTAAACCTCCCATACACATTCTCTTGAGTGACAAAAGTATGCACAAAAAGAGTACTAATGTGCTTATAAGTGATGAGACATTCCTGACAAATAAAATTTCCATTCACACACATGAGCACTTTGTGCTTGTTAACCTACTTCTGCTCTGATATTATCTTGAAGTTCATCTATAATATGCAGATTGTTCCTATAAACTTAATTGTTTTAGAGTTGCCCACAAATAGGACTCACACACACACACTAAGATCCGGGGAACAGGGGGCTTAGCGTTTAGTGATCCCAGTGTTCTAAACTTATTGATGAGACATCTGTCAGTATCTATTTGGAACTGAAATACCAGGAAATGTATCCTGAAATTGTCTATATGACTCAGGTTTTACATAAATATTGCACATAAAACTACTTCATTCAAGTATGAATTTCTCATTAGGCATTTTAGTGGATTAATAACAAGATTAGTTCACTAAAATGGCATGCAGGGGAAGATTCTTGGCATCTCTCTGAAAGATAGAATATCAAACACCTTGATACACAAGATGTCAGCAACGGTAAACATAGCACAATGGGCTACGAAGACCAAGTGGAAATGGGGCAGCCATGTGATGAGCCCGTAAGATGACAGATGGACAGCACGAGCTACCACATGGGACCCTTATATCGGCAAGAGACTCCCAGGAAGACCAAGACGCAAATGGTCGGACTTGTTCAGAAAACAAGTAGGAAGACAGTGGACCACCATAGCCAGAAACAGAAAGGAGTGGCAAGAACTAGAACAACAATTAAGTGACCATGTGCAATCCAATGTTTAGTGTATTATGTATGGTACCCTCTTACATGGACTAGCTCACCGCGTGAGTGTTTTAAAGCAGCTACCCCTACTTGTAGGAGACCTTTGCCCTCAATGGGACATCACAGGCTATTTTCACTCATTCATTTCAATAACATGATAAAAACTCCAACAATAATAAGTATACTCTAAAGTAATTCACACACAACACAGATTTTAAATAAGATATCACCTTTGAAATGCTCAAGTCTTTGCAAGATGAGTTGAAGGCAGTAATCAACAGTTGATACACACAATCAGTAAAAAATAACCTTGAGTGGGTCATTCACTGCAGAACAATTACAAGGTCACTGCAGTGCAAGCAAATCATGCATATATGCAATTAATGGCCAGACCACAAAACAATCACTCGGTAGAATAAAAGGAATTAGGTATAACATTTGTGCATATTAAGTGTTTGATTGTTGTTTTATTTCCCATTCAGCATGCATAAATGCAAAGTTAACAACTTGTGTGGTTTTACTAAAGTACAACAAAATGTCCTACTCTAAGAATAGGTATCATAAATAATTATGTTATAATTTCAGGCAAGAAGCGTGTTTCATTCACAGAGCATATACTGATTGCATAAAGATGTATTATTTACCTAAATTAGTTAAAATTTATGAGTAGAATGATTATGCTTTAGTTTCATTTACTAAAGTCAGCAAGAACTAATTTGGCACTTGTCAGCTATAGGATTCACTTACCTGTGAACGAGACTAGCCCTATCTCATCCAACTGTGTTACAAACACATCCCACAATGATTAGTCGATTGGATGAGATAGACTAGTGTCATTCACAGGTGAGTGAATCAGCTAGCAGTCCAGTGCTAGGTTAGCTCTCGCCGACGGTTATGTATTATTTGTAATAATCCATGTACTTCCCCCTCCTGCCCAAAAAATCCATATGCAGTAGGAGCTGCAGTTATCAAGAATTGTTAAAGCATATTGGAACTGCATTTGTTGAATAAATTAAGTCTCACTCACTGTATTTCCTTTGAGAAAGGGGCACTATATCAAGATTAGGTCCTTCTGGGAAAAAGTCTATGTGTGCATTTGTCAGACAATCTATGTGTCTGTGAAAGCATCATGACTTAAAAACAAAATATAAGAAAGATACCGAGTTTTGTATTAAGTTCAGCATCTTTCTATGACACAATACAAATATACTGTAAATGAAAATTATACTCTATTGGGTGCAATACTTAAATAAAACACTGTACGAAAGTACCTTCATTTATGTGCATAAGATATTAAAGATGTTCTGCATCCTTCAACTGGAAAGTAACATTATATGAAATCTCACAAAACAATTTTCACTTAAATAAGGAAAATTGAAGCTACTAACAGTGAAGCAACAAGATTCTAAAGTAAGAACAAATTAGAAACTAATTTGTAACGAATTTGTTTGTATAGCTTTGAGAATGAGTTGGAGACAACTTGAAACCCTGGGTCAGTTTGTGCAAAAAGATAGTGCAAAATTCCTAAGATAAGTGAAGTTTTTAGTTTCTAATTTGTTCTTACTTTAGAATTTTCACTTGTTTCAACATTTTATCTTTTTCATTGATAACCTCTTGGAATTCATTTCCTGGCTGTTAACAAATGTGCTGAATTAAATACAAATGATTTGTAAATAACATATATTTCTCTTAGAGAACCGTAGCAGGTGATGCGTGTTATCAATTTCATTACTAAGCACCATGTTTATAAAATGATTACTTAGTGCCATCTTTTGTTGCCTGGCTCAAACTGCACATTTAAATAATGTGTAGAAATTTTTGAAGCTCTATAAATGATAGTTCTTGCTAGCAGCAGAATTGGCAGTGATTGCCAAGATCAAACAACCATTTAAATTATCAGATTTACTGATAAAGAGTTCTCTAAGAATAAAAACAAACAACAAAAACAAATAAGCACATATTGCACTGATCATTAGTAAAATTGCTTTATCTTTGGTTTGGTTATCTTTAGGGACAGATAAAATATGCACAAAAATTTGGCAAAATATTATGAAGTATATATACTTAAAGCCAAAACATCTTATACTTTAAGGATTTGGAGAAAGTTCAATTCATTAGTTTAAAAAGAATAGGCTTTGTAGATGTTTTCCCATATTTAACAATAAAATATCAAATGGAGGTTACATATTACATGGAGTTTATAGATTTTAACCATTTTGAAACCCTTAAACTTAAAAAAGAAGAAGTTACTGATTGCTTTGTCCATGTTGAGCAAGCTTCACTCTCAATGATGTCCCATAGTTGATAATCCAGCAGATTCAGATCTGGATTTCCTGATGGTCAATCCTGGTGGACTATAAACTTGGGAACATTGTCCTTAAGCCACTATTGCATGTGTTTAGCCTTATGAGCTGGTGCACAGTCTTATAATGTTATATAACACTGGGTTTTTCAACAAGAGGCCCTAAAATGAGATTTGAAGCAAACAGTGCTGTATTTTGACATAAATGTCACATGTGCTGCTGTAGATAATTAGCCGCAACATTTGAAAGCCTGTGCAGCTTCCAAAGTACAACATTTTCAACATTCTAAGTAATTATCTGTTCTTTGTATTCACTATCTTATAGTTAATAAATGATATGAAAATGTTTGGATAATTACATTCTTTGTTATAATACCCATGTTTATAGTTATGACAGAACTTATTATATGAGTAGGTGTATACTTTGCTAAAGAAAACTATTTTAAAAGTAAGAAGTCTTAAATCTTACAAAATACAAAGAGATATAATAATTTTCATAAAATATTAACATTTTATCAAAAATTATAAAATATAAAAATACTTGTTTTCATAGTGATAGCAAGCATATTTTGTCTGGCTCTAGTTATCACATTTAAAGATAACTTCTTGGCAGTTACGTACCTATATTAGGGAAAATGTTATTTTGCAGCTGTGCAAAGAATATGTGTTTCTTATGAATTATGGTTTTATGACTGAGTGAATACATATAATACATTATGACTACTTGAGTTTATATTCTGACACAATTAAAATGTTAATGTTAGCATTTTCTTGAAAGTAATCTGTATTATTTCAACAGTTTGTTATGGTAAAAAATTTGGACCCAAGGGCTATGGCTATGGTCAGGGAGGTGGTGCTCTTCAGAGTGACATTGCATATGCTAATGGGTATGTAGATTAGTGCAAGAGCTTCAATTGGTCATCCTCAGGCATTTCATCAATTAAAATACACTTTGGCTCTAGTTATCTAAAAACAGTGAAACACATCTAAACATAAACTCACAGTAATGACAGAATGATATGGGCTAAAGCAAGAAAACATGATAAACAATATTACTTTGTATAAGTGCAGCAACATATCCTGAGAAATTTAGGTACTAGGTACTTCATTGGCGTACAACTGCATGAAACTTGCATTCAACAGATCCTAGGTTTGATTCCCATCAATGGTCCATTCTGACTTTAGATTTTTGTAGCATTTCTTGTCAGTAGGCAAATGCTGGAGTGGTTTCTAATTTAGTCATTTAATCTATGGAATGAAAAGGAAATGATGGGAAGAAAACCATGGTAACTAAGAAATCCTTTGTCTACTGACCATGAAAAACCAGAAAAGTTCAAGGACAGAATGTGGGTGTTGACGGGAATTGAACCTAGGACTTCTCAAATGTGAGCCTCACACATTACCCTGAAGCCACCTCAGTCATATACATTGACTTAAACCTAACCTCAAAAGAATCATATTAAAACCTAAGGGCTTCATGTCACCTATTTTTTACAAACATAAATTGATAATTAGGTGTGTGTTCATAGAAACATTGCATACTGATTTCCTACAGTTGCACACACATCACTACAACAGCACATAACACTGAAGTCTAACAAAAATACCTAAAACTTCTGGTATTTTTTTATATTTTTATTTGGATAGGTCTGTTGAAACATGAAATCAATGTTGCAATGTATCTAGATAGATCACAGCTAAACATTTTAAAAATTGATGAATCAGTAATTCTACATTTATTTTGATGGCATCTGGTTAATTCCATATAAGTAAATGCTACACTTGATTGTTAGTTTAATGATACACCCTTCATTACCCAGATCAGAGCCACAGAATATATAAAATGCCTTATGATGGCCATACAATTGTTTGCATAGCTAAAGATATTTATTTTTTCCTCTCAAACAATATAGTCTGCTACGCAAAACGTTTTGGACCTCGTGGACTTGGTCGTGGAGGAGGAGGGTCTTCAATAGGTTTCATGGCAGATGAAACAGATGACAGGTTGGCTGGATTTTCCATGCTATGCAAAAGCATGGAAAACATATCCATGAGTATTTGTACCCTGCAACTATATGTTTTGTCTCCTCTGTATGAAGTTTGGTATCACTTTAATTTTTGCAAAGAATGCTGATGACCATGAAAATGTATGATCCGGTAACCCTACGAATATTTTCATTTTATCAAACCACATACCCATTTTGGAAATGTTAAATCATGGTTTATATACCCTCCCCAATATTTTGTTGTTTTTTCCTGGAATGTTTTGGATTTTTACTCCCCGGATTACAAATACCTGCATTTTTGGTTTTTGATCTGCAACCAGCTAGAAAGAAATAAGTTTTATTCTTCTCCTCTCCCACTCTATATATTGCATATTAAGCATGTTCACTTAAAGACTGTATTGTTTGTTACCTGGTATGCTAATGTGATTTTTCTATTAGAATGTCTTCCAGTATCTGACAGAATTAAAAAAATATATTGATTTTTTTTAGTTACAGAATGCTAAGAAAGTAAACAAAAACTGTTGTAAAGTGTAAATGTTAGTAGGTACTAGAAATATAAATATGTAATAGAAGTACCATAGTGATTTATTTCCTTTTGTATATCAGACAGTCAGTAAAGCATGAGTAGCATTTGAAGTAAATACAAAGTAATTTTCCATATTTTGTGTAGAACTGTAGTTTTCATTCCCATATTTTTTCTCATTAGAATCTATAACATGAACAATTGTTTTCTTAGCATAATGAAATTCCAAAAAGAACATTTTAAATCTATTTTTAGTAAAATCTCTCTCACTTATCCTAAAATTTAACTCTGTTGGACTATGCTGCAAAAAGTGTCTTAGTAACACTTTGCAGGCTGTAAACAAATAAACATCAAAATGGCTGTCTCAGAAATTCTGCATAACAAACTTTATTTTAAACTTGCAAAGAATATACAAAATACGGAATTATAAGCATGAGAAAAATTAATTGAGAATTATATTTTTTTTTCTTTACTTTTAAAATGATCTTTTAATTTGTCAAATTGTAATACAGAGAGCTTTTACTAAAAATTACTGTGTGCATCACATAAGTATAGTTGTGTTCCAAGCTCATGAACCCTGAAAGGAATGTGTACACATGACAGAGAACTTACAAGCCCAGAATCCAACTTCAGGAACTTAGCACACTCATTCTGCTTTCCAGATGAGATACAGAGTGCCATAATAGATATAACATATGCTCAAAAGGACTGTGTTTACATTATAACCAATCCTTCACATAAATTTAAAACAGGATAGTTTGGTGCACACACATAAAATGAAAAATTAACATTTTATTATTAATGAGGAGGCCATCAACACTAGATTTTAATAATATCACTGAATACACATGTGGTTAAAATATTTCTATTACTGTAAGCATTTCAAAAGCACAAATTGAACCATAATCACATGTACCTATGAAATGAATTGCTTTCTGCAGTGTTTTAATGCTACTTTTGTTGTTTTAATAGTGAATCATCTGCAGCACCTAAGACAACAGTGGTAGACACTGCCGCTATTAAAGCACCTCCAGGCCAAGGATGTCCTCGATGTGGTGGAGTAGTATATGCTGCTGAACAAGTGCTCGCCAAGGGCAGAGTAAGTATTAATTCATAGGACACATTGGCCATGTACTGGTACTATACAGATCAGATTTCAATTTTTCTATCACTCATCTTTGAAAGCCAAACAGAAACTAAAGTACATCTACTTTGAAAAAAGAGCTGTTAGCTATGTAGGTTATCTTACAGTGGCTCTGCAGAGATATTTTCAGACAGTTAAAGTTTCTAACACTACCTAGCTTTTACCTACGAATTGTGGCTATAAAATAACTGGACTGGGGCTTCAAAATCTTACATGAAAAAAATTACACACTGGAAATATTATCTCTCTCTTAATCCAGTGTTCATGATTGCCGATTCTATCTTCCAGAAACCAAATGCCATTCCTCTCCGTCTCTCCACTGATCCAAATTCATAAAGTACTTTTCTTTTGCACAATTTGCATCCTATTAATCCCATTAACCTTCCAAACTTGGTGTTTGGTTTTTTTAACATTTTTATGATTTTTCGGTGAGCAAGGAGCTGGTCTGTTGCACCTGGAGGCCAGGTAATTTTAATTCAATATTTTCTTCCTTTAACCTTTGATATTCCCATATCCAACTGCAAGGTAGCAGTGCTAGTTTTGGTCTACCCTGGGTATTTTATTTCCCTGGTACCCATTATATCTAATGAGCATTCCTCTATCCACTGCCTGGGGAAGCACCCAATGGGAGACTAGCAGCTTCACACAGGGGAATATTATCACCTTCAAAATAAATCAAAGAAAAATTTAACCCATTAACAGTGAAGCAACAGAATCTAAAATGAGAACAAATTAGAAATTAAAAGGTTCACTTATAGTAACTGGTTTAAATAAAGCTTTGAAGATGTGGTGGAAGCACCTTGAAACTAGTCAGCAGCATTTGAAGAACTTGCAGCAATTACTAAGATAAGTGAAGCTTTTAGTTGATACTTTCCTTCCTGATTCCAACACTGCTCCATGCACATTTTTCACTGTTGGAGGCAATGCTGCTGGTGCATTTCTGTAGATTGTTCACCAGGTTCATTGCTTTTGCTTTCACTGCTTCTAGAGACTCGAACTGGGTTTCTTTCAATATAGGCTTGATTTGGGGGAACAAACAAATCACAAGGGGCCAGATTCGGTGAGTATGGCAGATGTTGTGTTTTGCCAGAAAGTGTGTTGTGTGCTAGTGCATTATCTTGATGCAGGATTCATTGGGGATTATTCGACATTTCCAATCTTTTCCATCTGATCCACACAAACATGGCTCCTAAAACAACCTTCTGATTGGCTAATGATTCGAGTGCTCAAGTGATAATCTTTCCTAACAATTTCATGAACTTTTGTGATGTTTTCACCCATTTCTTGATGATCAAAGGGGGCCAACTTGTGGATTATTTTCATTCACTTCTCTTCCTTGTTTGACTTCTTTGAACCAGTAAAAGTTGAGTGTGGGATAAACACTGATTATTATTTGAGAGGTAGAACTGGAACTTAAAAATTCAATGCCACAGTTGGGATTTGAACCACAGACCCTCCGCTTATCAGGTGGGTGCTCTAACCATTAAGTTATTGTGACAACCTGCCAGAATGACATTGAATTCTCAAACTAGTTCATATTTTCTCTCAACAGTAAGTTTGTTGGCATAAATAAATAATAATTACTGATTATCATAATTTTGCATTACCAATTTGAAAGCTTCTGTAGTGGATTTTCCAAGTTTTACGAGGATTTTCAAATTCAACATCTTTCTGTTCAAACTCAGGTATGCAAGGTTTTTAAAATGGTTGCTACAGTAAGATTGTTGGTTCCACATCAGCCTAAGTTGAATGATCACTGGAGGGGAAAACAGGATCCACTCGTCTCAGTCATTATTATCAAAACCACAGGGAATTGAAAAAATAATCAGTTTAGTTATTTTGTAGCCACGCCTAATGTACAAAACCATACTGTACTTAGTAAGGTTTAGAATACCAATGCAGATTGACTCCAAGAACCACAACCAACACATCCCTGGCTACAGACTTTGTCTTTATGAAAAGATCCCTTGTTTTATGTGGATAAAACTTGACAATATTCTACCCAAAGAAATTAATATGTTCAATTCTGCATCCACCTGACTGAATTGCAATATATTGAGAGTGATATTTACTTAATGTTGAATCAGTGTTAGTAACACTGACAACATGTTTTACTTACATGACACGTGTGTCCAACAATATTGGTCAATCAGACACCTTCTGATGATGGGAACAACCATTGCTAAAACATGTTATGTAAGTAAAACATAAGTGATCTCAGTGTTAATAATTCTAACTCAACATTAAAATAAATTGAAAAACACATCACTGTTTCTAACTTCTTTTCATATAGTAGTGAAAGTGATGTTTTTTGTACACAGGAATGGCATCGTAAATGCTTCAAATGCCGTGACTGCACAAAGACCTTGGATTCCATTCTTGCATGCGATGGTCCCGACCGTGATGTCTACTGTAAGACTTGCTATGGCAAGAAGTTTGGACCCCATGGATATGGATTTGCTTGTGGTTCAGGCTTTCTTCAAACTGATGGACTCACGTAAGTACATACTTGAATATGCTCTCCCTCTCTGTCTATGCTTGGTACATTAGATTGTAAAAATTTGTAAATCAAATATACTCTCTCTGGGTCGCACTTATAGTCTTTTGTCATCCTCCGTTGTCTGAGGTAACATGCTAGATTTGGTTCCCAGGATTACAGATTCAAACCTGGCAAAGGGCAATGGACTTTTTCAAGAGTAAGAATTTTTATTCAAACTGTCACTTCACTCAGATTTCATTTTTACTTAACAATTCAGTTCAATTTCACAGGCACTTCAGAGATATGAGACATATTTTTGAAGTAGCGATATTTTTTTTAAAAATAGAACATTATTTTCCAAATACTTTATCATTCACATCCTTACATCTTTCACTACTTCTAAACTTAGTTACCACCCTTATTTAGCCACTTATTGTAATGGGAAGCCAGTAAGCCTTTGTGAAAGAATGATGCTGCCTGTGATAAAAGCCAAGTCTGCATTTCTTTTAAACATCATCATGGTTGAAATGTTTTCTGCCAAGAAATTTCCTCAGATGAAGAAATAGGTGAAAATCCCTTGGTGCTAAATCAGACTGCAGGGAGGATGGTAAAATTTTTTGCAACGAAACAATGTGATCAGAGCTTGAGTTTAGGAGATTTAGCTGTGTGTGGCCGGACATTGTCACTCATTGCTTCCCTATAAACCTCGCACAATTGGGATTGAATGTTTACTAACATAACATTTCTTGTATTCAAAAAATGAACCACTGATTTGACTTCATAGTCAGTGGGTTGTTCAATTGTTTTAAACATTCCAAAATGCTCAAAATTATTTCATAACCAAAGCTTTTTACAGTGTTGAAGAATACCTAAACTTATAGATATTTTCTATGATGTTTTGATTATACTAATTGTACTTTTAACTTATCTAATTATATTGTATATACTATGTAATTACTAAATTCCTTTCTATTTATGTTTCTCATGACATGGGCCCTTACAGGGTACCTTTTTATATCATCTTATGTATTGACTCATGATATGATTCAATTGTGTATTCCACTGTATTGAACTGAATGAATAAATAAAAATAGCACTACAGCGGCAAAATATTTAAATGGTATTTTTAAAAACATGCCTCGTATCAGTTGCTAAATGTTATAGCAGCCTTTCAGAAGAAACAACACATTTTTGAAACAGACAACTTAAAAACTTTTACTGCACAAATTATTTTACAGGTTAATCATTCTTTATCTATAAACAAAAAATGATAAAGGTTCACATATGAAACAGAATAAACGATGAGACTACCTTTGTGGCTGGGTGGTTGGCTTTCCCACTTCTCAAACCCAGAGGTCATGAATGGGGCAAGAACATCTTTTCTTTATTTTAAAGGCAGAATTATATGCTATCTACCACGGAATCTGCAAGTATGGGTGTAGGAGTGAATATGAATATGATTAAGAATAAAAAGTAATAAAACTCAATGTTAAGAAACCTAGTCAGCAAGATTTTCTTGTTTTTCTAATTTATTTATAGACGCTCTTGAACTGCTATGATTCTCAGCATCTCATTCTATATCAGACATGAAAAACCACTTAATTTTGTTCAGAAGCTTCTTCGTCAGGCTTGAGATTCTTTGACATGCCATAAATCTACAACATGGAAACATCGGTTTTACTTCCATTCTGAAGGAATCCATACTAATGATTTTTACACCTGAAAAAACCATTACCTCCCCCGGGTTTCAAGCTGCTACCTTAGGAACCATTACATTAGTTGTTTCTCAAGCCAAAGCCCTCAATATGACCAAAAAAGTTAAATGGGGCTGTACATATAAAACAATTAAAAAAAGAAAAGAAAGATTCTTATTCAGATAAAACTGAAGTATAGTAGACTCACGTTAATCTGAGACAATGGGGGGGTGAGGGTACCTCGGATTTGGAATAATTCAAACTGTATGGAATACTATAGAAAAAATCATATAAGATGAACTAAAACCAATAATAACTCAAGGTAAGGCTGATTTTAAAGTGTGTCTGTTTTATCTAGAAAGAATTTGTTAGAAACATTTAACACAATAAAATTGTCTTTTGTCTGTTTTTTAAATTTATATTGCTCCACATGGCAAAGGAGTCTCAGCGATGACTCTCATATTTTCTTAACACTTGCACCAGTGGCAAGGAGTACA
Source organism: Tenodera sinensis (assembly GCA_030765045.1). NCBI lineage: Eukaryota > Metazoa > Arthropoda > Insecta > Mantodea > Mantidae > Tenodera > Tenodera sinensis. Next base: position 97,705,268 of record CM060969.1, on the reverse strand, counting down.
CTAATGGCTTACCTATCTGGAAACATACTACAGAACTTGCACATAGTATCATAAACCCTCTACTGTGATGCCCCAGTTTGTTATAAGTAAATCTGAACAAACACATTTTGTTGCCTAAATTGAACTTTTACAATAAATAGGATTTTTAATTTTTTCTGCACAAGAATAATCACAAAATGTTACGTCCTTCAACTATTCTATGTGGAGGCAGAAATGACATCCTAAGTGGAAAAAGTTTCAGTTCACCCATCACCCAATGAAACATTCCCTTGTCATGTGGGTTTGTTTACAACCTTTAAGTTCTATGAATATATCTTTCTCTCTATAAAAGTTCTCGCACACTTTAGGCAATAGGTGGGGAGGCACAGAAGTATACAGTAAATATGTCAGTCATGGTGATGGTGATGGTGGTGGTGGTGGTGATGGTGATGGTGGTGGTGATGGCAGTGGCAGTGGTGGTGGTGATGGTGGTAATGGTGGTGGTGACGGTGATGGTGGCGGTGGTGATGGTGACGGTGATGGTGGCGGTGGCAGTGGTGGTGGCGGCGGCAGTGGTGGTGGCGGTGGCAGTGGTGGTGGTGGTGAAGGTGATGATAATGATAATGATGATAATAATGATGATGATGATGATAATAATAATAATAATAATAATAATAATAATAATAATAATAATAATAATAATAATAATAATAATAATAATAATAAACAATAACATTAACAACAACAACGACGACGATGATGATAAATTGTCTTCAGTGACCCAAATTTAATGACATCTTGAATTTGTGTAACTGTACTATACTGTAAATGTATGAAATGTAAATGAATACCTATTTATTGTTGATTCAGGGATTTTTACAAAATTGTAATATTGTTTCTTTTGATTGCTTTAGGGAAGAAGAAATCTCCAGCAACAGACCTTTTTACAACCCTGATACAACTTCCATCAAGGCACCAGCTGGCCAAGGTTGTCCCAGGTGTGGAGGGGCTGTGTTTGCTGCTGAACAGCAACTGGCTAAGGGAACGGTATGCATCAAACATCTTTCAACTTATTCAACCAAAAATACTTTAATTACATATAACAAAGATGAATAACTTACAGTCCTCTAACAATGCCTTACAAAGGAGGTGCTATACAGAGTGATTCAAAAATACTTTTGCAAAGTTTTGGGGGTGGGTTCCTTACATAAAAAAAAAGAAAAAAAGTTCATGTAACCATGTGTTCCAAATTTCTTTGTTTTTGATTTATTAAATTAAAAAATGTTATTAACGCATTAATTTTAAAGTGACACAATCTATTTTTTGACACTGTCAGGTTGCTAGGAAGTGTTCAACACAAACTCACATCAGATGCTCAAAATGTCTTTCTCTTACATCTAGACACACTTACCTGCTCAGGAAATGAATATCTTGCCATGGTTGAGCAGAACACTTTCACTGTAGCATGTGCACAATTGAAATGTTAAAGACAGACACTTTCAGTTAACATGTACACAAATATAAACAAGTATCCATGGCAACACATTGCCATCTACGTGAAAAACGAGTCACAGCCTGCTATGAATGAGTACATAAACAATAAAGTTGTTGAGTTGGTCATGGAAAGTCATTGTATGTAAACTTTCATTAACAATTGAGAAGTAGAATTGGAACTGAAAAATTCAATGCCAGAGCCGGTATTTCAACCACAGACCTTCTGCTTGCTGTGTGGTCACTTTGTAGTCTACCGGGAGAAATATGAATTGGTTGGAGAATTCAATGTCATTCTGGCAGGTTGTCACAGTAGCTTAATGGTTAGAGTAACCACACAGCACGTGGAAGTTCTGTAGTTCTTATCCCGGCCGTGGAATTGAATTTTTCAGTTCCAATTCTACCTCTCAAACACTGCCCACACATGGCTTGTGTGTTTAAAAACACCAGCAGTAAGTTTGTTGGCATAAATAAATAATAATATCACTAATAAATTAATAATGGGAAAACAAATCATTTTAGGACATATGTTTACATGAACTTTGTTTCTTGTTATTTGGTAAAACGAGTTTTTAATCTTTCTTTGTATAGGTACTCAGAAAAATGCATTTTCTTTCTATGAAACAGAATTTTGGAGGCTGTTTACAAGTCAAAAATTCTGATGACTTGCATTCATGTGACTTTCTCTGCTCACTCTTACACAAACTACTCTTACAAAAGTTTATTCTTCTATCTACTTCTTTTGACATGTCATTATATGTTTACCAATTATAATGAATATTTTGGAAACAGTAAGTGCCACAAAAAAGTTATTGGAAATAAATGGTGTGTTTTAAGGAGTTCTCAAGTTTTTGTGTGGTATGTTTTGTCTATTTCTTATGGTTTACAAGTTATGCAAAATTATACAAAATTTCTTCAAGAAATTCAAGATATACATTTTATTTGCCATTATATAGTACTATCATAATAAAATACAACAGAAATATGGCTAAGCCTAGTACCTCTTGGACAAAGAGCATACCATGTTGTTTATTTTTGTTTTCCCTGAGACTTTACCTATGGTTGTTACTAATTATTTAAAATGTTCTTTTTCTTAGATGTGGCACAAAAAGTGTTTCAACTGTGCTGACTGCCACAGGCCACTAGACTCAGTACTAGCATGTGATGGTCCTGATCGTGAAGTGTACTGCAAAGCATGTTATGCTAAGAAATTTGGTCCTAAAGGATTTGGATATGGACATGCCCCCACTCTGGTTTCTACAAATGGAGAATCAACAACCAGCTAGTGAGTATCCTTCTCTGCCAGTACTTTCTTCAAGGCATGAATGCACCCATGAACAATCATATGAACACTGCAATTGCCTGCTTATGTTGTGTTCCTTGCCTGTTAGCATGGTTGCAACATCCTCAAAACTACTAAAATACGTTATTTGTTTTCTTAACTCCACAAAATAAATGTGGGGCAGTAAGACAAAGAGGAATAGTTCATGTGTCACCAACTAAATACAATTAACTTGTTCTTATCTTCAATAATATCATAAGCTCTTTTGTTGCAAGAGTATTTCTGAAAGTTTTGTCACCCAAGTGATAACTGCAACAATATATGAACTACTGTCCTGAATTGTATGTCAACTTAAAGCCTGAAGTGCTCTCTGCCAGGCAGTGACTCATTTTCCCACATCATTGTCCCATTAGGGTGACCACCTACACCAAATTTTGCAGGTTAGTCTGGAACTTTTAATACGTTCCCTGTAGAACAGCACTGGTCCCAAGTTTTCATAAATCTTTGCCTTCTCTTTTTAGTAGATTATCAAATGTTTACCATCAATAATTAGGATATTCATCAACCAATGCACTTGCCAAACAAACTTTCAGCTCAGATCTGAGAAATAGGCTTCACATAGATGCACTTAAAGCAGATCTTACACTAAAAATTAATTTTGGTATGGCTTGTAAAGCCTTTTTTGTGATTCTCAGTGAGCTCAGCAAATAAAACAGCATTGCTCTTTCATACAGACAAAATATTCAGTATTTTTTAATGGTAGGTCTGCCATTTATTATGCATGTTATTTACAGTATGTTCCCCCTAGTTTGTTCTAATTTGATAATGTAAACAAACTGTTGATTTATAAAAGGTACAACACTTTATGTTTCACTGTGTCCCTCAAAATTGAGAAATGTTCTTGTTTCTTGGTACTCTGTCCCTTATTCCTCTCTTAAGAAGGTGGTCACCTAGCTCTCCACACATATGCCGTATGATGAACAAGTTTCACAAAGAAATCAGGAGAATCTGCTAGGCACCAACAGGGTTGCCAACTCGTATGATAATTATGGGGGCATACGATAATTTTAATGTTTGTACAATGGTTGTCAACCTGTACGATAATTATGGGGGTGTACGATAATTTGAATGTATGATAGTTCGATATCGGCAAAATATCATTTTCACTGGTTTGTCACTCCAGCAAAATGGAACTAATTACAAATAACACCACTTTTGTCCTCATTGTCTGTCTCCACTCCATAGCAACCATTTCCAACCCTAATGAGCCTACTACCCTTTATCCTCTTATTGCCAGTGTGCCCAGGTCTGATAATCTCAATGAAGAAGGCACTGTTCAGAAAATTGATGAGCAATGGAGAAAACTCGGAATACGTGCTACTCCGTGTGAAATAGAACATGTCTGAACCTGGCAGTATCTGGAGTGCTGTTAAACACATGTCACCTTGGTGGAAATACTGATTTCAAAGAACTAGCAGCCTTTGCATTATCAGTGGTTTCCTTGCCCCACAGAAGCACTTCTTGTGAAAGAATTTTTTTTCTAAACTGGGTTTAATAAAAACCAAAGTTAGAAACAGATTGGCACTAGATACGGTAAATGAACTCATTTTGTCGTCTCAACTTATGAAAGAACGTGCAGATCTTAAAATCTGCAAGTCACCAAGAAGATGTTAATGCTTATCTCAACAACAAATTTCTACAATGCTGCAACGGTTGAGGAAGCTGAACTTTCAGATGAATAGTGCGAGAAACATAAGTGCTAAAGTTGCAATACTTGTTGAAGTCATCTATCTTGTAAGTGGACATAATAAAATCATTACTCTTATATTTTCATAAGTATTATACTGATATTTTTATTGTTGTAGGGTTTGCTTTATGATGTACAATAATTTTGAATACAAATCTATAATTTTGAGTGGCTGGTACGATAATTTTACTTTTAAATGTTGGCAACCCTGGATACCAATGATACATTTCTGCTTGAACTTCATCAAAGATGTAACAGTGACAATTCAGATGTTCTTTAAGCTTTAGAAAGAGGAAGAAATCTCATGATATGTCTCTGGCTTTATCGAAGACAGGGTCAAATCTATAGTGCAGCCTTTGTTTGTTCTCTTGTGTGTGGTCAAGCATTGTTATGATGAACAATTGCTTTCAGGTTGAACTGCCAGCTGTCGGGCAAAGAGCTTATGCAAAGTTCTCACATACATAACAGAATGGATAATTTTTCCATCCTTCAGAAATTTTGTGCACACTATGCCATCCCAGTTCCAAGAAACAGCCAACACTTTGCCTGCAGAAATGGGGACTGAACTTTTTTGGGGTTTGATGAGCCCTTGTGTCTGCACTGCAGTGACTGTCACTTGTTCTCATAGTCATAATGATGAGCCCATGACCCATCACCAATAGCAATACAGTAAAGGAAGTACTATATTGGCCCAAGTATAAGAGAGCCTTGAATTTTTCACAACAAAAATTATCTAAATAATAAATGTACTCAGAAAATATTCATAATATATTGGAAATCACTGGTTTGATTTTTCCAGCTGAAATTTGGTGAGAAACATATCAACTGTCTTAAATATACCCATCTTTGGACTTCTGGATGCGAATGACATGCCAGCTTTCATAAACGTTTTGTTCTTCTTCCATTGTCATACATACATTGCACTTGTAACTATTACATTGCACCATGGGCTGTATATTATTAGTACATTTTGCCTCTCAAAAAATCTGTAATTTAAAGTTTATATCACAACATGTCTCTGTTTTATTCAACTAATGCAATAAAGAATCTCTTCCATCCATTATCTGCCAATGCTGGAACACTTACCAAACTAAATATACTCATATTAATGCAACAGTGACAAGCCAAGCAAAGCTTGAGAAATTCCAATTTATTCAAGACCTTGAGGTCATCTACAATGCAATTCTTGACTCTCAAGCTCAAGCCAGTATGGTCCTTCACAAAAATAAGTATTTAAATATAAGGCCATGCATATAAGATGACTGTAGCATTTAAAAACACATTTTAAGGTAAGAAACATTGTCTTGCATTTGGGCCAACTTAGCAATTACCTTCCACAGTACGCTGAGTCATCAGAAGTTAATATACTTTACACTACTAATTTATTTTGGGACTCAGATTCTTGGACCTATCATGCACAAAGTTTTCTGTAGCCAGCAAATCTTGGATGATGTGATGAATTGTTCAGATGAAACTGATTGCTATGAAGATGTCTTTCTGACTGATAATTCAGTTAGTATGAGTCACCTAATCCACATATTTCTTATTTTTAGGAGATTAAAGACAATGGCTTAATTTCGTAGTTTGGGAGAACTTTGTTTAATTAGTGAACTTTATGCACCACTTGCACTAATAAACCAGAATATGTTTCAGGGATAGCCAAACATAGCTTGCAAAAGGAGATGATTGCTCCCCAAAACATGTTCCTGTTAGAGCTGAATTAATGTAACCTGTGAATTCTGACAGTTGCTTTCCTGGCAAGTGCATTCCCACTGCACCACATGCAAAACATGCAGTGTTGCCAATCCGTTGGTTGGTCCCCAGCCGAGTGCAAGAGGAGATGTAAGATGAGGCAATGTATGGGCGTAGCATGCGGAGCGGGTTGAAAAGGCAATTGCGTGACCATGAAGGCTATTGGCTATTTCAAGGTTAAACCTGCTTATCATGACAACAGACCCATACACCACCAATACATCACACCCAGAACACATGCCAAGTGAGCTGTCAGAATTGCCAAGTTATGTTAATTCAAGCATAATTGGGGGTCAGCTATGCTTACAGTATACCTCACTCACTTATGAAAATTAGGACATGTTTTGGGAACCGTTGTTCCCATCCTCAGCTTTTAACCAACAGTCAATGGGAATGAAGGTTCCCAAAATATATCCTAATTTTCATAACTGATTCTTAATTAATATGATTAACTTCACTGTTCAAAAAACTTCCAGTGTTTCTGTTTGTTATTGTAAGCAGTGTAATATGGTCACCAATACTCAAATTCTTCCCAAATTATCCACATACGCTTAATGTGGTAGATTTGTGTGTGCTGTAGGTCATCCACTGCAGTGCTTGGTGATTAATCTCCTCAATAGTTAAGTGTGCTAAAGCCTAATTATGAGGGGCATTTGGAAATGAATTACAATAATAGTTTTTTGTACCTATTTATTAATCAACATGATTAATGTACATGGGGGTGTCTCAATATACTCCCCACCAACATCAATATGCTGCTGGCACCTTCATGGCAACTTCATTATTGCATCACAGAACTATTGTTTCGGGGTACTATGCAGCCATTCATGGACAGGTGCCTGCAATTCCTCCTTGTTGTCGAAGCATTTACCTTGCAGCAGTCTTTCATATTGTAAAATAAAACATAATCAGGTGGAGTGAGATCTGGCGAATATGGTGGGTGTCAACAATGAACCCCAGTGATGTCAATTCACAGTTGTGGCATTCCTAGTATGGGGCTGCACATGCTAGAGGAGCACTATTTTTGGCCCATTTTCCTGTCACCGTTGCTGAATCCTGCATCTAATTCATGTAAGGGTATTACAGTACACCCTGTATTGACAGTTATGCCTTATGGAAGCCAATCCACTACCAGTAAGCCAGTAAGCATCCCAAAACGTGGAATATTTATAAATGCCGTAACGATAGGTGGAGCAGGCATTCACATGTATGTATTTATTAACTTTTAATGGGTAAAAGCTCTTAACATTAATATAATTTTTGTACACAAATCCTGGGCTTGCCAATGGTATTGCACAAGTGGAACTAGGAAGAATTGGAATTAGAGGAAAAATTGTAGAAAGCGTGTTACAATATTGGACCAGAGTGAGAAAGCTAGATGAACAGAATGTTTTACATCAGTGTTTGTTAGTACAAGAAAGGCCTAGATTTTGTTGCATGTGAAGAAAGAGGGAATCATTAGAAAATGGTTTCACTCAACGGCTGACGATGAGATTGAATGATCTTGTAAACATTCCAGTTTTTCCAACATTTTCTAAGTAAAGGTGAGCGTAAATAAAGTGACTTAAAAAACCAGATTCAAACATACAATGAGCTTGCTTTTATTTCCATTTTTATACTGGTTGATAATTTCCGAGGGACTCTCGGAAACATCAACCATTGAGTATAAAGATTCAAACCTATGATCTCTATCCATTAAACACACTTAAGGCTGCTTCACAATCATCCAATAATGTCAATCAGAGCAGAAACAACAATGGGAAGCAAAGCAGCACTCAACACTTGGATTCACAACAGTCTGGTCCTGGTAACGAGAATGGAAATGAATGTTATCAATCATATCAATACCAAAGTGGAGGTTGATATTACACACAGGAATTCATTTGTTTGTAACTGACTTTTCTCTAGCTTGGGATTAGAGAGAGCTCTAGCAGCTGTTTAATGACAAAGATCCCTTGAATAGTTTCTGCAGCATAAAATCTAATATGCACAATATGAATCTAACATGCCATGCCCAGTAATGTGAACGAGAAAGTTACAACTTGGCTAGTGTTACCAGATTATTTTATGGAAATGTAGGACACAATGGTAAAAATCTGATGTGTTGCACTCACATGACTTTCTCTACTCTTGTACTAACCATTCTTACAAACTCTTATTCCTATATCTTCTTCGTGTTAGTTAAGATAAACATTTGTATAACTTATCTTATTGCTTATTTCCTTGTAGGTACAAGGGGAATATTAGAATACAGTAGGCTTTGTGCGATAGTCAAATGTTTTAAAGCTTTGGGATTCTGTTGCCTTTGCCCACTTAACATATAAAAAAATGAACAACGATGATCCTCTTCACCAAAGCTCTAAGTTTTCTGAAACTCACACACATAACAAGGAATTTCTCCGAAATGTTTCATGCTACAAGAAAATTTATTCAGACATAAATTGTGTATTTTAGCAAGATCTACATATGATTTGGTCTATCTCTAACGGTTTACCAGTTATGCAAAAGTCGTCCAGAGTAAATACGACTACAGGGGCTATCACCAGAAAATTCAAGATATACATTTCATTTGTCATAAAAATATATCAAACATATGACATTTTAATCAAAATCGTTAGAGCCATTTTCAAGAAAATCAAAATTTTCGAAAAATTTTCCATGTAAAGGGTAGTTTAGGGTGGGGCTATTTTCTTCAAAATCTTTGTGTCGCATCCTTGAAAGACATTAAACTTAAATACCAACTTTGGTTTTTAACCGACTTTTCGTTTTTGAGTTATGCTGTCCACAGACTGACAGACTGACACACACACGGACCTTTTTCTAAAAATGCTTTTTTTGGATTCAGGGGGCCTCATAACATATATTTCCGGTGAAATCTCAACATCGAATTTTTGGGTGGAATACAATACTTCCCCTACTTACCAGTAGAGAAAGTAAAAAATCTGATGTGCTGCACTCACATGACTTTCTCCACTCTTGTACTAACTATTCTTACAAACTTTTATTCCTATATCTTCTTCTTATTAGTTGAGATAAGCATTTGTACAAATATCTTGTTGCTTATTTCCTTGTAGGTGCAAGGGGAATATTACAATACAGTAGGCTTTGTGCAATAGTCAAATCTTTTAAAGCTTTGAGATTCCATTCTCTTTGCACACTTAACATATAAAAAAATGAACAACGATGTTCCATTTCATGAAAGCTTTAAGTTTTCTGAAACTAACACACATAACAAGGAATATCTCCGAAATTGTTCACCATACAAGAAAATTTATTTAGGCATAAATTGTGTATTTTAGCAAGATCTACATTTTTTGTAGAGTATGATTTCGTCTATCTCTAATGGTTTACCAGTTATACAAAAGTCATCCAAAGTAAATACGACTACAGGGGCTATCCCCAAAAAATTCAAGATATACATTTCATTTATTGTAAAATTATCTCAAACACATGACATTTTAATCAAAATAATTAGAGCCATTTTCAAGAAAATCAAAATTTTTTAAAAATTTTTCATGCAGGCTATTTTCTTCAAAATCTTTGTGTCACATCCTTGAAAGACATTAAACTTAAACACCAACTTTGGATTTTAACCAACTTTTTGTTTTTGAGTTATGTTGTCCACAGACTGACACACAGACACACACACACACACACACACCTTTTTCTGAAAATGCTTTTTTTGGATTCATGGGAGTCTCAAAACATATTTCCGGTGAAATCTCGACATTGAATTTTTGGGTGGAATACAATACTTCGCCTACTTACCAGTAGAGAAAGTTAAAAATGTAGGACAAAATGTAGGACTTTGTCAATCAATGCAAAAATAATGTAAATGTATAATTAAATGCTATTTACGTATACCCATAGGCATATACACTTATATTTTCTTAAAATCCTGTAACGTACAGTGTTAAATGTAATCATGAAATCAATTATACTTCTCTGTAGAAGAAATTTAGCCACGTTACCATAGCAAGTTGTAGTTGCAGTAATAGCCAAGTACGATTATTAATTTCTATTTTTGCAGTTGCCAGTCCATTTTCTAATGATCACTGCTTGTTTCTAAAAATGTAGGACATTAGAGAGTTTTCAAAAATTCCCCCCAGACATCAGACAAATGGTTAAAATGTAGGGGATGTCCAGGAATTTCCAGACATCTGGTAATCCTAAACTTGGCTAAGTCTTCTTTCTTGTTCTTGGTGTCCAGGAAAGCATCTCAATTGTAAACACTCCCATTTTAATATAAACACTTTCTTGTTCTGATTATCATTAAAAAAAAGGCAAGAAAAAAAATGTGATGTGTTATGAACACACAATCACAAGACCTTCTCTATTCATTACAATTTATTTTCAAATTTAATAATTTACAGATTATTCGTAAAACACCTAGTTTTTCTACTTCTCATTAGTCACTCAGTTTCCAAGGTGGTCTCAGAAATCATTTTTCTATAGCTACATAAAAGCATTGTAGATTGCCAGATGAAGAAAAAGAAGCTCAGTATAAGTGCAAATCAGAAAGATCTTGATTAGTACTGGCAATATCAGATAACAAGGATAGTACAATCCCCTGGATGGTACAACATGCAACTTCATGCATATGTTTTCATTTGTTTGGTTGTTATAGTGCTGCAAAATAAACAATTTACGATTTCTTCTGCAAATAGATGATTTGAATGTTGTTGTTAGCTAATGCTGGATTTCTGACACTGAAGTCATTAATCCTCTTGCTCTCCAATATTTTTCACTGATGGATGGGGCACTAGAAGTGGCTGGGCATATTTGAAGGTGGTCTCGGTCCATTTCCTCTTGCAGATCACAATAGAGGACAGAGTGGTGAAGAATATATCCCAATTCTGTTTAAATGTTTTGCCAGACAATCATGTCCTGTAATCAACCTGAAGGTTGCAACTGCTGTTTTTCGAGGATACTCAGGAATCACTGTTTGAATGTTTGGTAGTTCCCATCTTTTATTCTTTGATTTTTCATAGTAATATTTTGCAATAATTTTTTTGAATTCAGAGTTGACTAATCTTTTAGCTGCATAAAATGGTAAATTAACTATAGATTTTTGTACACTGCTGGTACCCTTTTTTGCAAGAAAATCAGCTTTCTCATTACCACTCAGTCCACAGTGAGCCGGTATCCATTGGAAGACTAGGTGTTTTTGGAGTGCTGTTAGATGGCTAAGCATCTTCCAACATTCTATAATAGTTTGGTTTTTTGGTGACAAATTGGAAGTAATTGCTATAATTGCTGCCCTGGAATCTGAGAGAATAACTGCTTGCTGAAAATGTGAAATTCTGTACAAAAGATTTTGTAGGGCCATTCGAATTGCTTCAATTTCTCCATCAAAGTTAGTAGTTCCATAACTTAAAGATTTGTAATAGGAAAAGAGGTGACATGTGACTCCAGCACCTGCTCCATCTTGGTTTGATATCAATGATCCATCAGTATAAATATGGAGCCATTTGTGTTCTGGAAATCTAGTATGGATTGTCTCTAATGCCAATAATTTTAGAACACTAGTTGGAGTATCACTTTTCTTAACTTCTTCTGTCAGGTGTAAATAATATGTGATGTCTAATGTATGTGTTGGATTGACTTTAGATATGAAGTTTTCCTTTGAATTAGGAAGGTGTACATTTTTCTTGATGTCTTGAATTTTGGAAAGAAAGCTCTCCTGAGTCTTTAGTGTATGTGTAAAATTTCTCTTGTGCCATGTATTGAATGGGAGTCTGATCAACTTTTCGTGTTGAATAAGAGCCGCTTTTTCTATTTCATATTCAATGGGATATTGGTTGGTTAGTATTTCCATAGCTGCTATTGGTGTGGTTTTGATAGCACCTGTAATTAATCTCAGACTTTGGTTTTGAAAGATTTGAATTTTTTTTGTGTTTGCTGTTACAAGAACTTCGCTGCAGTAAGTAAACAATGGTTTTTTATATATATATTATATGTTGTGTTAAGCGTTGCTCTGGAACATCCCCACTTCATTCCTGTTAGACGTTTTAACAGTGAAAGGCGCCTCTCTGCTCTTTGTATTACATTTTCTATTTGTTTGGTCCATGTAAGTTTGGTATCAAATGTAACTCCTAAATACTTTGCTTCCTTTGTTTCTGGTAATTGTTGACCCTCAAAATTTAGTTTTATTTTTAGTGGTTTTTTTTCTTAGTGAAAAGATTTGGTAGTTTGATTTTGTTGTATTAACAGTCATTAAATTTTCTTTGGTCCACCTCTGTAAGTTGGTTAAGGATTGTTGCATGGTTTTTTCCAGTTCTGTACTTTTGCTTTTTGGTTTTGAAGTCCACATTACCAAGTCATCAGCAAATAGTGCACACTTCACGCCTGGTTCTTGTATTTGTTGTGGTAGATCATTAATAAATATATTAAAAAGTGTTGTGCTGAGCACTGCACCTTGTGCAAGCCACGGTGTATTTGTTTATATTTAGATATATTTCTTCCATATCTGGTTGCAATAAAGCGTTGTGTTAGGAAATGACATAGCCATGAAAACATTGGACCTTGTATCCCTATTTTTTTTATTTTCTTTAGTAGTTTTGTTCTGCATATAGAATCATATGCACTTTGAAAATCAATAAAAACTGATAAATTATCTTCTTTTCTATTGAAGGAGTCTTTGATTTCTTGACTGAGAAGTAAGACTTGTTCATTTGTAGAGTGGAACTCTCTGAATCCAGCTTGACATGGGGATATTAAATTTTGTGATTCTAGGAACCAATTTAACCTGTTTGACACCATTCTTTCCATCACTTTTGCTATTATGCTGGTAAGAGCTATTGGTCTATAATTTTTTATTTCTGATGCTGTTTTGTCTTTCTTCAAGAGTGGGACAATTATTGCTTTTCGCCATTCAGCAGGTACAGTGGTTTTCCAGGATAGATTGTAGAGTTTCAGTAGTTGTTGTTTTGCTGTTTTTCCAAGGTTTTTTATGAACTCTGGATGTATGTGATCTGGTCCAGGAGACTTTTTGTTAACGCCAAGTGGAATAAAAAAGGATCTGGATTCCATTTTGGTTTATTCTTCACCATAATTTTCTTACGAAATGAGCCACAGAATTTACACAACTGCTTTCTAAATCTAAAGAAATTGTTCGCTGCCATTTTTTTATCTGTACATTGTTACTCTCAATTTCAATTTGATTAATGTTTTTCCTGCACAGAATTTGTTTATAATGTATCATTTTTACTGTGACCTTGATGGCTCCATGTAAATAAGGGGGTAATTGCTGGGCCAATAAATAAGCAACATAATGCAGCACATGGGAAACTATTTTATGTCTTGTATTATTTCTTCCAATAGTGCTGATACAAAACCAACAACAGGAGCAAAGGCACCGCAGGGCCAGGGTTGTCCAAGATGTGGTTACCCTGTATATGCAGCAGAGCAGATGATTAGCAAGAACACAGTAAGTAGCATCATGATAATTTTAGAATTAATTAGTAGTAGTAACAGGTCTTATTATTTATTTATGCCAACAAACTTACTGTTGGTGTTTTTAAACACACAAGCCGTGTGTGGGCAATGTTTGAGAGGTAGAATTGGAACTGAAAAATTCAATGCCACAACTGGGGAATTTAATGGCAAGTTGGCCATGGTAGCTTAGTGGTTAAAGCAGCCGTTCAATAAGCGGAAGATTCGTGATTCAAATGCCGGCTGTCGCATTAAATTTTTCAGTCCTGACTTCACCTCTTAAATTTACTAGCTATTTAAAATTATAGAAAATTCCTTCTATATGAAGAGAGCTACACCGGTTATTCCTACAACATTCAAGATACACATTTGATTTTCCAGTAAATATCTAAAAGATGTGGTATTTTAATCATAACTAATAAAGCCATTTTTGTGATAAAAAAATCTTCAAAGAATTTTCTATATAAAAGATAGTGGTGGAGGAATTTTCTTGACAATCTTTGAAAAATACAGAACTTGAATACCAAGTTTTGTATTTATCAGACTTTTGATTTTTGAGTTATGCTATTCACAGATACTCACAGACCAATTTCTAAAAATACATCTTGGATTCAGTAGGCCTCAAGTATGTACCTACTTTCCGTGAAATCTTCATATTAAATTTTTCGGTGGAACGTGATACATTCTGTATCTACTAGGTAAATAGTAGAGAAAGTAATAATAAAAGTGCGTGAGCTATTAATTTATATTACAAAAGATCACATTTATTCTGGAAAGAAATTGAGACTCAAGAAAGTTGGTTATTTAATTTCAGATCTGGCATAGACGTTGCTTCCATTGTGGAGAGTGCAGGCGCTCACTGGATTCAACAAACTTATGTGATGGACCAGATGGTGATATTTACTGCCGAGGCTGTTACGGAAGAAAATATGGTCCAAAGGGTGTTGGCTTTGGCATGGGTGCTGGAACCTTAACCATGGCTTGAATTTTCCTTTCTTTCCTTAAACCTTCCATCCTTTACCCTCTAGATGCACATGTAAATGTATATCAATCATTATGAATCTTTTCTTCTGTGCTTCTGTCTTATCTTTGCCCAGTTATAAATTTTTTTAATCACAAAATACTCTAAAACAACTTCTAAACAAACAACAGTATTTTGGATGTGAACATTCATAAAAATTTCTTCAACTAATAAGCTTAATGCATATTTAACAATAAAGGAAAAACAACTCAAGTCATCCCTTATTTCCTTCCTTTAGTTACAAAAGTTACGATTAATACTGCACTGTGTAAGAATTAAAAATAAGCTATGCTTAATTCCAAAATGTTGTGAGCATCGCAATGGGCACATGAATTGTACGGAAATGGCAGTGAAATTATGAGCTCAAGTCAAAAAGCTCTCTCAGATCCAAAGAGCACAGTGGTCTGGCAAGAAGGAAGCGAAAACAAAAGTGCCGGGAGTGTTGCAATCTACGATTAATTATTATAAAGAGTACAAATAACTGTCAGTTTAGAAGACAACTTCTTTTTATCCTCTTGTAATGCTTTTATCTTTTTCTTCTCAACTCTCTTGTATTATGTGAGACTGATAAGGGAACAAGGGTACTTTATGAGTGATATACAGCCCTGTGATTTTGTAAACTGTTTTGTCAAATAATTGTCATTATGTGTTAAATGCTGGAGCATTCCGCAGTTCTTGCTTGTCTGACCACTGTGACTGTCAGTTCCTGAGCCATCACCACTGGAGAAAAATTAACAGAAGTGAACAAACGTATTGTGCAATGCATTTTCACATCTAAAGTTAACATAATTAGCCTGTGATGCCAGATAAAACTCTATTACTGCAATGCATTGGCAGCATATATTGTGAAAGGCTATAATGAAGGAATTAGTACACAGAAAGGTAGTACTGGTTTACTTGGTTCTTGATAAAAACAATAAGTTTTGAGAAATTTATATAAAATATTGCTTAATTTCCCAGCATTCACCTTAAAGGCCCCATAAACTTAAAAACTTTTAATTTTTCTAAAAAGTGGTTTATGGCGGTTGGTTAGTTAGTAGTTGGTTTATAACATGGTCAATAACCTCCAGGGAAACCTTATTCTATGAAGTAGTATATGCACCCCATTTTTTGTTAACTGGATGTTCCTGTCGGTTACTTCCAATGAAGGGGTAATAATGGTAAATGGTGATGGAAGAGAGAATCTACAGCTCTTACTGTGGTAACAGTTCCAACATTATTTCCTGGCTTTAATGCTTTGTAATCATATGTCAACGTCTTCCTTCTGCATATCTCGCTCACAGTGTACTTCACTCTAACAATGCCAGCTCTTCAGGAAGAACTGCCTAGCCACAAAGTGTCATACCATCAACTAATTAGTGGGGGATAGACATGGAACAAAGCCCTTGTTAGGCTAACATAGCACTTCAGATCTAAACCTGTATTACCTTTCATTTATCAACTTGCTGATGTTGCTTCATATGTTTACCCCAGCTGCCTGAGCAATATGCTGTCATACATTACAGTTGCTGATCTCACACAGGCAGGAAAACTTCACATCACATAGTTTCAATAAAAGTCAATTTGTTACTGTGTGCATTCAAGCCAGTTTCTGTTTAGCTAACCCTGATTATCCTTCTGACAGAACAGAGAACAATAAAGTTAATTGAAGAATATGAAGCATCTATAACAACCTAATAGCAAAATTTCCTATTTTGTTTTCATTGACAGACATTAAAAACGACAGTCTGTAATAGTTACATACCATTTTCCACTATATTGTTTCATCTGCAATCATTGGGAAAAAGGAATGAAAGAAGGTCACTTAACTTTTGGTTATCAAAGACCAGGATTACAATGAACTTAACATGAAGTTAGAAAAGCTGCTAAAATGAAGGTCTCATTAATTAATTCACTTAATTTAACGTAACAGACTGATTGGTTGTTGGCTTTATTACTCTAAACCATTGCTTCTCAAGAATTGGTTCAAATTAGTCATGTGACATCTAGCTTGACATAATGGGAAGAAAAAGTTTGACATTAGCAAACTTTTAGGTTATATTGCATTAAGTTGTCACATTAAGCCAAACCTGTGCTCCATTTAATACAATAGGTAGTCTTTCATGCTATGTCATATTAAGTTAAGTCTGTTAAAAGGTTCATCGTGACCCCGGTTTAAAACATATTAATATCTCTCTTAATTGTGCCATTTCAGTTTTAGAATAGCAGTATTATTTATGGGCAATAGAAACTAGGTTGCCCTGCATTGCACATATACATGAGTAGAAATATATGGCATCTGCAGTACATTTGTTACAAACAATTGAAACTCACCAGAGATAAGCACCACTTCAATGGCACAGCAACAGTCTTTACAATACATGAGAAAAACAAGAGATTGCAAGAACTATTTCATTAGTACTTTGTTTTGTACATTGCCTGTTGTCCTTTGTGCACTAGTATACTCCCACTCTTGTTATTTTACTGCCTATACTTGTGTACATGTATTTGTTACTTGTTACAAACTTTATTTAAAGCTGTTCTGTTATCACTTGAAGCATTTTTCAAGTTTATAATTACTCTGAAACTGCATTCCTTAGAGAACAACATTGCACAAAATATGCCAAACTATTACCTACACTGTGTTAACTTTCTTCAGCAGTATTAATTCCTGTATATAATGATCTGTTGTAAACTACAGTGTTAACACTAGAAGTGCATAATAAATTATATATCCCTTAAAGTGCCAGTGGAGTCATTTTGACCCAAGGTGTGTATTGTAGCCAATTTTGTTAATTTTAGTTATGATAAAACATAAAACCAGCATTAGGGCTGCTGCTGTGTTATGTTTTATTTAGCAATTGAAAATAACAACAATAATGCACAGAAATAAAGAGCTTGTTAATATGTTATGTTTGAACACAGTGGTAGGTACATACATATGTATTTCAACTACAGAATACCATGGGCTTGCTATCATAAGGTAACATTTTAATGCAAAAACTAACCTCATTTATATGTTACCTATTCTGAGCAATTTGAACATTCCACACAAAAGTAATATTTCTCGTACTTCATCGGTGCATTTTTACAAACACAATGTGCATGCTGACAACACTCTGCATTGGTTTTATTGCCATTATCTTTCATTATTTTGTAGTGGAAGAACCATAACTCCCACTCAAAATCTGTATACCTTTTCTTTGGAGCCATCTTGCACAACTGTGTGCTAGATTCCTGCTGTGTACAAATGTAATTCAAATAATGCATGCAAAATGCAATAATGTAAAAACAAAACTGCTCTAGACATGAGTACAACGCAACAATGTGCTTCCCCAAACACATCAACAATGCAAGATGTTGCAACATTCTTGGTGGAAATCTAGAACTAGTAATCAAATGGGTTAAAATGACCTGAATGACAGCTTTAGGCAGAGCTAAGCACTTAACACCACATTCTGAGAAAGGAAGTAAAGTTTCCAGTTTCTATCTCATTTTGAAAAAGGAGCAGAAACAAGTAAAAGTTTCAAATCAAAGAAAATGATCCAAAAGCGCTTCTAGTGTTAAAAACAAACTAAAATGTACTAAATCTTTTTATAACAGTGCAACTGAAAGATTACTGTATTACAAGCTTTTCTTAAAACAATTTAATACAGAATATTGACACCATAAGCTGGAATGCTTGAATAATTTCAATGTAATCCTCTGTATTCTATTTAAGTATGGGAACACTGAAAACAAAAAATAATGGCAAAGCACAAAGTACGCAGAGACTCAGAAATATGTGCTCAGTGCTATCACTTTGCTCTATGAATGTTTCTGCTTACTATGGCTTTAGTTCTCCAAATACAAAGGCATGACTGATTTAATATGGTCAAAATGGCAACTCATATTGTGCAAACAGAACAAGATTTAAATAAAGATCTATATTCTCAAACCAGAATAGGTAGTCTTTGTTTTCTTGAGTTGAAAATTGGTTTAGAAAGATAGACATCCTGAGTGTCAGTTTTATTTCATATATTACTCTGATTGTGTGGGTAGCAGTTTAAACTATGGATATTGCTAGCAAAACAAACACAATTGAAACAAAAGAATGTGACTGCCTATTTCCTACTAAATCCTTTCCCATAAATAGCATTTAGTGATTATGCCTTCACCTTCCCCATGTCTGTACATATTTTAATCCACAAAGCAATTTTTTAAAAGTAACAACACACTCGTACCATGCCAGGTCAACATATAAAATGTAACTGCCTCAGAAGCTTTACTAACTGCTGTATATTTCTTCCCACTCTTTGTTACTATGATATAAGTGATAATCTGGACAGCCAAGCTGACTGTATCTTGTTTTACTGCTTTTTTGCATTTGTTATATCATTTTTATTGTTATTTTAATTTTTGCTTAGAATGTTATTTACTGTATGATGGGAGAAATAAATATTAAATAAATTTCTATGTGGTGTATTTCTCTTCCTTTCACAATATACTTAACCTTTTAACAGTTGAATGGGGTGTTAACAATGTCCTGGTCTGTTACATAGATGTCTCATAGGCATATAATAAATTTAGGCACTTTGCAATATGTCATTCCATAGTTTAAGGCAGTGAGTCTGCAAAAACCTCAAAAGAAAAGTTTCTCAATTGCCTTGAGATTTTAATCATATACATAAAGCATATACTGCACACATGATCTCTATGAAATTGTTAAAATATTAATTTTGTTATTCATAATTACTGTATTTCATCGCATAATCGCCGCATCTTTTATACTTTTTTAAAGTAAAAGCACACAGTGTGACCATTATACAAAGAATAAATTATTTAAGACTGGCCATGTTAACTTTCAACCATTACTGCACAGCTACAGAGTAAGAACGAATCTGAGCATTCTCAGGCGTGGCCACATTATGTTGCTCATAGCTGAAAAGAAAAGAGAGGGGAAGGAGAGGAAACAAAAGTACCATGTGACACTGAAATGCAATGCAAACACCTACTCCAATAAAAAATAAATAAATAATGGTAGAATAAAACTGATGAAAATGAAATGTTTAAAATGATGGAATGATGGAGAGGATCCTCTCTGAAACTAGTCCTGTGACTAATAATTACAAGTTGGAGCAGAATGTGTTTACAAATATCAACATATTTTTCAATTTACTTATAAATAATGGTAGCTTTGTATTTATTGAACTAAAAATTATCTCATTTATAAAGGCATTTACAATACTATTAAAATGCTTACTTTTTAACTGGAACAGATATCAGATTGCCAACTGTGAAACACAACATCCATTATTATTATTTTTTTATGCCAACCAACTTACTGCTGGTAGTTTTTAAACACACAAACCGTGTGTGGTTTACCGGGAAAAATACGAATTAGTTGGAGAATTCGGTATCATTCTGGCAGGTTGTCACAGTATCTTAATGGTTAGAGCACCCGCCTGGTAAGCAGAGGCTCTATGGTTCAAATCCTGGCTGTGGCATTGAATTTTTCAGTTCTGATTCTATCTCTACAACATCCATTATTCTGCAATTCTTCTATATATGGTAGCACCTCAGTATCAATATCAAGGAACTTTCAGATTTTAGGGCCATGAAAAGAGCAACTTGAATAGCTTGTGGATTCCAGTTGCACTTTCACTCTGCATCAATCTCTTACAAGTTTTTCACTCACTGAAAACTCCCTTTCAGCAGCTCAATTACCATTCTGTTCTGTGAGTACAATCACTCATAGTTAAAACCTGCCATATAAGTTCTGTATTTCCCTAGACATTTTGTGTTTTACAAAATAAGCACTCTTTAAAATAAGTACAGCAATAAACAGCTGTACACAACTGAAGAATCAAATGGTTTGTTTTAATTTAAACCAAAAAGGTAAGTCAATTAATAACACTACACAACACTTACTTATAATTTACCGGAACATGTTTCGGGGGCTGACTTTCCTCCATTATCAACCAGACATCGACTGGTTCTCCCTGGTGTGGATGGTGATGTTTCCTCTGAGGTCTCCTCTGGTGGTGGTTCAAGGAACTTGCTGAAGATATCCTTCTCGGGGATGTCGAAATTGAATACGTTGTTTCTATTTTTCAAAATGAAGATTTGTTCCCATGTGGACAGCTCGTTTTCCCATTACATGTGGTGCTGTTTTTATAAAAGATTATTACATAGCAGCAGGAATAATGTTCTTACTGAGAGATGAAATACTTTGATAGCAGACGCGACTCTTATCTACAGGGTTGTGGTAACAGAATGGAATGCATAAATCAATGTTCCTTTATCACAACATATTTATTCGTTATTTTACATTCTCAGCACCATATTAATTAATCAACAACTTTCACAATTAGGTAGAATCTACACTGGATAAAAGTTTGGGTGAAAGTTACATGTTCACACGCTACCAAAAAAAAAACACGTCCTTTCATCTTGAGCACACAGACGCTAATGAAAATAGTCCTTGGCGTCTCTCTGACACAACACCGCCATTCTTTTGTATTCATCCGCGCAATAGTTTTTATTGGTTGAACACAAAGTGACAAGAAAACATTGGCTATCTTGAATATTAAAAATAAGTCCCTGATACACCCAAACAAGAACTAGAAATTTATACACTCTTAAAAAAACATTTATATGAACGATTCTCTATCAGGGCCCAATATTCCGTCTCATATGCCCCTTGTTTTGTTTTTCAAGTTGTCACCTATATTTACAATCTTGAAACACAATACAATACTTCTCCCTATTCCTCTGATTCAATCACTTTGTACAATATTTTTTTTTTTTTTTTTTTTTTTTTTACAGTCTTCTTCACTGTTTATCTTTGTCTTTTGTTTTGGCATGATACAGCATGTCTTTATAAATTTCACATATTCAATTACTACACAATACATTCAGTTATTATACAATACATATTCAGTTATTGTACAACACATTTGGTTACTACACAACATATTCAGTTATTACACAATATATCCAGTTATCATACAATACATATTCAGTTCTTGTACAACACATATTCAGTTCTTATACAACACATACTCAGTTATTGTACATTTGACATTGACACAAATATAATTTAAGTGTATCATGGTTTATTATGTGGTTTTTGACTTGTATTCATTGCTATGAGGAGAGAAAAACAGGATACAAATTTTGAGCTAATGATTATGATCATGTTTATGGCAATATTTTATTCAGTTCTTTGCCTTCTTTGTCTTATAAGCTTATGTATAGGCAGGTTGTTGAGTCGGTTCTTAAACTCTGATGTTACTAATGGTACTATTTTTCTTAATTGGGTTATTATTATTCATTGTTGTTTGGTTCAACATTTCTTCGAGCTTAGCATTGGCTATATTCAACTTAATTCATGGGCATTGTTTTTCTGATTATGGTTTTCCTCACTTCACTAATTGTCACTTCTTTGTCTCTTATTTCTGTAAGAGAAAACTTCTATACTTATAATTATTCTGTAATTGTATTATTTTTCTTCTCAATTTGCCCTCGACATCTTTGTGTCGAAATATTATATCTTTGTCATCATAATTGATTCTTTTTTATTTTTGTCCCTGACATCCTTATGTCAAAAATATATCTTCCGTCGCTATAATTCATTTAGTTAATGACAATCAGTGTCCTCATCTGTCTTTGTTGACAATGCTCTTTGTGGTCGATATAGCCAATGACTATGTTGATTTTCTTCCTTGTTGTAATTCCTAATCTGAACATAATTTTCTATAAGTAACCCATTAAAAATCGTTATCTTCCTTCATCTCTACTACTCCTGCCTTACACATTCATTGGCAAAGACTATTTGGTCCTTTCTTTGTATGGCTTCAATTTATTTTTATGGTATCTTCCTACCAACTTGCCATTTGTATTCTGTAGCTCATACGTGTGGTCACCCAGCTGTTTTGTTATGACCAGTGGTTCCATCTTTCTCTTCGTGTAGCCATCATGGTGTCGATGTCAATTGTAAGTTGCTGAGATTTTGTTGTTTGTCATCCAGCCAGTTGGGACGAACTTAGTTGTAATTTCCCTGAGTGTCGGTGGTGGTTGTTGTTTCTGTATTCTGTGCAGCATCTGCCCTATTTGGCACATTTTCATCTACTTCCTGCTGTCTTATGTTGTCAGTGTACCATTGGTCTCTGCCCCTTTGGCGTGAACCTCTGTCATATGACGGTCTGTGGTTGTTCAAGTGTTCCCTACTGAATCGTATGTGATTCACTTGATGGGTATGGTCTCCTGGTCTTCCACGATCATATGTATATGTTCTGTATCTCGATTCACCATTCGGTATTGTGTCGTGGTACCGCTGTCTTGTGTTCTCCATCCTCTCGCCATGATTGTGTGGTTGTGGGAAATGGTGTGCCCCTCTCCCCCTTTCATGGGTGCTCCTAGTATTTCTATGTTCTCCCTCACTCTGGTT
Organism: Tenodera sinensis; assembly: GCA_030765045.1. Taxonomy (NCBI): domain Eukaryota; kingdom Metazoa; phylum Arthropoda; class Insecta; order Mantodea; family Mantidae; genus Tenodera; species Tenodera sinensis. The sequence goes on along the minus strand of CM060969.1, from coordinate 97,682,152 downwards.
GTTCGTAGCCGTGCTCCGGTTTAAGATGGGTGAGTTTGGGTGACCGTTCCTATGTCTATGCTCATTAGGCCGACCGTTTTGTGTTTCGAAGGCTGTCAGCAATTCTATCATATCTGCAAAATCTACTGGCCTCGCAACAATTAACCCTGTTCTCACTGTGTCTGGGAAATGTCTTGTTATGCTGGTAATTAGTTCTGCCTCCGACAAGTTGGGGTCTAATAGCTTTCCTTTGTTGGCTACTTTCATAAAATAATCGATTAGGGACAACCCTTTGGTTGGATCGTATCTACCTGTCGCTAGCTCTACCCTAGTTTGGTTTTGTTTAGCTGGGCCCCAATACCTTGATAGGAATAAATTTCTGAATGAGCTATACGACTCATGACCAGCTAGTGTTAACCTGAGCCATTCTAACGCCTTGTTTTTTAAGCTTTTCTTAACTATCATCATCCTAAGCTCGTTTGGTATCCTTTTCACCTTAAAATATTCTTCCATCTCTTTAACAAAGAGTTTTGGATCGTCTCCCTTCTCCTCGTCAAATGTAGGTGGTGTGATTTTATGTAATATGCTGTTGGTGTAACATGTGTTGTGTGTCGTGTCATTGTTTGATTGTTTGTTTGTAGTGTTTAACGCCCGCTTTTACTACTACGGCACCGCAGGCGGTGACACTGATGATACATGGAATGAAGATGGAGCACCGGTGGAATGAGATGGCGGGGGAAACCGGAGTACCCGGAGAAAACCCGCCCTGACGCCGCTTCGTCCACCACGAATACCACATGCAGGTCCCTGGGATCAAACCCGGGCCGCCTAGGTGGTAGGCGAGCGCGCTAACCGCTCGGCCACGGCGCCGCCTCATTGTTTGATTGTGAACCTCTTTCTCTGTATGGTGAGTCAACATTTTGTACATTACTCAAGTAACTCTCATCTTGTACATTACTTACATCTAAATCATCTTGCCTTTGTAATGCATTCACAACATCATTTACATTAGCCAAACTTTCTTTCCCTTTTTTCATTTCTTCACAAATTGATTTTAAATCATTCTTTATTTCTAAGTGACTCTGTTTCATATCATTTATAGCATCCTGTTGTGAATGCATCACATCATTCATTGTGTTAATTTTAGGAATTACAATTTGTTCCACAGTTTCATTAATAATGTCTTTCTTTACTACCTCAATCTCTTTCCTTAATTCCTCAGTTATTTCTGCTTTTACATTTGTAATCTTACAGTCTACACTTGCATTACATTCTGTTATTTCATCTCTACATCTAGCAATTTCTCCTTCTAATACAATCTTGTTCTCTCTCATTTCTGATTCTATTTTTCCCATCCTATCTCCTACGATTTCTATCCTAGCTTCTAAGGCTTCCTTTGTTTCATTTAAGTTTTTATGTACTAATTTTAAATTAGTTTCCATTACTTTCATATTTTCCTTACACTCCTGTCTTCCTAATTCTATTTTCTGTTCTAAGTTCTGTCTCACTTCCTCCAGTTTCTGACCTATACTTTGACCTAAACTTTGTTCTATGTCCTGTTTTAATTCTGCATTATTTTGTTCCATTTTATGACCTAATTCTTTTTTATTATTTTCCAAGTCCTCTCTCACTCCCTCTATTTTCTGACTCAATTCTACGTTATTTTGTTCCATTTTCTGACCTAAACTTTGTTCTATGTCCTGTCTCAATTCTACCTTGTTTTGTTCCATTTTTTGTTCTAGTCTTTCAAACATGATCATCATTAACCTTTGGTCTTTGCTTATTGTTAGCTGTTCCTCACTTTCTAATTCTACCTGATAACTAGGCCTATCTGCCCCTTCCCCCACTTCTGTTTCTATCTCTTTTCGCGACATTTTAATTTCTTTATCCAATTCACTTAAGGTTGAAAGTCCCACTACTTTGCCGCTTCTCAGTAACATAAAAATGGAAATAAAATGTATGTAAAAACAAAAATTTTGGATCCTACTTTCTTTTCCGTTGGTTCTTCGTCCAGTTATTTACGTCTCCTGGGTAGTTGGCTTCGCTAGATGATCTCCGGTGTTTTTCCCACGTTGATTATTCGTGCATCGATGTTCCGATGTATCGTTGATATCAAACGATGGTCTAATGGCGTCTTTTTCCTGCGCGATGAGATGGCGTCATTTGATGTTAACACTTCGTACTCGTAATTTTGCATTCCATTCTAAATTCGAGCCCCACGTTGGGCGCCATTTTGGTGCTGTTTTTATAAAAGATTATTACATAGCAGCAGGAATAATGTTCTTACTGAGAGATGAAATACTTTGATAGCAGATGCGACTCTTATCTACAGGGTTGTGGTAACAGAATGGAATGCATAAATCAATGTTCCTTTATCACAACATATTTATTCGTTATTTTACATTCTCAGCACCATATTAATTAATCAACAACTTTCACAATTAGGTAGAATCTACACTGGATAAAAGTTTGGGTGAAAGTTACATGTTCACACGCTACCAAAAAAAAACACGTCCTTTCATCTTGAGCACACAGACGCTAATGAAAATAGTCCTTGGCGTCTCTCTGACACAACACCGCCATTCTTTTGTATTCATCCGCGCAATAGTTTTTATTGGTTGAACACAAAGTGACAAGAAAACATTGGCTATCTTGAATATTAAAAATAAGTCCCTGATACACCCAAACAAGAACTAGAAATTTATACACTCTTAAAAAAACATTTATATGAACGATTCTCTATCAGGGCCCAATATTCCGTCTCACATGTTTGAGGAGTTTCAGTTCTGGCTTTATTTTGTGGTTTTTTTATCCAAAAGTGAGTGGCAACTGCTGATTTTTCCAACTGTTTGTTTTTTACGTTTCTAAAGTGTTCCTTGGATCTTATTTCTAAATTTCTTTCAGTTTTTCCTATATACACTTATAGTCACTGCATTCAATTGATTTGGAGAAGCCTTTTTTTGTACTATTTCAATTATTTTGCAATATTCTGCTTTGTATTCTTCTCTTGGAAGGGGGATGTTCACCAATCTATCTGTTAAGCTATTGAGGATTGCCTGTTTGTGACTTCTTGGATTGTAAATATGAGCTCTTATGTAATTGGTTTTCTGTGAATGCCGAAGTTTATTCTATTCTTGTTTTTGATTATTTGTAAATCCAAAAATGGTAGTTTCTCATCATTTTCCAATTCCACAGTGAACTTTATGCTTTTTTCCTGGATGCTAGAAGTTTTAAAGCATCACCAATGTGTTTTTTGGGACTATTGCAAATATGTCATCTATGTAGTGCTGCCAGAGTTTGAACATCCATGGGAAATCTTTGGTGATCCTTATCTTTAATGTGTTCATGTAAATATCTGCCAAGAAGGGTGACAGAGGGTTGCCCACTGCTAAACCTCAAGTTTGGCGGAAATATTTTGTCTGAAACTGGAAGAAAATTTGAAGATCTGTGGTCCAAATCCTGACCATGGCATTGAATTTTTCAGTCTGATTCAATGTTGACAACCTCATCCTTAACACAGCTAGTGTGAAAGAACAATTCATTTCCATTTGTTGACCTAAATTCAAATACAGTAGAATCCCGAAATGACATGGTTTTTGGAGGACATGCTTTAACCCTGCCTTATAACGATTCCGCGGTATATCAAAATGTGAGCTTAGAAGTGACAAAACTGATCCTGCGAAGGTCGTGGGAAATATTCGTGCAATAATAAATTACAGTACATTGTGAAGCATATAATACATGGTAGAGTACACCACTTTTAAATGCAATTACACACCAGTTAAGCTAGGGGTGTATTTCAGTCCTGCAGCTGATCTTAATTTATACAGTGGATTCAATTCAATGTACCCAATTAGAAATGTTTAGTTCTTCTGGGCTTGTAGGCCGTGGTCTAGAAGACATGGTAGATAACAACGTTTTGCCAAGTACTGCGCTTGGCATCATCAGGGTAACACGATCCGCTGTCTGCACTGGTCGGAGTTTGAAGAACTAAACATTTCTAATAGTCAAGACACCGGCCGTAAAAGCCTAAGTACATATATCAATGTACCCATTTTATACTAACCTAATTTTGTATGGTCTTAAGAAATCTGTAAGTTCTACCTCTCAAACATTGCCCACACACAGCTTGTGTGTTTAAAAACACCAACAGTAAGTTTGTTGGCATAAATAAATAGTAATCAGTAAGTTTTGTTTGGCAGCATAATTCACAATGTTTTTTCCCACATACTGTTTGATTGTAGCAAGATGGAGATGAATACTGTTTGATTCATTTTGCTCCTCCATACACAGAATCACCTTGTTTATGGCACTCATCACTTCACTAACATATAATGTAATGTAATGTAATCTTTATTTCCATTTCATTTACAAATTATTATACCTTTACATACTTGTTACTACAATGAGTTGCTGATTGCCCTTGGGCCCATTAAGCTTAAACACTGAGGTTGTCGAGCTAGTGGGTCCCCATTTACATCTTATCTAAAATACATCTTCATTTTCGTCATATTTACTTATCTTCCTTAACCATTTGGCTCTTACTTTGCCCAAAAAGTTCCCAATTTCAATTAAATTTTCCCTAGTTTTTACACTCATTAACTTCATTGCTTGAATTTCATTTGGTAGCCTTGTCCAATCTTTTTTTACCTATCCTCCCCCTAAGCAACCTAGTTTTCCTCCATAAATACTTCTGCTTCCTCATCTTTCCATTTATATTTATGAACTTCACTAACATGCAGAATATGTTCTTCCGAGGGCATGTCTCATTACTTCGAGAAATTCTTAGTAATGCAGTGGCCTAGGTCAACGGTAGGAATGCAGCAGCCACAGTGGCCAAGATCCATGCTAGAGGTGGCAAAAAGTATCTTCCAGTACCGCTCTTTGAAGAAAATTTTAAACTCAACTTTCAAAAATAAATAAATAAAAATAGGATACATTTTTGGGGGACATACTTTCCCAGCATTAAATCTAAAACTGCAGTATTTTGGACCATTCTATTTGGAGCTTCTACTGCATTTCCAATATCAGCAGACACAATCACCATCGCATAGCCGAAGGCCAAGTTACAGCCACGAAATCTTAAGAAATACCTATATATCCCCAGCATTTGAGTATGAGCCAGATGAACATTTATTGAGGCCTAAGTCCAACTTAGACCTAGGCTAGAATGTGCAAAGAATTTTCTAATAAAACAAACACGTTTAAAAACAGTCGAAATGCATAGATTTATTTGCCTTCAAAACAATTTTTTAACATTAACATTTCAGCACTAGCTATCCATACTACATCTCAAATAAAAATTCCTTGACTATTTCCCTTTATGTACAGCATTTTGCAAATAAACAATATTCTAAAACAAAATATTCTAAAAATAATATTCTAAAACAAAAAGCTAGTGCTTTTGATGCAATGGAATTTAATTCCTTGTACAAAAATAAACCAAAATATACAATTATTCCTCTCTTATGGAATGCATAAAATGATCACAGATATGATTCACACAATTAATCCTTAATTGCTTCATATTTTAATAACCGTAGGACTTGGGCATTTAGAGTCTTGATACACATGCTCACCTGCTATCCATGTGGACCAAACTTTCAGGTCCTTTCCCAGAAGCACAAAATCTGCATCTGCTCCATAATTTAGTGTTCCTTTGGTGTTTTCTATTCCAATTGTTTGGGCAGGATGCAAAGTAGCAGCTTCCAGTGCAACAACTGCTGAGCATGCTGAAAAAATAGTGCAAGGTTCTTGATTCAAAAACTTATTGAGAGGGAGAGAAACAGACAATTATAACTTTATAATGATAAACTGTGTTGCATTCACATCACTTTCTCTACATACTGTCATACAAATTATTCTTATAAAATCACACTCTTCTATCTTGCTAAAGCTAACATCTTGCTTTATCTTGCTAATCGAGATAAACTTTCGATGCATATTTACACTATTCATTGTAAGTATCGTGCTATCAATTTAAGGGCCTACCTCTTGCAGCACTGTGATGGTGTGCACACAGTGCTTGTCTGCCAACACACCACTTCCCATGCTGCCAACAGAAGAACTATTTTGTGCCATGTGAAGCACGTCCAAGGTTGGTCATGGCAGTGGAGCATTGGTCGCATTGCTGATCTGTTGTGTATCAGTGTATTTGCTTGAGTGATGATGTGATTTAGTACCAAAGATTATTCATTTGCAGTCATTTCATAAAATACTGTCTGCTGGGCATGGCACAAAATAAAGGACCATCAGGGCTAAACTGCTTCATGCTACATGCCAATGGTTGGTGAGCAAACAAAGGGATAAGGTCAGGCTTCCTCACACCATGCATGTGAGCAAGCAAACATGTGAGACAGAATATTGATCAATAGAAAATTGTTCATGTAAATATTTTTGTAAGAGTGTGTAAATTTCTAATTCTTTTAATTTGGGTGTATCAGGGACTTATTTTTTTCAATATTCAAGATAGACAACGTTTCCTCGTCACTTTGAGTTCAACCAATGAGAACTGTTGCACGGATGAATACATAAGAATGGCGGTGTTGCGTCATAGAGACGCCTGGGACTCTTTTTTTATTAGCGTCTGTGAGCTCAAGGTGAAAGGAAGTATATTTTCTGATAGCGTGTGAACGTGTAACTTACACCCAAACTTTTAACCAGTGTAGATTCTATCGAATTTTGAAAGTTGTTAACTAATTAACATGGTGCTAAAAGTGTAAATTAACGAATAAATATATTGTGATAAAGGAACGTTGATTTATGCATTCCATTCTGTAACCATCGACCCTGTAGATAAGAGTAGCGTCTGATATCAATCAAACTTTCCATCTTTCAGTAAAAACATTATTCCTGCTGCTATATTCCCGCTGCTAGGTAAAGACCCATTTCTAAAAACCGTAACAAAATGGCTTACCCAACGTGGAGCGCGAATTTAGAATGGAATGCAAAATTACGAGTACGATAAAACATCAAAAGGACGCCATCTCATCGTGCAGGAAAAAGACGCCATTAAACATCGTTTGATATTAACGACCCATCGGAACATCGATGCATGAATAATCAACGTGGGAAAAACACCGGAGATCATCTAGCGAAGCCAACTACCCAGGAGACGTAAATAACTGGACGAAGAACCAACGGAAAAGAAAGTAGGATCCAAAATTTTTGTTTTTACATACATTTTATTTCCATTTGTTAATGCTACTCAGAAGTGGCAAAATATTGGGACTTTCAACCTTAAGTGAATTGGATAAAGAAAATAAAATGTCGCGAAAAGAGATAGAAACAGGAGTGGGGGAAGGGGCAGATAGGCCTAGTTATCAGGAAGGATTAGAAAGTGAGGAACAGGCGGAAATAAGCAAAGACCAAAGGTTAATGATGATGATGTTTGAAAGGCTAGAACAAAGTTTAGGTCAGAAAATGGAACAGAATAAGGCAGAATTAAAACAGGATATAGAACAAAGTTTAGGTGAAAAAATAGAGGGAGTGAGAGAGGACTTGGAAAATAATAAAAAAGAGATAGGTCAGAAAATGGAGGAAGTGAGAAAAGACTTAGAACAGAAAATGCAGTTAGGTAGACAGAACTTAGAACAGCAAATGGAATTAGGTAGACAGAACTTAGAACAGCAAATGGAATTAGGTAGACAGAACCTAGAACAGAAAATAGAATTAGGAAGACAGGAGTGTAAAGAAAATATGAAAGTAATGGAAACTAATTTAAAATTAGTACATAAAAACTTAAATGAAACAAAGGAAGCCTTAGAAGCTAGGATAGAAATTGTAGGAGATAGGATGGGAAAGATAGAATCAGAGATGAGAGAGAATAAAATTGTGTTAGAAGGAGAAATTGCTAGATGTAGGGATGAAATAACAGAATGTAATACAAGTGTAGACTGTAAGATAACAAATGTAAAAGCAGAAATAACTGAGGAGTTAAGGAAAGAGATTGAGGTAGTGAAGAAAGACATTATTAATGAAACTGTAGAACAAATTGTAATTCCTAAAATTAAGACAATGAATGATGTGATGCTTTCACAACAGGATGCTATAAATGATATGAAACAAAGCCACTTAGAAATAAAGAATGATTTAAAATCAATTTGTGAAGAAATGAAAAAAGGGAAAGAAAATTTGGCTAATGTAAATGATGTTGTGAAGGCATTACAAAGACAAGATGATTTAGATGTAAGTAATGTACAAGATGAGAGTTACTTGAGTAATGTACAAAATGTTGACTCACCATACAGAGAAAGAGGTTCACAATCAAACAATGACACGACACACAACACATGTTACACCAACAGCATATTACATGAAATCACACCACCTACATTTGACGAGGAGAAGGGAGACGATCCAAAACTCTTTGTTAAAGAGATGGAAGAATATTTTAAAGTGAAAAGGATACCAAACGAGCTTAGAATGATGATAGTTAAGAAAAGCTTAAAAAACAAGGCATTAGAATGGCTCAGGTTAACCCTAGCTGGTCATGAGTCATATAGCTCATTCAGAAATTTATTCCTATCAAGGTATTGGGGCCCAGCTAAACAAAACCAAACTAGGGTAGAGCTAGCGACAGGTAGATACGATCCAACCAAAGGGTTGTCGCTAGTCGATTATTTTATGAAAGTAGCCAACAAAGGAAAGCTATTAGACCCCAACTTGTCGGAAGCAGAACTAATTACCAGCATAACAAGACATTTCCCAGACACAGTGAGAACAGGGTTAATTGTTGCGAGGCCAGTAGATTTTGCAGATATGATAGAACTGCTGACAGCCTTCGAAACACAAAATGGTCGGCCCAATGAGCATAGACATAGGAACGGTCACCCAAACTCACCCATCCTAAACCGAAACACGACTACGAACAACCAGAGTGAGGGAGAACATAGAAATACTAGGAGTACCCATGAAAGGGGGAGAGGGGCACACCATTTCCCACAACCACATAATCATGGCGAGAGGATGGAGAACACAAGACAGCGGTACCACGACACAATACCGAGGGGTGAATCGAGATACAGAACGCATAGATATGATCGTGGAAGACCAGGAGACCGTACCCATCAAGTGAATCATATACGATTCTGTAGGGAATACTTGAACAGCCATAGGCCGTCATACAATAGGGGTTCACGTCAAAGGGGCAGAAACCAAGGGAACACCGACAACGTAAGACAACAGGAACAGAATGAAAATATGCCGGATAGGACCGATACTGCACAGAATACAGAAACGACGATCACCTCCAACGTCCAGGAAAACTAAGTACAAGTCAACTTTGTGTCCCGGAAGTTGACCTGTGTGGCAGTAGGGGCAATATTGACCAATGTAATGTAGGTACCTTGAGAAGACAGGCGAGTGAAAGAAAGGAAATAACCAATCCACCAATGATTAGGCTGAAGGTATGGGGTATCGAATTGCCAGCGATGATTGATACAGGAGCCAGCACATCAGTATGTGACGAACAGCTATTCCAGGAACTGATAACCAAAAGAAATGCTGAATTCTTGCCTGTGTGTGGAGTGTATTGCAGCACAGCAATTGGCAAGAAAAAGGAACATGTTAAATACCAGGTAAGGCTGGTAATTGAAATCGGAAGTTGGAAGTTCGATTTTATTGCCCTAGTAATACCTAGACTAACAGCTACCCTAATCATTGGCAGTGATTTGCTTAACCTTTGGAGGTCGGTAATTAACTATGACCTACATGAATTTATTATTAAGGAAGGAGCCTCAGAATGCACTGCGAAGTTCCTGGAGGAAGAAACATGCCAGGAGGAACCAGACCAGACAGGGATCCATCCGGATGAACAATTCTTTGTGGAGAACATCAATGTCCACGAGAATAGGTTGGTAGACCTAAGGGTAAATAAGAAGAAAACAGGTTGGACGAGCGATGAAGAAACTAACGTTTGCAGCCATTGGATCTGCACAGAAAACGAATATGTTACCTGGGACAACTACCAACCTGAACCACTACCAACGGATGGAGAAGAATCGATGTTACAGCTAATCGATGAGAAGGTCTGGGGGGCACATGGCATCTCTGAAGAGGAAAGAAACCAACTTAGGAAAATATTGGTTAAAAACAGGAAAGTTTTCAATAAAAAGCCAGGTACGTGTAACAAGTACGTACATACTTTTACAGTAATAGATATTACCCCCTATTCACATAAATCCAGGCCCATCCCCAACTCCATCAGGGAGGAAGCTGACAGAGTGATCCAGAAAATGTTAGCGGACGGAATAATAGAGCCGTCGGACTCATGTTATGTGAATCCAGTAGTGTGGGTCCATAAGAAAGGGGGAAAATTGAGGATGACCATCGACGCAAGGAAGATAAATACACATACCTTGCCAGATCACTACAGGCCTGAGGGGGTAGACCAACTAATATCGAAATTGAAGGGAGGTCAACATTTCACAAGTCTCGACTTGACAGCATCGTTCTGGCAAATTCCTCTTCATCCAGATGTCAGGAAATATACCTGTTTCTTGCACAAAGGAAAGGTATACCATTTTTTAAAATGTGCCTTTGGACTATCGACCAGTAGCAGTGCACTACTGAGGGCTCTAGACAAAGTTTTTGGGGATACCATCGAGACTTTTGTGACGCAATATGTCGACGATTTTTTGATATACAGCAAGAATCCCGAGTTGCACTTACATCACATAGATTATGTATTATCCAGGTTCCAGGAAAGCAACATGACCCTAAATTTAGAAAAGTGTGAATTTTTCGTCAAAGAGGCTGAATTTCTAGGCCACATCATTACACCTGATGGTATACAACCTAATCCGGAGAGGGTCAAGGCCATAGAGCATATACCACCCCCACGTAACTTAAAACAGTTGAGAAGGTTTCTGGGCATTTTACAGTACCAGTCAAAATTCGTGGTCAACTACGCTAAGGAATTGGTACCCCTTAGAGCACTGTTGAAAAAAGATACTAAGTGGGAATGGAATGCTGAACACCAGGTGGCCTTTGAGAATATCAAAGAATTTTTCAAGCACAGTATTCTCCTGGAACGACCGGATCCAAATTCACCTTTTCTAGTATACACCGATGCTAGTGCACAATCATATGGAGCAATATTAGCACAGGAAGATGCAGATGGCAACAAACATGTGATTGCCACAGCTTCTAGATTTTTAGACAAGATAGAAGCCAATGCCTGCATAACCGAATTGGAAATAGGTGCAATCCATTTTGCATTACAAAAGTTCAGACAATATATATATCTTTATAAAATAATTATATATACAGATCACGTAAGCCTGTCCTTCATTCAAAAATGCAAGCTAACCAACTCCAAAATCTCAAGGTACATACATGAGATAATGTCACACGACATAGAGGTCAAACATATCCCGGGGAAGGAGAACATCTTCAGTGACTTATTGTCAAGATTAAGGTCGGAGAGTCACATACCCGAGACGATATACAATCCACACCATGAAATTAAAATCATGCAGATAAATAGCAAAGAAAGCAACGAGATCTTGCAAGACTTCAAAAACATAGCGAAGCTACAACAAGAAGACCCTGAATTGAAGAGGCTATTCGACAAGGCTCCAGACATAATACCAAGATTGGACGCCAAGATAGGCAAATTTAGGAACATCCTATTTAAATTGCATGGTCGCGACGTAAGGAAGTGGAAAATGATGGTACCAAATTCCTTACAGGACAGGGTCATTTTGGCATTCCACCACTCGATGCTTCACTCTGGTACTGAGAGAACAATGCTTGCCATCGAGGAAGTATTGTACATCAAACATCTTGGCAAGAAGGTCAGGAAGTTAATTTCCTCATGCGACCTATGCCAAAAGGCCAAGCCAATTAATGTAAGGTACGATGTCATCCCACAATCCATCGTGAGAAACGAGAAAAATGCATTGGTGTGTATTGACGAGCATGGAGAGCTACCAAGGGGGAAAGATGGAAACAGATACATATTTGTCATGTTTGATGTTTTCACAAAATTCACCAAAATATACCCCATTAAGAACATCAAAAGCAGAACATGCCTAGATAAAATCGTCAAGGACTACATCCCAAAATATGGGAGGATAAAATGTATTCTATCGGACAATGCAACCATGCATAAGAGCAAGTTGTTTCAGAACACCTTAGAAACATTAGGAATAAAATTGTACTATTCCTCAGCATATTATCCCCAGGGAAACCCGACTGAGAGAATCATGAGGGATATAAGTATTTATTTTCGTTTACTCTGCCACAGAGACCACACTTCCTGGACGGAAAAATGCGGATATATAGAGGAGGTGATTAACCATTAGGTGAACCCCACGACCAAGTTCGCCCCTATCGAGCTGATGACCAACACGAAACCAAGAAAATTAGCAATTGACATTGACACTACGATGGCTGCCCAAAGAGAATTATCAGAGAAGGAAAAATGTCAATTGGCATTCAGAAGGTTACAGCAGAAGGCTGAAAAAGGGAGGAACAAGGTGAAAAGATTCGTCAGGAAATGGTCCCCACAAATTGGAGAAAAGGTGCTCTTAAAAAGCCACAAAGCATCCAAGGCATCTGAAAAAAGATCTGGAAAGATGGAGCTATTGTATACTGGACCACTGGTCATAACAAAACAGCTGGGTGACCACACGTATGAGCTACAGAATACAAATGGCAAGTTGGTAGGAAGATACCATAAAAACAAATTAAAGCCATACAAAGAAAGGACCAAATAGTCTTTGTCAACAAATGTGTAAGGCAGGAATAGTAGAGATGAAAGAAGATAACAATTTTTGATGGGTTACTTATAGAAAATTATGTTCAGATTAGGAATTACAACAAGGAAGAAAATCAACATAGTCATTGGCTATATCGACCACAAAGAGCATTGTCAACAAAAACAGACGAGGACACTGATTGTCATTAAAGAAATTAATCATAGCGACGAAAGATAATATGTTTTTGACATAAGGATGTCAGGGACAAAAATAAAAATGAATCAATTATGATGAAAAAGATATAATATTTCGACACAAAGATGTCGAGGGTAAATTGAGAAGAAAAATAATACAATTACAGAATAATTGTAAGTATAGAAGTTTTCTCTTATAGAAATAAGAGACAAAGAAATGACAATTAGTGAAATGAGGAAAACCATAACCAGAAAAACAATGCCCATGAATTAAGATGAATATAGCCAATGCTAAGCTCGAAGAAATGTTGAACCAAACAACAATGAATAATAACCCAATTAAGAAAAATGGTACCATTAGTAACATCAGAGTTTAAGAACCGACTCAATAACCTGCCTATACATAAGCTTATAAGACAAAGAAGGCAAAGAACTGAATAAAGTATTGCCATAAACATGATCATAATCATTAGCTCAAAATTTGTATCCTGTTTTTCTCTCCTCATAGCAATGAATACAAGTCAAAAACCACATGAAACACTTAAATTATATTTGTGTCAATGTCAAATGTACAATAACTGAGTATGTGTTGTATAAGAACTGAATATGTGTTGTACAAGAACTGAATATGTATTGTATGATAACTGGATATATTGTGTAATAACTGAATATGTTGAGTAATAACTAAATGCGTTATGCAAAAACTGAATGTGTATTGTGTAATAACTGAATATGTATTGCATAATAACAGAACATATGTGGTATGATAGCAGGATATATTGTACAATAACTGAATATGTATTGTGTAATAATTGGACATGTTGTGTAGTAATCAAATGTGTTGTACAATAACTGAATATGTATTGTATAATGACTGAAGGTGTATTGTATAATAACAACATATGTGATATGATAACTGGGTATATTGTACAATGACTGAATATATATTGTATAATAATTGGACATATTGTGTAATAACTAAATGTGTTGTACAATAACTGGATATGTATTGTATAATAACTGAATACATTGTGTAGTAATCGAATATGTGAAATTTATAAAGACATGCTGTATCATGTCAAAACGAAGGACAAAGACAAACAGTGAAGAAGACTGAAAAAAAAAAATTGTACAAAGTGATTGAATCATAGGAGTAGGGAGAAGTATTGTATTGTGTTTCAAGATTGTAAATAAGGTGACAACTTGAAAAACAAAACAAGGGGCATATGAGACAGAATATTGATCAATAGAAAATTGTTCATGTAAATATTTTTGTAAGAGTGTGTAAATTTCTAATTCTTTTAATTTGGGTGTATCAGGGACTTATTTTTTTCAATATTCAAGATAGACAACGTTTCCTCGTCACTTTGAGTTCAACCAATGAGAACTGTTGCGCGGATGAATACATAAGAATGGCGGTGTTGCGTCATAGAGACGCCTGGGACTCTTTTTTTATTAGCGTCTGTGAGCTCAAGGTGAAAGGAAGTATATTTTCTGATAGCGTGTGAACGTGTAACTTACACCCAAACTTTTAACCAGTGTAGATTCTATCGAATTTTGAAAGTTGTTAACTAATTAACATGGTGCTAAAAGTGTAAATTAACGAATAAATATATTGTGATAAAGGAACGTTGATTTATGCATTCCATTCTGTAACCATCGACCCTGTAGATAAGAGTAGCGTCTGATATCAATCAAACTTTCCATCTTTCAGTAAAAACATTATTCCTGCTGCTATATTCCCGCTGCTAGGTAAAGACCCATTTCTAAAAACCGTAACACATGTGATTATCAACAATCAAGGCAGCTACACAGCAGGTTTTTTTCCAGTGCCTTTGAGAAGGATCTGGTTACATTACTGCTGGTATGTTTGAAGGAGTTTGCAAAAGATCTGTAAGATGTCATCCCCTCTGTATAAGGAGGCCAGGAAGCAAAAGGGTGAGAGTTACAGTTACAGACATGAGTTGGTCAGTGTGTCAGTGAGTGCAAGACAGCTGTGCATCATAAGAAGATTCAACAAGCATCGCAAGTGATTACATTGTCATAATTAGTGCATGAGAGTCAGAGAAAGTGAAGAAAGACACTAAAAGAACTGGGCAAGTTTATGAGAAGCAAAACTCGTGAGTTGTGGTAGCCCAAAAGACTGAAGACAGTGCTAATGATGAGAAGAAAACTGTGTATTTGTGGTAAAAGTTTAGAGGATAACAAAGTGATGGTAAAGTAACCGGACTGCATTTTTGTCATTTGTTACAGCACGAATCACCTGCTCAGTGTCGTACAGTATTTAGGGAAAGGTTTTCTGAAATTGATCCACCTAATAGACTACAATGCATAAAACATTCCAAAAACCCAATACTACAGGATCGATATTACACAAGAAAAAAAAAGCAAAGATGCTACATTCTCACTGAAGAAAAACTTTTATGATATCGGTGCTCAATTAGAACAATCGCCCCAAATATATTAGCACAGCAAATAGGTGTCAGCTATGGATCAGCAGAGAAGGCTACAAAAGTGCTAAAATTATGACAATACAAAACAAGGTAGGGAAATGTTGTACTAGGTCTTTAGACCTAACACTCTGCAGTTATTATTTGTGGGGTACTTTAAAAGACAGGTTATATAAAACAAATTCCCAAACTTTACATGAACTGCTACATAACATACAGAAAGAAATAGCCAACATGTCACAAGAAGAGTTATGATGCGTGAATGAAAACCTGTTAAGTCTCACAGCACAAGAACATTTTCAACATCTTTGAAAGAGGTAAGCAATGTAGGCACACATTAAATGTTCGTTATGACGAATAATGTTACTAAGTTAGTCATCCACATCATTAACTGATTGCTTTGAAATTCCACGCTCTTTGTGTGATCATGAGAAAAAACAAATAGCGAATTAGCACTTCAAAAAGTGTTTATCTTGGAATGCCACAAAGAACTTTATTTGGCAAATTGTGTACTTTAGTGAGACCTACAATTTTTGTTTACTTCTTTCGGTTTACCAGTTGTACAAAAGAGCAAGTAGGCTACTCTAACAAATTCAAGATGTAAATTTATATGTCACAAAAATATCTTAAACATATAGTATATTAATCAAAACATTACAGCCGTTTCTGATAAAATAAAAAATAAGTAAAGTAAGCAAAGAGTAATTTTTTTTAATTTAAAAGGTGAGTTAATTAATAACACTGAACAACACTTACAACATATTTTTCCGGGACGCGTTTCGAAGGTAACTTTCCTCCATTATCAACCGGACAATAACTGGGTTTCCATGGTGCTTGATGGTGCAGATGGTGATGCTTCTACTGGTGTTTCTTCTGGTGGCGGTTCGATGAACTTACTGAAAATGTCTCTCTGAGGAATGTCGAAATTAAATACTCGGTTTCTATTTTTTAAAATAAAGATTTGTTCCCATGTGGACAGTTCTTGTTTTCCGGTTATGTGTTTAAGAAGTTTCGGTTCTAGCTTTATGTCATGATTTTTTGTCCAAAAAAGAAATGCAACCGCTGATTTTTCTAACTGTTTACTCTTAATGTTTCTAACGTGTTCCTTGGATCTAATTTCTAAATTTCTTTTGGTTTTTCCTATGTATATTTCATTACAATCACTGCATTCAATTTGGTATATGCCAGATTTTTTGTTAGGTGGAATAGCATCTTTGATGTTTGAAAGTAGTAGGTTTTTTATGGAGTAATGGTTTACTGCTGCTAGCTCAATGTTGTATTCCTTGAACACCTTTTTAAATTTATCAAAGGCCCATGGATGATATGTGAATTTTTTGAATATCATTTTTGTTTTTGCTGCTGTGAGAGTTGTAGTTTCTTTTAATAATTTTTTCTTTTCTGCTCGTTTTACCTTTTTATCTACTAATTCTTTGGGAAAGCCGTTTTTTTGTGCTATTTCAATTATTTTGTAATATTCTGTTTTATATTCTTCTGCTGAAAGAGGGATGTTCACCAATCTATGTGTTAAACTATTGAAAATTGCTTGTTTGTGGCTTCTTGGATTGTAACTATTAGCTTTTATGTAGTTGCCTGTCTGCGTTGGTTTTCTGTGAATACCGAAATTTATTCTATCCTTGTTTTTGATTAATTTTAGATCTAAAAATGGTAATTTATTATCTTTTTCTACTTCCACTGTGAAATTTATACTTTTGTCCCGTATGTTCAGAAGTTTTAATGCGTCACTGATGTGTCTTTTTGGAACTATTGCAAATATATCATCCACATATTGCTGCCAGAGTTTGAACATCCACGGGAAACCTTTTGTGATCCTTATTTCCAATGAACTCATGTAAATATCTGCTAAGAATGGCGAGAGAGGGTTGCCCATTGCTAAACCTGAAGTTTGACGGAAATGCTTTGTTTGGAACTGGAAGAAATTTTGTTCTGTGCATAATTTAGTGAGTTCTATGTATTCTGCAATTTCTGACGATGACATTCCAAGTGATTTGAGCCAATTTTTGATCAGTGATGGGAGCTTTTCTATTGGTATACTGGGAAATAGTGACTCTAGGAGACAAGGGTGTCCTCTTCTGTTAATTTGAAGTCTTTGATATGTTCTATTAGTTCATAACTGTTTCTTATGCTTAAACTTTCAAATTCAGGAAATGAATTAAATTTATTAGATAGCCATTTTGCCAGTTTGTAAGTTGGTGAATCTATGCTGCTAATTATGGGTCTCATGGTAATGTCTGGCTTGTGTATTTTGGGTAAACCATAGATTCTGGGTACGGTTGGATTATTTGGTTTAATTGCATTTTTGTTTGGTATTATGCTTGAATTTTCTATAGTTTTTTCAAATGTTTGAACACAAGTGGTTAGCAGGTTTTTGCTGATTTTTTCGTAGTTACTATTATTTAGCATAATTTCCATTTTTTCTATGTAATTTGATTTATTCATTATTACTATTTTGTTCCCTTTGTCTGCCTTGCGACATTACCATGAGACCCATAATTAGCAGCATAGATTCACCAACTTACAAACTGGCAAAATGGCTATCTAATAAATTTAATTCATTTCCTAAATTTGAAAGTTTAAGCATAAGAAACAGTTATGAACTAATAGAACATATCAAAGACTTCAAATTAACAGAAGAGGACACCCTTGTCTCCTTTGACGTAGAGTCACTATTTCCCAGTATACCAATAGAAAAGCTCCCATCACTGATCAAAAATTGGCTCAAATCACTTGGAATGTCATCGTCAGAAATTGCAGAATACATAGAACTCACCAAATTATGCACAGAACAAAATTTCTTCCAGTTCCAAACAAAGTATTTCCGTCAAACTTCAGGTTTAGCAATGGGCAACCCTCTCTCGCCATTCTTAGCAGATATTTACATGAGTTCATTGGAAATAAGGATCACAAAAGGTTTCCCGTGGATGTTCAAACTCTGGCAGCGATATGTGGATGATATATTTGCAATAGTTCCAAAAAGACACATCAGTGATGCATTAAAACTTCTGAACATACAGGACAAAAGTATAAATTTCACAGTGGAAGTAGAAAAAGATAATAAATTACCATTTTTAGATCTAAAATTAATCAAAAACAAGGATAGAATAAATTTCGGTATTCACAGAAAACCAACGCAGACAGACAACTACATAAAAGCTAATAGTTACAATCCAAGAAGCCACAAACAAGCAATTTTCAATAGTTTAACACATAGATTGGTGAACATCCCTCTTTCAGCAGAAGAATATAAAACAGAATATTACAAAATAATTGAAATAGCGCAAAAAAAACGGCTTTCCCAAAGAATTAGTAGATAAAAAGGTAAAACGAGCAGAAAAGAAAAAATTATTAAAAGAAACTACAACTCTCACAGCAGCAAAAACAAAAATGATATTCAAAAAATTCACATATCATCCATGGGCCTTTGATAAATTTAAAAAGGTGTTCAAGGAATACAACATTGAGCTAGCAGCAGTAAACCATTACTCCATAAAAAAACCTACTACTTTCAAACATCAAAGATGCTATTCCACCTAACAAAAAATTTGGCATATACCAAATTGAATGCAGTGATTGTAATGAAATATACATAGGAAAAACCAAAAGAAATTTAGAAATTAGATCCAAGGAACACGTTAGAAACATTAAGAGTAAACAATTAGAAAAATCAGCGGTTGCATTTCACTTTTGGACAAAAAATCATGACATAAAGCTAGAACCGGAACTTCTTAAACACATAACCGGAAAACAAGAACTGTCCACATGGGAACAAATCTTTATTTTAAAAAATAGAAACCGAGTATTTAATTTCGACATTCCTCAGAGAGACATTTTCAGTAAGTTCATCGAACCGCCACCAGAAGAAACACCAGAAGAAGCATCACCATCTGCACCATCAAGCACCATGGAAACCCAGTTATTGTCTGGTTGATAATGGAGGAAAGTTACCTTCGAAACGCGTCCCAGAAAAATATGTTGTAAGTGTTGTTCAGTGTTATTAATTAACTCACCTTTTAAATTAAATTAATTACAACGACACTGTTTTCAAACTTCTATGAAAGGAAGATAAGCAAAGAGTAGTTTGGAGTGGAGTGATTTTCTTGAAAATCTTTGTCACATCCTGCAAGATGCTGATGTTGAGACCAAGTTTCCTATTCATCTGACCTTTTGATCATGTTTTCTACAAAAAGTTCCTGCCTGAAGGTCTGAATGAGGAGCTACTACTCCAGAGTACTTTGTTTTGGGAAACATTTTCATTCAATTCGATTTCAAGTGTTTCAGAGTTGGCAGTTGAATCATCCTTACTCAACCGCAGATTGTCCGGAGGACCACATCTGCAGTTGGTCAGACTTGGCTGAGAGATCACCAACTTTTCCTCCTTTGGCCAACAGAGGACAACATTGTACCATCGTAGGTCAGCACATATAGTAAAGAATTGGAAGGTAAGTATATGAAATGAACTCTTAAGCCTCAAATGTGCTAATACCATAAGGGTTGAAGAAAACAAGAGTTCAGTCAAGGAAGACTGGACAGGAAAGGAGAAAGAGGGAGTCTGGTAAGGAAAAGGAAGAACATCAGATTCAGTCATTAGCCTCATCAGTCTGACCAGCAGCCTCTCCCTTGAGTTCAACATGCATAATAACAGCTGCACCACGGGAAGGTTAGGGATGGGACGTTACGTAATTGTCCAGATTGGTTCCTGCAAGCCTCTATTATAGAGGAAGGCTCTCTCCTCTGTTGAAAACCTTTTGCACATTGTGGTGTTTTTGGAAATAAAATGGCTGGTATTTTATTAAAGAAAGGACCTATGATCAATTTGAGACAGAATATTAGAAGACCCCAAAAGAAAATCGTTTATGTGAATATTTGTTAAAAGTGTAATTTGTTTTTTGATATTGGTATGATTTGATCAAATGACGAAAACGTGTTGCAAATGTTCATTGTTATAAACAACTAAGTTAGTTTAAAGACGTCATAAATATTTCCATATTTGATTTTAATATATATGTATAAATATTAGAATTATATGTGTTCCATAATAAAAGTAGGGGAGGATGGTTAGGGATCGCTTCCCTAACAAGAAAGAACTATTTGATGGACGCATATGCGGATGTATACGAAAAAGGCGGTGTCACGTGAAGTGACACCATAAACTGTCCACTCGCGTGTGTGTAATCGAAGTGAAAGGACATATTTAGGTAATGTGAACATCGTGGAACATTACCAAACTCATTAAACATTAGTTCCACTAAATGAGAAGGTGGAAGCGTTTTAAATCATTTAGAATAGTGCTGAGAGGAATTATTTAATGTAAAATATCGATAAAGTGTTCATAAAATAATACATTGTGGTGAAGAAACATCGTGTGATTTTTCATTCCATCCGTTACCAAGCCCTGAGATCACAAAGATCTCAACAGCTCAAAGACACAACGATATTATTAATTACAAAAACCGCACCAAATGGCTTGCCCAACGTGGAGCACGAATTTTGGATGGAATGGAAATTACGGGAAATGAACTTACGCGAAATACCAAGTGACACCATATCTTCGCGCCAAAAGGAAAGAAGACGCCATTAGATCATCGTTTGATATCGACATCAGAACACCGATGAGCGGATACTCAACACGGCAAAACACCAGAGATCGTCTAGTGAAGCCAACCGCCCAGGAGACGCACGTAACTGGACAAAACAACGAGAAAAAAGTAGGACCACAAATTTTTATTTTTACATCCACTTTATTTTTATTTGTATGTTACTGCGAAGCGGCAAAATAGCAGGACTTTTAAACCAAAGTGAACTGAATAAAGAAACTAAAATGTTGCGAAAAGAGATAGAAACAGGAGTAGGGGAAGGGGCAGATAGGCCTAGTTATCAAATAGAACCAGAAAGTGAGGAACAGGTAGCAATAGGAAAAGACCAAAGGTGATTATTAATGATCATGTTTGAAAGAGTTTAGGTCAGAGTATAGAACAAAAACTAGAACAAAATAAAAAAGAAAGAAGTAAGAAAATGGAACAGAATAGGGAAGAGAAAGGTCAGAAAATGGAGGGAGTGAGACAGGACATAGAACAAAGTTTAGGTCAGAGTATAGGCCAGAAACTAGAACAGAATAAGGAAGAGATAGGTCAGAAAATGGAGGAAGTGAGAAAGGACTTAGAACAGAAAATGGAATTAGGAAGACAGAACTTAGAACAGAAAATAGAATTAGGAAGACAGGAGTGTAAAGAAAATATGAAAGTAATGGAAACTAATTTGAAATTAGTACATAAAAACTTAAATGAGACAAAGGAAGCCTTAGAAGCTAGGATAGAAATCATAGGAGATAGGATGGGAAGAATAGAATCGGAAATGAGAGAAAATAAGATTGTATTAGAAGAAGAAATTGCTAGATGTAGAGATGAAATAACAGAATGTAATGCAAGTGTAGACTGTAAGATTACAAATGTAAAAGCAAAAATAACTGAGGAATTAAGGAAAGAGATTGAGGTAGTAAAGAAAGGCATTATTAATGAAACTGTAGAACAAATTGTAATTCCTAAAATTAAGACTATAACTGATGTAGTACATTCGCAACAGGATGCTATAAATGATATGTTGTTAGCTAATGCTCGATTTCTGACAATGAAGTCATTAATCCTCTTGCTCTCCAATATAAAGAGAGCAATAGCAGTAATAGTAACCGCTTTTTAGAGAGCACCATATTTTTATGTTTTGGCGGTCACATCGCTCTCTCACAACCCCCAGATTGTCTGGAGGACCACACCTGTCGTTGGTTTACGGGTCTCACCGACCTGACCGGGAGAATTATCAAAATAAATTCACCGACCATATCCTCTGATTACCAATCAGAGGGCGTATTACATGCCATGACAGGTCAGCATATTAGGGGTTAAGATTTTATAGAGAAATGGAGAGGTTGGAAAAATAAAGACTCCCTAGCCCTCAGGAACCCTAATAGCATCGGGGTCGGAAGACTATAAATGATATGAAACAAAGTCACTTAGAAATAAAGAATGATTTAAAATCAATTTGTGAAGAAATGAAAAAAGGAAAAGAAAATTTGGCTAATGTAAATGATGTTGTGAATGCACTACAAAGGCAAGATGATTTAGATATAAGTAATGTACAAGATGAGAGTTATTTGAATAATGTACAAAATGTTGACTCACCATACAGGGAAAGAGGTTCACAATCAAACAATGACACAACACACAACACATGCTACACCAACAGCATACTACATGAAATCACACCACCTACATTTGATGAGGAGAAGGGAGACGATCCAAAACTCTTTGTTAAAGAGATGGAAGAGTATTTTAAAGTGAAAAGGATACCAAATGAGCTTAGGATGATGATAGTTAAGAAAACCTTAAAAAACAAGGCATTAGAATGGCTTAGGTTAACACTAGCTGGTCATGAATCGTATAGCTCATTCAGGAATCTATTCCTATCAAGGTATTGGGGCCCAGCTAAGCAAAACCAAACTAGGGTAGAGCTAGCGACAGGTAGATATGATCCAACCAAAGGGTTATCGCTAGTCGATTATTTTATGAAAGTAGCCAACAAAGGAAAGCTATTAGACCCTAACCTGTCGGAAGCAGAGCTAATTACCAGCATAACAAGACATTTCCCAGACACAGTGAGAACAGGGTTAATTATTGCAAGGCCAGTAGATTTTGCAGACATGATAGAATTACTGACAGCCTTCGAAACACAAAATGGTCGGCCTAATGAGCATAGACATAGGAACGGTCACCCAAACTCACCTATCTTAAACCGGAGCACGGCTACGAACAACCACATGAGGGAGAAGATAGAAATATTAGGAGCACCCATGACAGGGGGAGAGGGTAACACCATTTCCCACCACCACACAATCATGGCGAAAGGATGGAGAACACAAGACAGCGGTACCACGACACAATACCAAGGGGTGAATCGAGATACCGAACATATACATATGATCGTGGAAGACCAGGAGACTGTACCCATCAAGTGAATCACATACGATTCTGTAGGGAATACTTCAACAACCAAAGACCGTCATACAACAGGGGTTCACGCCAAAGGGGCGGAAACCAATGGAACACCGGCGACATAAGACAGCAGGAAGTAGATGAAAATGTGCCAAATAGGGCAGATGCTGCACAGAATACAGAAACAACAACCACCACCGACACTCAGGGAAATTACAACAACTAAGTTCGTCCCAACCGAGTGGAAGACCAACAACACAAACCCTAAACAACTGACAATTGACATCGACACCATGATGGCTACACGAAGAGAAAGATGGAACTACTGTACACTGGACCACTGGTCATAACAAAACAGCTGGGTGACCACACGTATGAGCTACAGAATACAAATGGCAAGTTGGTAGGAAGATACCATAAAAATAAGTTAAAACCATACAAAGAAAGGACCAAATAGTCTTTGCCAACAACCATGTAAGTCAGGAATAATAGAGATGGAAAATAATAATTTTTAATGGGTTACTTATTGAAGATTATGTTCAGATTAGAAAATACAACAAGAAAGAAAATCAACATAGTCATTGGCTATATTGACCACAAAGAGCATTGTCAACAAAGAGAGACGAGGACACTGATTGTTATTAAAGAAGTGAATAGTGACGGAAAATAATGTGTTTTTGACATAAGGATGTCAGGGACAAAAATAAGAAGGAATCAATTGTGATGACAAAGATAAAATATTTTTGACACAAAGGTGTCGAGGGTGAATTGAGAAGAAAAATAATACAATTGCAGAATAATTATAAGTATAGAAGTTTTCTCTTATAGAGATAAGAGATAAAGAGGTGACAATTAGAGAAGTAAGAAAAACCATAATCAGAAAAGCAATGCCCATGAATTAAGATGGATATAGCCAATGCTAAGCTTGAAGAAATATTGAACCAAACAATAATGAATAAGAACCCAATTAAAAAATGGTACCATTAGTAACATCAGAGTTTAAGAATTGACTCAACAACCTGCCTATACATAATAAGCTTACAAGACAAAGAAGGCAAAGAACTGAATAAAATATTGCCATAAACATGATCATAATCATTAGCTCAAGATCTGTATCCTGTTTTTCTCTCCTCATAATAAGGAACATAAGTCAAAAGCCACACAATAAACCATGATACACTTAAATTATATTTATGTCAATGTCAAATGTAAAATAACTGAATATGTGTTGTATAATAACTGAACATATGTTTTATAATAACTGGATATGTTGTATAATAACTGAATGTGTTGTACAATAACTGAATATGTATTGTATAATAACTGAATATGTGATGTATAATAACTGAACATGTATTGTGTAGTAACTGAATATGTGAAATTTATGAAGACATGCTGTGTCATGCCAAAACAAAAGACAAAAACAAACAGCGAAGAAGACTGTAAAAAAAAGATATATATATATTGTACAAAGTGATTGTATCAGAGGAATAGGGAGAAGTATTGTATTGTGTTTCAAGATTGTAAATATAGGTGACAACTTGAAAAACAAAACAAGGGGGCATGTGAGACAGAATATTAGAAGACCCCAAAAGAAAATCGTTTATGTGAATATTTGTTAAAAGTGTAATTTGTTTTTTGATATTGGTATGATTTGATCAAATGACGAAAACGTGTTGCAAATGTTCATTGTTATAAAGAACTAAGTTAATTTAAAGGCGTCATAAATATTTCCATATTTGATTTTAATATATATGTATAAATATTAGAATTATATGTGTTCCATAATAAAAGTAGGGGAGGATGGTTAGGGATCGCTTCCCTAACAAGAAAGAACTATTTGATGGACGCATACGCGGATGTATATGAAAAAGGCGGTGTCGCGTGAAGTGACGCCATAAACTGTCCACTCGTGTGTGTGTAATCGAAGTGAAAGGACATATTTAGGTAGTGTGAACATCGTGGAACATTACCAGACTCATTAAACATTAGTTCCACTAAATGAGAAGATGGAAGCATTTTAAATCATTTAGAATAG
Organism: Tenodera sinensis; assembly: GCA_030765045.1. Taxonomy (NCBI): domain Eukaryota; kingdom Metazoa; phylum Arthropoda; class Insecta; order Mantodea; family Mantidae; genus Tenodera; species Tenodera sinensis. The sequence goes on along the minus strand of CM060969.1, from coordinate 97,656,787 downwards.
TGCTGAGAGGGATTATTTAATGTAAAATATCGATAAAGTGTTAATAAAATAATACATTGTGGTGAAGAAACATCGTGTGATTTTTCATTCCATCCGTTACCAAGCCCTGAGATCACAAAGATCTCAATAGCTCAAAGACACAACGATATTAATAATTACAAAAACCGCACCAAATTTAATGGTAAAACATAATTTCTCCTATGAATCAATTAAAAGAACTGTTAAAAGAAAAATAACTTCAAATTATAATCAACAGATAACACTTCAAAATGGAAGAAAACTGGATGATCCATCAATAGTTTCAGATTTACCAAGGATATCCTCTGTTGCTGCACTCCGACTGATCACAGGACATGACTGATGAATAAACATATTTTCAGAATTGGAATAGTGGCATCTCCAAATTGTTTATTGTGCTCCAAAGAAGAAGAAATGGACATGGAACATCTACAAAATTGTGAGTCCCTTATGGCTTTTGGAACTATAACATCAAAATTAGGAGAATGATTTCATTATTAAAGGGTAAAGGGTACAACAGAGAGGGGACACCTCTCACACTTCGACCTGCACAGGTCTATTTGTGGCTACCACCCCCCATGAGGGAACTGAAGGTGCCACACAGGGTTGCAGCTAGACAGGTCATGGAGAGGCGCGGAATTCCCTAACAAATGCTGAGATCTCTTCATCCCAGCAGCAGCCCCTATGAAGCAGCCATCACACTGCAGTTATGGTATTGCATGGAGTGTCCTCACCCCCCGAAAGAGGACAAGGCCATCCAAATGCCACCTAGCGCCGCAAACCATGTGTAATCATTCACGCCATCTGCTTGGTACTGCCAACATTACATGCCTGAAAGTACACCTGAAAGATGATAAGGAAATGGAATGAAGGGAAATGATGGAAAGGAAACTGTAGTATGAAATAATGTGCCCCAGTATTCGCCTAAGTGACATGAGGAAACCACGGAAAACCCATGTCAGAGTGTGCAGCCATGGGGATCGAACCCACGACCTCCCAAATGCAGGCCACAGACATTACCACCTGAGCCATCCTGCTCAGTATGATTTCATTATTAACTCCTGAGCATTAGATCCATACATACAGACACACATTTATCTGACCTTTCGTTTTTGAGTTACGCTGTTTGCACGCACGCATGAGAAATAGTATTGCATTCCATCCAAAAATATGATACCAAGGTGCCATGGCAATACACATTTTAGGTCCTCTAAATAAATAAACTAACTAAAAAGAAAGCATTCTTAGGAAAAAGTCCATGTGTGTGCATGTGCCTGTGAACAGCATAACTCAAAAAAGAAAAGTTGTTTAAACACAGAACTTGGTACTTAAGTTCAGAGACAAAATCTTAAGCACACAAAAGATGGAGATCTCATTAAAATACTATTTATGTGATATAAATTTGTTGTAGTGTTAATCATTTCAGGGATAATCTTTGAATTTGGTTTGAATTTTCAAATACTTATTACTTTTTTCAATTAGTAAAGTCCCATTTTTTTTTTCATCATCACGCAAAGAGCATTGAATTTCAATGTCATCATATAGTAACATGCTTTTTTAAAAATGTAATTGCCACTTTAGTCTGCTGAATCCTTATACAACTAAAGGTATAACAAACCTTTATCTCCATTAACAAGAACGAGGCAGAAGAACAAGATTTTGTAAGAATAATTGTAGAGGAGTGAGCACAGAAAGTCATGTGAATGGGACACATCAAACCTTTTGCTCTCTCTGTCTACACCCATGAAAACACAATGCTATACTTACATGTAGCCTTTTGAAAGAGCTGTACACACTGATTCATGGTGGCAATACTGCCACAGAGCGTGTCAGTTCCAGCTAACATTGCACGTCCTCCTCTCACTTCAATTGCTAGCTGTCCCAGTTGGTGAGTTCCTTCCTCTAGGCCCAGCGCTGAAACTGCATCTGTCACCAGAACTAAACCTGTTGAAGGAAACATCAACACTGTATTTTACACACTATAAGACACATCTTTTTCTTTGAGGAACTGTCTCCAAAATACTGGTCTGTCTTATATTTGAAACTTATATTAAAATGTCCAGTGTTAATTTAAAATTCTTGCTTAAAAATAGAATATTCAATGCTGCGGAAAATTTATTGTTGCTTGGCAGCATTGGATTCAACTGGCAGCAACAATCCACTGCATTCTAACTTGATCTGAAAATGAGTAATTACATTAGAGGGCAGATTTCTGCATATGTTTTATTCCTTCAAATATAAACATATGCATGAAAGAGGAAAATGCGTTTCATGTCATTTGGAATTAATTGGCAAAGTTTTATAGTGCACAGAAATGCATATTCACCGGATACGCACATATTTCACCAATATGTGAATACGGATGCATATATTAGACTTTTTTCTCCATTTAATGTTAAAATATTAGTTTTTAACCCCATAAAATGAAAAGTTTCTGCTTTACTACCATGTTTTTGCAAATGAAGGTAAGTTCGTATTTCTCCTGGTAAACCATAAAGGCAGTCCCACATCAGAGACAAATTACTCCAATTACTATCGTAAGTACTTTATGTCCCAGGATTAAATAACCTTCAGATGGTAATTATTATTTATTTATGCCAACAAACTTACTGTTGGTGTTTTTAAACACACAAGCCGTGTGTGTGGACAAAGTTTGAGAGGTAGAACTGGTTTGAGAATTCAATGCCATTGTGGCAGATTGTCACAGTAACTCAATGGTTAGAGCAGCCGTCTGGTAAGCGGAAGGTCTGTTGTTCAAATCCCAGCTGTGGCATTGAATTTTTAAGTTCCAGTTCTACCTCTCAAATATTTGGTTATTTATTGTAACAAAAATTAATGTGATCGATCGTGATTGTGGAATTATATTTCATATTAATTAGTAATTACATACAAGATTATAAAATATAATTATTAACTTCAATTAGGAGCAAAAAAGTAAAAATACTACTATTATTGCTTCAAACAAAAATAAAATGTGAGGAAATAATATATTTTACGATTAGAAAATGCATTTTTGTGCATGTTTCTTAATTTTAACACCATATTTTTAACTTTTTTGCTGCATAGTTACATGTATACATTTATGGTTCTTAGTGCATATAAATCTGCCCTCTAGTTATCATCAGTAACAGTATAATATTTTTGGTAGTAGCTAGTTTCGTCATGGAAAAAATAAGACATTCATATGATGCAAGCTATAAACTGACACTAATAAGATGGAAACACAGCAACATTTTGACAAACTACCAAGCCGCACCATAGCCAAGTGATTAGACCATTCACTTCTCACCCAAGTGGCCTGGGTTTGATCCCAGGCAACTGCATGTGGGATTTGTGGTGGACGAAGCAGCGCTGGGGTGGATTTCCTCCAGATTCTCTGGTTTCCCCACCATCTCATTCCTCCGGTGCTCCATCTTCATTCCATGTATCATCAGGGTCACAGCCTGTGGTGCTGTGTGTAGTAAAAGTGGGCGTTAAACACTACAAAAAGAAAAAAGACACTACCAACAGAAAAGACCATTCACAATTGGTGGACTAGTAGAGAAGAACTGAAAAAAATAAGGAAGATCAAATGTGCAAATGCAGGGTACAATGCAGAATGGCCAAAACTAGAAGATAGAATGTACAGAAATGGATTCAAGCACATCATGAAAACGGAACTTAAATTAATACAAAAACAATTCAAATACACGTTTGTAAGCTAGTGCTACAGTATGACTTAGCAGACTTTAAGGGTGAAGTAGGTTGCTGTATTATTGATACATTGTTGTTACGGCTTTCAAGAAGTGCAGAATAAGTAACTCTCTCAATGGAAGTGAAGAACATCTTATATATGAAGAGAAAAAACAGGTAGAAGGTGCAGATGATGATTTTCTGGGATTTTAAAGATTAGTTTGGTTCCATAAACCAATAAAATACTTTTTTAGTCTGGCTTTACAGTCTAACATTAAACGTTAAAAATGAAGGTGTGTATTATAGACCGTAAAATATGGTAACCAGTTTCACAACTGCTTAAATATCAAACAAGGGCAAATATATACAACAGAAATACCTAAAGCTCTTGACACTGAAGGAATATAAATTAACAAGTATTAATAAATATTAATGAGTAAAACATCAGAATAAGATTTATTCACCATAAGAAATAATGGTATAGTGGTAAATTATTCACTTATCTTTTGTGATTATGTATTATACTTTTATTACTTTTACTAGTGCAAAGAGTGACTTCCTTGTGCCTATGTCTATGTGTGCACATTCTGCCATTGCCAAACATATTATAATTCATTGAGAGAGAACTGTTCATGCCTGATGCACTTGCACACCATTCTGCACACTATATGCTTTCAAGTTCAGCATATTGCTGGTCAGTAGTATAAACCCTTAAAAAGCATCATAATAACTATATTATTAACGTTACCAAATGTTGGGTATGAAATAAGTATATCTAAAATAAATAGTAGCTATGTGTTGAGAGAAGAACAGAAGAAGAAAAAAAAATACGATTTGCTACATGCGAGAAGCAAACCTACAACTCTTACCACAGGGCTAGCATAGGTTTTGCCACACCTATTTTGCTACTATGAAAAAAAAAATAATGTTCACAGTGTTAACTGTATACGATGTTGGTCGACTGTTTTCTAACGTTGCCAGTTTTCTCTCTTTGTACAATTATTTAGCATGCCCAGCAAATGAGCTTGATTACAGCGTAAGTACAAAGGAAATAATACAAAACTTTTTTACATAAGAGTTATAAAAATATTCTGGCATTGGAAATGCAGGGATATAATACTATTATAAACAGATTCTATTTCTTTTTAAATCACAATGACATTTTCATTTATATGTAAAATTTGGAGTTTTTATTGCTCTAACTTCACTTTCTACACCAGAACTTACAGAACATGTTTCGGAGACTGTTGTCTCCATCATCAGCCTTAATTCACTGACACACTTCCTCCTGTGACTTGCAGATGGTGTTTTGACTGGATTTACTGCATGAGATCCCTTCTTAAGATTTCGTCAAAGTAAATAGGTAAACAGAAGAGAAAGTGCTTTTTTCCACAGCAAAGAAAATTCCTGGGGAATGAGGTCTGGGGAGGAAATCACTGATTAGACACAGGTCTGATATACTGTTTATGATGCTCTTGTTTATGATGCACAGAACAGCTCAATTACCACAGCCAATCCAGAAACATATCGTTCATTCGAAAATATGGCTCACTTTTGATGCCTTCTACTTTTGCGAAGAATACCTTCTTGGTTTTAGTATATGTAGTGAATTCTACTTGTATAAAATTCTATTTGAATGATCCTATATTTGCAGAAGTACCAAACAGTGATGTGCAGAGCCATGTGCAGTCCCATGCAATACAGGTTAGTGGCACACAGAGAATGAATGAGGTACCACACAGCCACCATATACGCACACGCATCAACAGACGCCTGCAGCTATGTACCTCCGAGAGAGCAACAACAGAACCCATTTACACTACACTTGCAGCATTTTGCACACTTCTCCACCTTCTAGCGCTGTCTAGTGTGTGTAACAAAGGCAAAACTGTTCGCAGTGAGGTGAATGTTTTTTGAATAGTTTTATTTCTTGAGTAGCATGCATTCTCTATCACACACACTGCTTCAAAATAGATAAGGACAACACATTCCTGCCAGAGACTTTCTTTCCATTGGCAAACAGACATAGACTAACATGAACAAGGTTTTAGATAACATAAAATATCCAATGAATGTACATGGGAAGCCTTCAGTTTTTCACTTACCTTTAGGATGAGTGTGATACGCAATGCGCAATGCTGCTGGATGTGTGTGGATACCATCTGCAATTATTCCATAATAAACTTTAAATCCTCTCTCAATTGCTTCTGAAGCAAGAAGCCCAACCAGTCCAGGATCACGATGATGAAACTGCAGCAAATCATTTCACTGTCAAAAATTATATCATGTAAAAGAAGGAATTCTACACTAATCTCTTACTTCATTTCTTTTGAAAAATTTATTTTAGCTATAATTATTTTTGAGAAGTTAAAAAATATTATTTTTACCAATTTCCTGATATTGAAGCCCATAAAACTTTCCCTCATCCAGCACAGCACAAAAATTTTACAATCATTAATCATTATCACTGTATAATGGTTGTACCTTGATTTATAGATAAGCAATTAGAAACTTAAGCATTTCACTGCACAATCATTACATTTAACCTCAGCAGTGCAAAGCCTTATTCCAGAAATTATACTACCAATGCACACATTCAGGAAGAATTAAAATAAAATATCTACCAGGAAATTGCCAGCATTTCTCACTGTGAACTAGGATGAGTGATGAATAGTTTCTTAAAGAGGTGCCAAAAATGTATGTACAACAACGGTGGCCAGTTTCAGCATCTTCTTTCATAAAGTTCATAAGTAAAGCCTTTATTTTAAATAATCACTTATATTCCATGTGTTAACTGTTATCTTCTTGTTATAATCATTTAATGTTTCGTTAGATATTTTGCATCTTAATTTTAATGTAATGTAATGTAATTTATTGCGCCAGTTTATCAATTTTACATTGACTTTGGACTAGTCATTTTTTTTCTTAAAATTTGACTTTGTCGTATATCTTTGTATTCTGGATCTTTATGGTCACCTGCAATGTCAGGCAGATGTCACAATTTTTGTTTGTGAAATATATATCTAATGTTGTATGGTTTCATCTGGGCCTTTCTATGATAGCAGCAGATGGCAACAAGCACCGAGGATGCTGACATTCAAAACACTACACAGCCTGATCGGAGGCGTTTTACTCTCCCGCTATGTAGACTTCTTAAAAAAAAAAATATGATGTACTGGATTCACATGACCTTCTCTACCCACTCTTCTATTAACTATTCTTACAAAAGCTCTTATCTACTGCTTTACTCATTTACACATTTTGTTGCAGATAACAAAGAATACAGTACACTAAAGAGATAATTAAACCTTTTCAAAGCCAGCGATGTGTAATGGGTTTGAAGTTTTGTTCTCTCTGCATGAACATGGAAGAAAAAGAAAGGAAGGGAGAAAGGGAGGAAGGGAGAGAGGAAGGGAGGGAGGAAGGGAGGGAGGAAGGAAGGGAGGAAGGGAAGAAAGGAGGAAGAGAGAAAGGAAGGAAGGAAGAAAGAAGGAAAGAAAGAAACTGTGTATTTGTGCAAAGGTTTAGAAAGAAAATAAAGGGAGAACAAAAGAAACTGGACTGAATTTTGTCATTTTGTCGCAATATTAATCTCTCAAAACCTCAGTATTCAATTTTTTTATGGAATGATAGTAAAAAGAAAGAGACCACTCACTCACTCTTTCATTTACTGTATGATTTATGAAATATTTCTTGACCACTTTCAAGCACAAATTCTTGAATACTTTATCCTGTATTTTATTATCTTGTATTTAGTGAGAAGCACACTTACAGGTGGCATTGCATTAAAAAGATGTGTGATGAATTTGGCTCCATTTTCTACAGCAATTTCTGCATCCTGCAAGCTTGCCATTGAATGACCTGAAACAATAGCATGTGTAAGTAGCACATTAGAGGTTATAAACATGCCTATTAGGACAAGCTCTTGGGGACTGTACAACTGAGGTTAAAGAGCCCTGAAGAACTCTGTAAAATAGACTTAGAGTTGACTGAACATTCACAGGGTTTCACTTACCATATAGGATATACATGGACATAACACCAGAAATAGTAATCAAATTAATGTCCTATATCATTGACTTAGAGCTTCAAAGTAATAGGATTAAAAACATATAATAGTTCGCCACAGAAAATAGCAATCCTAACCGCTGCAACATTTCAACAAAAGACATATGACTGGTTAGTTACACCACCATATCACTCAATTCAAGAGTTTCACAATGTTAGTAACAATAACACTTTTAATAGATAATCCATACAAATAATAACAAAAACTGACCTTGCCTTTGTGGTGTGGAGGCAGCATGTGTGCCTTGCATTCAAGAGGTCCAATCTCAATTGGGGTGAGTTATCTGGATAAGGCTTTTCCAGAGCGTTTCCAAACGTCATTTTAGCTTTTTGGAACCTGCACCCATTTGAGCATCATGTCATTCATTCATTGTCTCATATGACCTACCAGGTTAAAGGACATTAAACTAAAAAGTTAAAACCAGAAAACAGTGTCCTAGGCAGGGACACTTCCTTCCTTCCTATATGCATGTAAATCATTCAATCATATTAATTCTGTATTTAATTGTTGTGTATAGTATTGTACATATTAATCATTTGATGACAATTATTGTATTTTAAGGTGTTTAATTTGTTATATATAGCACTGAATTTGTAATTCCCTTTGGAACAAAATAGTGATAATGAACAAATCAGATTCTTAGAAAAAATGGAAGAAATGCTAAATGCAAACTTTAAAAAAAAAAAACATATCAAACTCAAGTGTAATACCACACAAATATTCAGTTAAACCAGATAACCCAACCTTACCCAGACTCTATGACTTACCCAAAATACACAAACCAAGCACAACAATGAGATCTATAGTTAGCAGCATAGATGCATCAACTTACAAACTGGCAAAATGGCTAACCAACAAATTCAGCTCATTCCCTAAATTTGACAGCCTGGGCATAAAAAATAATTATGAACTGACAGAACACATAAAGGCTTTGAACTGAAGAGGACACCCTCATCTCATTTGATGTCAAATCACTATTCCTCAGTGTACCACAAGAATAATTCTCACTGTTGATCAAAAACTGGCTCAAATCAATTGGTATGTCAAAGACTTCATAGAACTCACCAAACTATACACAGAACAAAATTTCTTCCAGTTCCAGACAAAATATTTCCGTCAAACTTCAGGTTTAGCAATGGGCAACCCTCTATCACCCTTTTTGGTAGATATTTACATGAGCATATTAGAAATAAGAATCACTAAAGGTTTCCCGAGGATCTTCAAACTCTGCCAGTGGTACATAGATGACATATTTGCAATAGTCCTAAAAAGCACATCAATGATGCTCTAAAACTCCTAAACATCAAGGAAAAAAGCATAAAGTTCACTGTGGAATTGGAAAGTGATGAGAATCTACCATTTTTTGATTTACAAATAATCAAAAGCAAGAATAGAATAAACTTCGACATTCACAGAAAACCAATGCTGATGGGCAATTACATAAAAGCTCATACAATCCAAGAAGTCACAAACAGGCAATCCTCAATAGCTTAACACATAGACTGGTGAACATCCCCCTTCCAAGAGAATAATACAAAGCAGAATATTGCAAAATAATTGAAATAGCACAAAAAAATGGCTTCTCCAAATCATTAGTAGACAAAAAAGTGAAACGGGCAGAAACGAAAAAGTTAACTGTAAGAAACTATAACACTCACAGCAGCAGAAACAAAAATGACATTAAAAAAATTCACATTCCATCCTTGGACCTTTGAAAAATTCAAAAATTTTTCAAAGAACAAAACATTCAGCTAGTACCAGTGAACCACTACTCCATAAGAAATCTGCTAAACTCAAACATCAAAGATGCCATCCTACCCAATAAAAAATCTGGAATATACCAAATTGAATGCAGAGGTAGAACTGGTACTTAAAAATTCAATGCCACAGCTGGTTTGAGAAATATAGTTAGAGCACCCTCCGCTTACTCGGCAGGTGCTCTAACCATATTTCTCAAACCAGCTGTGGCATTGAATTTTTAAGTTCCAGTTCTACCTCTCAAACTTTGCTCACACACAGCTTGTGTGTTTAAAAACACCAACAGTAAGTTTGTTGGCATAAATAGATAATAATTACCATCTGAAGGTTATTTAATCCCAGGACATAAAAGTACTTCCAATAGTAAGTCACCATTGGGGTAATTGTCTCTGATGTGAGACTGCCTTTGTGGTTTACTGGGAAAAATACGAACTGGTTTGAGAATTCAATGTCATTCTGGCAGGTTGTCACAGTAGCTTAATGCCTAGAGCGGAGGGTCTGTGGTTCAAATCCCAGATGTGGCATTGAATTTTTAAGTTCCAGTTCTACCTCTCAAATGTTCTGGTAAATTATATGTTAAGTGTTGTGTAGTATTATTAATCAACTCACCTTTTTGGTTCTAAAAGGTATTAACTTGTTAGTCATTTAAAACACCACATCCTGTCTGAGTTCAGTTGAGCAAATGACATCACACGTCAAATCGTCAACTTGCAAGAACACAAGAAGCACTTACCTTGAGATGATGAGAGTGCATGTGCTGATATCTAATCCTGATGACAAATCAACTAATGTGGCAAATAAAACATTCATTTTTGTGTTTCATTCCCCCTTAATATAAAATCTGATAATTATTAACCATCAAGAGAATTACAATAACCAGTATACTAATGTATAAAAATAAATGTTGCCGTATTATCAAGAGTAGCTTTTTAGTATTAAAACTCAGTAAGTTTGCAGTTCATCGGATACTTACCTAAAGAGACAGTTACTCCTTCATTTGTCAATGCCTTGATTGTTTGAGGTGCGTTCTGTAGCTCTGGAGCCAAGGTTATTATCCTTATATTTTCTACTGAGCCATACACTCCTAACACGGTTTTGAATCCCTTTAAATTGAACAACAATCATCATTTAATACATTTCTAAGTAAAATATAAAATATTACATTTAAGACAAGCATTATAAAACTGATCAACACATTTTACAAATTGTATTCTAATCAACAATTTTTTACTTCTGGTTTGAAAAGCATTTGTTCTTTAACAACAAGGTGTTTCTAGTGTAATATAAAACTTAACAAATCTACAGAAGAAATGCATATCAAATATAAACTTGTTCAGCTCAATATGCTTTAATAACTACAACCACGATGATGATAGCATAAACTAATTATCATACAAAATGAGATAAAATAATGCAATATACCAGTAATGACTATATTAGAATATAATCAGTGTTTCTTTTGATGTCAGGTTGCTCAAGAATGTTTTTTGAGTGTGTCCAGTGCCAACTTCATAGGGTAAAGGGAAAATTAAAGACAAACTGCTTGCCCTGGAGATACATGAGCATTTCTTTTGTGTGTTTTGGGCACATATGCACACAGCTTAGCTTCACTAGGCATCTAATAGAACAACAAACATGCTCAGCACATAATCAAGGTCATAGAAGCAAAGTGAGCATAAATATACGTCTTAGTGGGGAGCGGATTGAAATGCTAGAATGCACATAATCTAGAAACTGTGTGCACACTGAACTCACTAGTACAACAAGAGAACAAGTGAAACACTTCACACTGAGCGCGTTTGCATTCTGTTTCTCCAAGAGCCTCTGCAATTGCAAATATGGATACAGAGCGATTAATGAGTTAGGGCGAAATTCGTCCTGTGTTATGAGACACTACTTGTGATGAATACAAGGACAAGCATCCATTTATATTTGAAAGTTGTTCATCAAATGAAGAGGCTGACATTCAAAAATAATTTTAAAAATTTGTCACTATCTTCATGGAGTGGAGGACACAGTGTGTAAAAATTGTCATGCAAATGCTCCTCACTGTTAATTCGATGTACCCACCACCTTTCTTTTTTCCTTCTCTTTAATATGAGATAGGCAAGGCCCACTACAACAATAACTTCTCCATCTTTAAGAACCAAAAGGACAATAGAACAATATGTCTCAGCCGTGTGTATTTAGATCTTAAACGTGCACAAATATTACATGTGTAAAAACCGATACAAATATTATGTTCATATGTCCCAGTGTTAGTGCTAGGCAACTAATTCCAGTGACCCCATAATGCACCACATCAGCCACTTTGATGAACCTGATGAGGGGATTGAAAGCTTACAGACTGTAAAAGTTAATTAAGTGTAGTTTATGTTTTGTGAGCAGACATTTCCCTATCTTTTGGTTTTTGAACGGCTTTGAAACCATTTGTTTACTTTCATTTATGTTCATTTTAGAAAAAGTATATTGTTCATCATGAATTTTTGGTATTAAAAGAAAATAGTTTTAAAGAAAGTGTGAATGAGTAAAGTGCTATGTGTGGGTAAACATGAGCACGGGTGTACGTGACATAATTGCATTTCATCATGGAAAAGGTGATGGTGAAAAAGTGCGTTACCAAGGGGAATAAAAAAGATAGTGCTTTGGAGAGAAGTTGAACTTGTGTTCTGCACTGATAAAAAGAAATTTGTGAAACATCGGCAATCATCTATGCCATCATAACATTAAATGGAAGGAAATGTACATGTAAAAGTATTACTAAGGCGGCACCGTGGCCAAGCAGTTAGACCATTCACATACCACCTAGGCAACTCAGGTTCGATCCCTGGGACCCACACATGGTATTCGTGGTGGACGAAGCGGCATCTGGGAGGGTTTTTTCCAGGTTCTCCAGTTTCCACATTTCACAAATTGCTCCATCATTACCGTTCCATTAATCGATTTTGCCTGCATTTCATATCATCTTCTTCCTGGTGCTTATACCTGGTGCTTGGCTGACCACCCACTTCCAGGTCTTCACTCTGTCCGATCCATAGGTTCCTGTGCTCCCCAACAGACATATGACCCTAGGCACTGGCTTCTAAGTCCTACATAAGGGGAGGGTAATCAGGTAAAGAAGAAGAAGTATTATTATTATGAAAGTGTAACAATTTGTATGTATTGTAATTATTGTGAAAAGAATTACATCTGGAGTTGTGTTAACTATGCGTTAAAATCCTTTGTAGTTTGGATGCTCAAACCCAAGCACAACAGCCCGACCCAAAATACCTGAGATAATTAAAAAATTAAAAATAACAGTAGTCTCATGCTCACTGCAACAAAATTGTAAACCAACCACACATAGCATACACCAAACCAGAAAAGAGAAACCGCCCTTCAGCTTTTAGTAATTTGATTTCAATCTTTCAAGCTCCGGCACACCAGCAATGCTGATGTGATCCTGGCAATTGACAGCATCGTTAAACAACAAAATAATTTAATTTAATCTTTCAATCTAAATAACAGAATCTTTTTCCAGAAGTGCACCGCCATGTGGGCTTATCTGTTTGTATTTTGTGCTTCTCCTGTTCTTTGTACAGGGTACCTTGATTTCCTTTGCTTTTCCTAGCTATCTTTGGTTACATTTAAAATTATTTAGTGGGTTCCTGATTCTTTTTTTTTTTCATTAGCAGTGCCATATTAGTCATTATACACTTCAAAAAAATATAACTAACAATTATGAGCTTCACATCTGACAAGAGTAAACACTGAAACATCTTACCATTTAGTTTTTTGTTATGAGTTTTGCATCTCTTATCTATTTTGTAGTTTTGTTTTGTACATTTTTTTAGAACTTTATATAAATTTGGTTTTTGATACTGCTATTATCAAACTGCTTTTCCTTCTACTTTGACATGGTCAGTTTTACCAATTTGTTTTTAATTGTTATTCTTTACACAAATTGAAGCTGCAGCTGCTTTAGTATTTAACAGTTCAACAGCAACTTATGATCAAACTAACATTACTTAAAACTAAAATTTAGACCAGAATTATTTGCAGTTTACTTCTGTAAACTCTTCTAATGTTGTTGTTAGCTAATGCTGGATTTCTGACAATGAAGTCATTAATCCTCTTGCTCTCCAATATTTTTCACTGATGGATGGGGCATTAGAAGTGGCCAGGCATATTTGAAGGTGGTGTCGATCCATTTCCTCTTGCAGATCATATAGAGGACAGAGTGGTGAAGAATATATCCCAATTCTGTTCAAATGTTTTGCCAGACAATCATGTTCTGTAATCAACCTGAAGGTTGCAACTGCTGTTTTTTGAGGATACTCAGGAATTACTGTTTGAATGTTTGGTAGTTCCCATCTTTTATTTTTTGATTTTTCACAGTAATATTTTTCAATAATTTTTTTGAATTCAGAGTTGACTAATCTTTTAGCTGCATAAAATGGTAGATTAACTATTGATTTCTGCACATTGCCGGTACCCTTTTTTGCAAGAAAATCAGCTTTCTCATTACCACTCAGTCCACAGTGAGCTGGTATCCATTGGAAGACTAGGTGTTTTTGAAGTGCTGTTAGATGGGTAAGGATTTTCCAACATTCTATAATTGTTTGGTTTTTTGGTGACAACTTGGAAGTAATTGCTATAATTGCTGCCCTGGAATAACTGGAATAACTGCTTGCTGAAAATGTGAAATTCTGTACAAAAGATTTTGTAGGGCCATTCGAATTGCTTCAATTTCTCCATCAAAGTTTTTAGTTCCATAACTTAAAGATTTGTAATAGCAAAAGAGGTGACATGTGACTCCAGCACCTGCTCCATCTTGGTTTGATATAAATGATCCATCAGTATAAATACGGAGCCATTCGTGTTCTGGAAATCTAGTATGGATTGTCTCTAATGCCAATAATTTTAGAACACTAGTTGGAGTATCACTTTTTTTAACTTCTTCTGTCAGGTGTAAATAATATGTGATGTCTAATGTTTGTGTCGGATTGACTTTAGATATGAAGTTTTCCTTTGAATTAGGAAGGTATACATTCTTCTTGATGTCTTGAATTTTGGAAAGAAAGCTCTCCTGAGTCTTTAGTGTATGTGTAAAATTTCTCTTGTGCCATGTATTGAATGGGAGTCTGATCAACTTTTCGTGTTGAATAAGAGCCGCTTTTTCTATTTCATATTCAATGGGGCATTGGTTGGTTAGTATTTCCATAGCTGCTATTGGTGTGGTTTTGATAGCACCTGTAATTAATCTCAGACTTGAAGGAGTCTCTTCCGGCTGGTATCTCCCGTCACCAGTATGAAGGGAATCTTCTGCTCGTCGTCACTTTGAAGGGTCGGTATGATGAATTCTTTTCTCGTATAAAAGATCCGGCTAACTCTTTCGATGAACTGCGATGACTCTTTCTCTCCTATCTCGGTCGTGGTACGGGTATGAAGTATGTTCACAATTTACAGCTGATAATTTTCCTTGAGACGCGACCCCCGTGAAAATTATATGTTACGTCGATGTATTAACTTTTAGTCTTTCTAATGAGATAGTCTTCTTTGCTCTGGAGGCCACAATTGAAATAATATTAGTGTATTTATTATCACAATTTTATTCGTTAATATATATAACATTTACAATGAAGACAAAAGATAATCGCACTAGGCCAACTGCAAACGATATAATGCAAACAATCAAACAATGGGAAACAAAACACTCCAACACAACACCTACCATAACTAATAATACTGCATCAAATGCCCCTCATCACAGTATATGCAACTAATTCTATTTTGGGAAAACTGTTTTCAGCCATACAATGTTGCATGTACTGTGATGATCTCCCTACAACAATGTAATTGTACAACAATATAACAACTGTGTTGAAAAACATGTCATCGTTGAATACAAAAATATTTTCTCTTGACAATGTTTAAATTTTTTTTTTTTTTTTTTTTTTTTTTTTTTTTTTTTTTGCAACTTTCAGGGGTTCTATGCCCCTCCCCACTAAAATTTGTTTTATGAAAATTTTTGGATTGTCACCGGCTTCTTCGTCAAATGACGGAGGGGTTAGGTCATGGAACAAGTAACTAGCGTGACAATTATGGTTTTGACTAGGGGAGTGCATTGGCATAGCTAAATCATTCTCCTGAAAGTCCGCCATATTACTGTTATTGTCAAGTGCATCAGTATTGGTCATATTTTTGCATTCACTCACAAATTGATCATGATTGTCATTAACTCTATCAGCCTGTAGAGCAATCACAACTTGGGAAAGCCTTCCTGTAAATTCTTTTTCCTTTGTAACCGTTTCATTTATTCTATTTACATTTACATTGGCTTCCTCCTTTACTTTATTCAATTCTTCTCGCTGTGACTGCATCTCAGCACTTATACCCTTTACAACATTTTCTAAACTATCAATTTTTACATCAATGTCATTTTGTTTTGACCTAATTCCATCTTGATACATTTTACAACTCTGTTCTACCACGACTATCTCTGTTCTCAATTCATCTCCTACCTTTGCAATTTTTGCATTCTGTTCTGCTAGTTTTTCATCAAATTCTTCACTTAATTCAGCTTTCATTTCTACCACTGTCTTCTCCTGTCCTAACTTAACTTCATTTATCAATTCTCCTAGCCTAGCTATTTCTACTGTGTTTGATTCCTGTCCTAATTTTATCACGCTTACTAACTCACCTAATTTAGCTATATCATTGTTACTTGATTCAATTCTTTCTGTACATTCCTTCTTACATAATTCAATTTCTTGTGACAATTTATTTATATTTCTGGCATTATCCTCCTTCAAATCCGCTACATTTCTAACACTATCCTCTCTTAGTTTTGCTACATCTGCTTTTATATCTGCTGTATTTTTGTTCATCGCTTCCAATATTTCTTTCAATCCTATTTCAGATTCCTTACATACTACATTCTTTCTACCTTCTACTGATAACTTATCACTCACTTCCCTCTCTACACTATCATTATCTTTCTCAACTTTTTCCATCTTCTGTACAATTTTCTTATTGCGTAGTATCATAAATTAGTACTAGTCTTACTTGAATTCTGGAGCACAAGAAAAAGGATACTCCGTCAAAATGTCTTCTTTTCACTCTTTGTCCAGGTACATATTTTTACTCTATACGCCTGTATTCGAGCCGTCGCACGTCTGGGCGCCAGTATGAAGGAGTCTCTTCCGGCTGGTATCCCCCGTCACCAGTATGAAGGGAATCTTCTGCTCGTCGTCACTTTGAAGGGTCGGTATGATGAATTCTTTTCTCGTATAAAAGATCCGGCTAACTCTTTCGATGAACTGCGATGACTCTTTCTCTCCTATCTCGGTCGTGGTACGGGTATGAAGTATGTTCACAATTTACAGCTGATAATTTTCCTTGAGACGCGACCCCCGTGAAAATTATATGTTACGTCGATGTATTAACTTTTAGTCTTTCTAATGAGATAGTCTTCTTTGCTCTGGAGGCCACAATTGAAATAATATTAGTGTATTTATTATCACAATTTTATTCGTTAATATATATAACATTTACAATGAAGACAAAAGATAATCGCACTAGGCCAACTGCAAACGATATAATGCAAACAATCAAACAATGGGAAACAAAACACTCCAACACAACACCTACCATAACTAATAATACTGCATCAGACTTTGGTTTTGAAAGATTTGAATCTTTTTTGTGTTTGCTGTTACAAGAACTTCGCTGCAGTAAGTAAATAATGGCTTTATATACACATTGTATGTTGTGTTAAGAGTTGCTCTGGAATATCCCCACTTCATTCCTGTTAGACGTTTTAACAGTGAAAGGTGCCTCTCTGCTCTTTGTATTACATTTTCTATTTGTTTGGTCCATGTAAGTTTAGTATCAAATGTAACTCCTAAATACTTTGCTTCCTTTGTTTCTGGTAATTGTTGACCCTCAAAATTTAGTTTTATTTTTAGTGGCTTTTTTCTTAGTGAAAAGATTTGGTAGTTTGATTTTGTTGTATTAACAGTCATTAAATTTTCTTTGATCCACCTCTGTAATTTGGTTAAGGATTGTTGCATGGTTTTTTCTAGTTCTGTACTTTTGCTTTTTGGTTTTGAAGTCCACATTACCAAGTCATCAGCAAATAGTGCACACTTCACACCTGGTTCTTGTATTTGTTGTGGCAGATCGTTAATATATTAAAAAGTGTTGTGCTGAGTACTGCTCCTTGTGGTAAGCCACGGTGTACTTGTTTGTATTTAGATATGTTTCTTCCATATCTGGTTGCAATAAAGCGTTGTGTTACGAAATGACATAGCCATGAAAACATTGGACCTTGTATCCCTATTTTTTTTTACTTTCTTTAGTAGTTTTGTTCTGCATATAGAATCATATGCACTTTGGAAATCAATAAAAACTGATAAATTATCTTCTTTTCTATTGAAGGAGTCTTTGATTTCTTGACTGAGAAGTAAGACTTGTTCATTTGTAGAGTGGAACTCTCTAAATCCAGCTTGACATGGGGAAATTAAATTTTTGATTCTAGAAACCAATTTAACCTGTTTGACACCATTCTTTCCATCACTTTTGCTATTATGCTAGTAAGAGCTATTGGTCTATAATTTTTTATTTCTGACGCTGTTTTGTTTTTCTTCAAGAGTGGGACAATTATTGCCTTTCACCATTCAGCAGGTACAGTGGTTTTCCAGGATAGATTGTAGAGTTTTAGTAGTTGCTGTTTTGCTGTTTTTCCAAGGTTTTTTTATGAACTCTGGATGTATGTGATCAGGTCCAGGAGACTTTTTGTTTTTTAGATTATTTATTGCAATGTTCAGTTCTTGCATATTAAAATTTTGAAAAAAGATATTTGTGAATGATTTAGAATCCAGTACTGCACATACTAAGCAGATATTCAGAGCCTTTGTTTGGACATTGGCCATATTACAGGGAATTACTTGCTCTGTACTGCACTATTTCTAACCACTTCTCTTCCCCTCCATTTTCTCTCCTCTCCATAAGTCTAATAAAATTAATTAATGCAAAACTTCATGCTGCACTAGGGTTGCGAGGTCTTACGTTTTTCTCATAAGTTATACATTTTTTGGGTTAACCTTATATTTTACGTATTTTTCCCTCTTGTAAGGCGTTTTCTTCTGTTTTTTTCTATTTTTCAAGGAGGGAAATCAATTTCTGACCACAAAATGCAATTAGCAATGTTCTAATAGATTGCACTACTGTGTAACCATATGTTTATTTCAAGAACGTAGGTAACAGCAATAAAATGCACTTGGCTATTCTGTACCGTGGGAATGTGTATGCGGCATCATGGTTCATTGTTTGTTCTCGTATTTGTATTTGTTTGATATAGCTGGAAGATGGGCATGTTTATTTATAGCAGAGACCTTAGAACCAAGCAAATCTTTAACTGAAGAACAAAATTACACTTCTAATATATACAAGGTTAAGGTAAGTGATAAGTATATGCTTAAAACAGAAGTGGATACATAAGTTATTAAATATTTATGAATACATTATTTTATCAAACCGGCTGAAAGCAGCAAGAGTGAAGGTACCGATGTTGAAAAATGGGCTCATTTCTTTTCCAGTGTTTCTTCCAAGAATGCACATAATACGAGTCAAGTTGTAGCGTGTTTATTTAGTATTCCTAGGTCCAATGCATTTCTCGAAAGAATATTCTCTTTGATGAAACAGAAATGGACAGATGCGAGAAACAGATGCACTAAAGAATTGACAACCTCAATTACAGGTGGTCATAAACTTCCCATATGCATGCAAACAATTTTTTTAAAACTGCAAAATGTGATGCAAAATTGTTAAAAAAAAAAAGCAAAATCTGGAAATAAATACCAACAATAAAGCTTATCACCAAAATGAATCTTGAAAATTCTATTTTGGCATTTAGCTGCATTGGTAAACTTTTTTGATTTTTTTTTTTTTTTTTTTTTTTTTTTTTTTTGTAAGCAAAACCTGGCAACTGCACACAGGTTGATATATAGCGAAATCATGTCTTTCAGTGTTATAGTGTGTTATAGTAGCCGTCAGGAACGAAAGCAGATAACACACATGTAGGGGAAAGAGGGGAAGTGCTGCATTGTGATGTTTCTTGAGAGGCAAAAGAGGGAGTGGTAAAGGGGTATACACATGCATGTGGCAGTTGGCGCAAACTAAACAACACATTCCTTTATTATTTATTTATGCCAACAAACTTACTGTTGGTGTGTGGGCAAAGTTTGAGAGGTAGAACTGGAACTTAAAAATTCAATGCCACAACTGGGATTTGAACCACAGACCTTCCGCTTACCGGGCGGATGCTCTACCACTGAGCTATTGTGACAACCTGCCAGAATGGCATTAAATTCTCAAACCAGTTCGTATTTCTCCTGGTAAACCACAAAGGCAGTCTCACATCAGAGACAAATTATCCCAATGGTGACTTCCTATTGTAAGTACTTTATATCCCAGGATTAAATAACCTTCAGATTGTAATTATTATTTATTTATGCCAACAAACAACAGTAAGTTTGTTTCTATGGGTCCATTTTTGTTTGAACATTTGTTAACTTTGGAGATCTTAAATTATGACTAATTTTAAACTTTTGATGTTATATTTGAGACATCTTTTGCTTATATTCATTTTAAGCTTAGATTTAAGTGAACTGAAACAAACCTAAGCACGAACACAGCCATAAGAGCTCAATGTAATTAGTTGCACACAACTGAAACAAGACAGCACCATGATGTGTAAACAAAAGTACGTTGAAGTGCACTCAGAAGTCATCTAGTTCAGTTGCTGGCTTCTCAGAGCTGTTGTATTTCATGTTAAAAAAAAAGTAATATGTTGGCTAACAACTTTCTGTAGAAGCTTGATGATATTCTAGAGTTTTAATATAATGTTACCAAACAAAATGTTAAAAATTTTTTAACTTCAGTTAGTCAAAAAAGCACCTAGTTACTTAAATAATGGGTTACATGACTCTCTAAGGTTATTCCTTATCATTATTCTGTGATTCCCTTTTTGGATTATAAATATTCCTTTTGCTGATCGTGAGCTCCCCTTGAAAACAATACCATATCTTAACAAGAAGTGAATCCTGGCGCAGTAAGTGGTTCATAAGATTTTCGTATCTGTGTAACAAGCCAGGGTTCTTTTTATTTGAAGTTTTAGCCAAACTATTTACACAAGTATCTCATTTCAGGTTATTCTGTGTCCTAAAACTGTTGAACATCTATTGATCAAATAATGTTTCATTTAATACCAGGTGAGTCAGCCGTGTCTTATTTTTTTGGAAGTTAGGCCACCCATCTAACGGCATGTGCGCCTTAGTTCAGTTTTGCACTTACTAAAATGTATTGCTTAACGTTCTTAAAGAGAGGAATGCGCAAAGTTGAGAGCAACAGCGGTTTAAGGGACAGAACGTACTCCTCGCTAAAGTACACATACGACTCATTTACTGAGAGCGAATTCTGGTTTCCAGCCGATTTTACAAACTTTTTATTAGAGTATACATAGCAACGTAATTCAGTAAATGCCTTGGAAAAATTGGACCTATCATATGGGTACACTAACGTCAGCTAAAAAGAAAATGGTGGATTCTTGTACTTAGAGCAGGGGTTGGCTGCCACATATTACGAAAAATTTAGAGACACGCCTCATCCATCATGGATCCGTATAGTCAAAACAGACATATTATTAAACAACAGTTTATTTACATTTTTGCGTTAACTACGCCTCGTGCATCTCAATTAATATGCATAGCATCTTTTGCCATTTAAGTAACACTATTAAAATGCCCAGCAATGATTAAATCTGTCTTAAAAGGCTAAATCGAGCCCGAAAACTCGCGAGGTGGCAATGCCAGGCACGCAAGTCCTACTATTAAACGCGGTAGGCGCTTTCAGTTAGATCTCGAAATAGCTGAATAGAATTGTGACGGGTCCTCTGCGCTAAGCCCCAATGTCGTAGGTTCGCGCCTCAGTAGTGTAAATATTTTTTTTTATGTTCATCAAAACTTGGAAACCGAATTCACAATAATCTAATTATAAAGTCCCTGAGCGTTTAGGACTTTATAATTTAAATCATTTTTGGTTGTCTGCATTTTGTAATTGAACAGGTGTAAGAATTCTCTGTCATTGGACTGGCATGATGTGTTGTGAATGCCAACCCCTGCGTTCTCCACACGTATGCTGTCGCACAATAATTTGTGCCAGTCTTTCATTATGTATTCGACAGACGAGTACGTAGATATGCTTTTGATCTATGGAGAAGTAAGAACAAATACACTGGAGAAAATATCTTGGGAGAGATATCCGAATAGACGACAACCAACAGCAAACAGCTTCCGGAATGTTGAAAGGCGTCTGCGTGTAACAGCATCACTTGCAAGAATGCTTCCTCATAGACACGCACCAGCAACATCGGG
This sequence comes from Tenodera sinensis, assembly GCA_030765045.1. Taxonomy (NCBI): domain Eukaryota; kingdom Metazoa; phylum Arthropoda; class Insecta; order Mantodea; family Mantidae; genus Tenodera; species Tenodera sinensis. The sequence goes on along the minus strand of CM060969.1, from coordinate 97,634,854 downwards.
TGTTAATGCAGAAGCAGTTTTGAATGCCACCCAGAACAATCCGCATACTAGTACACAGTCAGTCGCTCAGGAGGTGAACATCAGCCAATCTTCTGTAGTGTAAATATTGAACACTAATAAGTTCCATCCTTATCGTTTGCACCTACTCCAAGCACTTCACGGGAGAGATTTCCAAGCTCGAGTGATCTTTTGTGAATGGTTGCTGGAGCAAGTAGCAAGTGATGTGGGATTTGCATACAGGATATTCTTTTCTGACGAATCAAGATTCCACAACAATTGAACTGAAAATTGTCACAATATACGCTATAGGAGTGTTGATAATCCTCATTGGGTAAGGGAAGCAGCATTCCAAGAGCAGTGGGGTGTAAGTGTCTAGTGTGGAATCTTGGGAGACCACCTTGTTGGACCATTCTTCGAGGGGAATCTAACAGGAGTATGCTACCTGTAATTCCTCCGTAGCTCACCCCTTATTACTAGGGAATGTGCCACTGCAGGAGCGAATGACGATGTGGTTTCAATACAACGGCACTCCTCCGTATCGGTCGAGGATCGTCTGCAATCATTTGAATGCTGCACATCCTGGTTATTGGATAGGAAGACAAGGACCAGTCCCCTGGCCTGCCAGATCACCTGATCTGACACCCCTTGACTTCCTTCTCTGGGGTTATTTAAAAGAACGCATTTATGCAGAGGAGCTGGACAATCCAGAAACCCTTCCTCAGCGTATTACAGTGACTTGTAGATCTGTTCAACCCTGTGTATAAATGATCCTTATTTTAATTGCACCTACCTATAGGTATGCTTAAACAGCTACGTAACTGTAGTTCACCAATAAAGAAACTTCAAACAATGCCATTAAACATAAATAAAGCAATAAAAATGAATATAATAACCATTTTCAGAGTAATAATTTATAAATTGTGAGGATTGCACGGTAAAAAAATTAGTACATGCAGGTGATTCGAACCACCTTCACAGCAAAAGGATTATTCTGGAGTGTTGTGCTCGTTCCAACTGAGCTACCTAGTAACGTGTGAGGTAAACTTTCCGTTTAAGATGTAATACTCACTGGTTCCAGTGAACATTTGCAGAAGTGCAAACGTCAGCTGTGTAATTACAAATATATTAAAAGCCGATGTGATAACATCTATATTAGCACTAATTTCATCGAGTGTTAAACATCCGTGTTAAATACGCGGGTAGAACCTAGTAATGGGGTCGATGTTTTCATGTTGGAGTATAAAATGCGGATTACATAAAACTCGAGAATAAGGGGCAGCTGACTCACCTGGTATAACTTTATGTAATCATGCTTAAGAAAATATTATAGTAAATTCTATTTAATGTAAAGAATTAGCTCCTTACTTGATCAATTCCACGGATGCATTGTAGAGGATGTGCTCCTTTCTTTTCTTTATTTATGAAAGGCCCTTCCACATGTGCTCCCAATACAGTGGCTCCATGCAGACCACCAGGCTGTTTCTTTAAGCGTGGCAGGACTTCCTAAAGGAAAACACAAAGAAGCAGTCGCACATTTTTTAACTCATATTCAGACACATACTTCTATTTCCTTCATCAATCTTCTTCTTCTATTCTAATGCAAATTTAAGAATAGTAATCTAATTTACAATAGAACTCCAACTCTTCCTCTTCTTCTGATTACCCTCCCCGTATGGAGGGCTGATATCCCCTAGAACTTACAAGCGAGTGCCTAAAGTAAGATACCTGTCGGGGAGCACAGGAACCTATGGGCCAGACAGAGTGAAGTGGTCGGTATGAAAGTGAGGAAGAGAATGATATGAAATGCAGGCAAAATGGATGATTGAAAAGCTGATGATGGAGCAGATGGTGGAATGAGTGGTGGGGGAAACTAGAGAACCTGAAGAAAACCTGCCCTGACGCTGCTTTGTCCACCATGAATACCACATGCATGTTCCTGGGATCAAACCCGGGCCGCCTTGGTGATAGTTGAACAGTCTAACCATTTGGCCATGGCACCTTTTCTAAAACTGAACCACAAAAACACAGTTCTGTTTTATCATTAACACATCTAAAATTAGTTGTGACCTTGCAACTCACACCTATTCTGTCCAATCACAACCTTCACATATACTTCATAGTTTTTCAGTTCTTCTCTCACAAACACCTGGCTTCGAAAATCACACTCACTAAAACTGCTTCACACAACAAACAACCGTAATACGACGAATAAATGTACCAAAACTGTCTCTGTCAACACACTCACATTTCTCTCGGCGATTGACATGAACACACTGCTAACAAAGATAACTTCAATTGAAAGAAATAAAGAAACCAAACACCTAAATAAAGTAATTATTATTTATTTATGCCAACAAACTTACTGTTGGTGTTTTTAAACACACAAACCATGTGTGGGCAAAGTTTGAGAGGTAGAACTGGAACTTAAAAATTCAATGCCACAACTGGGATTTGAACCACAGACCTTCCACTTACCGGACGGCTGCTCTACCACTGAGCTATTGTGACAAACTGCCAGAATGGCATTAAATTCTCAAACCAGTTTGTATTTCTCCTGGTAAACCACAAAGGCAGTCTCACATCAGAGACAAATTACCCCAATGGTGACTTACTATTGTAAGTACTTTATATCCCAGGATTAAATAACCTTCAGATGGTAATTATTATTTATTTATGCCAACAAACTTACTGTTGGTGTTTTTAAACACGCAAGCCGTGTGTGGGCAAAGTTTGAGAGGTAGAACTGGAACTTAAAAATTCAATGCCACAACTGGGATTTGAACCACAGACCTAAATAAAGCTTGCTATCCAACATTAAACAAATCACACAAGAAACATGGAGATAAATCAGATCAGCCCCAGCACATTGACACCAACCATGCCCAATGAAAGAAGCCCCCTGTGCAGCAACTGAACCAATTAACAAAGAACAGAGTAGCTGGGTGCTAGCTCCGCCCAGGTGGGTTAGGCGTATGAAGCCCATAAAACGAAAAGGCTCCATATCAGTCATCACTGAGACTAGAGGAGTAGACGTTCCATGTACCTTTGAATGAAACGTCTGGAAAGAGTTTTTCCATTAGACCAGGGCCCACAGGCCCGGATAACTTGACAGCTATCTCGTTCAACACTCACAACTCCAACATAAAAACTGACTGCTTTCACCATCTCAACTCACTTATGTCTGTTAGAATGATGTTGGCATTGATTTTCTCAAAATGTACCATTTCTCAAACCTCTCACAAACAAACTGCAGTCAAAAATTTCTAGAACAATCTGGAAATGCTTCATTCTGCCACATACATAGCCATCTCTGTTCTCATTGCTCCATTGTCATCAGACTGCATATTCACAAACAGTGGTGTGAGGTAGCTAACACCTAGCTTCTTGAGGCATGTGACCACCCAGTGGTGTGAGGCAGCTTGACCTCGATGACCACTGCCGGCCAGTGCCACAATATAAATCTATATACTGAATGTAAATGCAAGAAAATGGCAGAATAATATAAAACAAAGAAATTCTCTAGAAACAGAAAATGCCATAAAATGATCACAATATTATCTAATTAAATATTATTTTCATAATCTGTGATTCATGATAAGCAATTATGGACATCAGCAATGCTTATAATTCAACAATTAAAAGATGACATGTGATCAGAATCTGAGCCCTGGACATAACAATATAAAAGCTTGTCCATCTCAGAGAATAACACCTTCATAAATTTAATCCTTAAATTACATCAAACATTTCACTCAACTTACAAAACCATGAAATTTGAAATTTTTAACTATTAGCAACAATGTCATAGACTTCAATATTCAAGCAAGAATAGTTCTCTAACCTTTAGATAAACGCAGGGTGGTGATGTCACGACAGTTGGACAAAATGCTGTGACCCCATGTGCTAGGATTCCCTTAGCAACTTTCCGTATTCCAGCTTCAACATCACCAGTGTTAAACGAGAAATCTATGCCGAATCCACCTGAAAGTAAGAAATGACATACACAACTGATGGAAATTTAATAAACTAAATAAATGAAATGAACATAAGTTCTCAGGAAATCAACCAAATAAGTAGAGTTCAATGTTTTAATAATTCTAACATTTCAGGAAAACCATGGGATAGTACATATAACAGCAGGTTATCTATACTAATATTATAAACAAAGAAAATGTGTCTGTATATTGAGTATTTCAAAAACCACTAATAGACTTTGATAATTCTTTCTTTTTCTTCTTCTTCACCTGCTTATCCTCCCCTCATGTAGAACTTACACCCCCTAGGACTTACAAGACAGTGCCTAGGGTCAGACGCCTGTCGGGGAGCAGAGGAACCTATGGACCAGACAGAGTGAAAACCTGGAAGTGGGTGGTCAGCCAAGCACCACATATGATAGTGAGGAAGAGGATAATATGTAATTCAGGTAAAATCAATGATTGGAAAGGTGATAATGGAGCAATTGGTGGAATGAGTGGTGGGGGAAACTGGAGAATCCAGAGTAAACTTGCCTTGATGCCACTTCGTTCGCCACAAATACCACATGCGGGTCCCTGGGATCGAACCCAGGCTGCCCAGGTGGTAGGCAAACACTCTAACTGCTTGGCCACAGAGTTGCCAAAACGAAACGTACAAACAAAAATTATAAAACTAGGCTATTAGAATCCAATGAAAATTGCAGATCACATATATTTTGTACCCCTTTCTGTACTGTATGACTTACCAGAACAACTCTTTGGACTTTTCAATTTCATCTTCAGCAGAAATTGTAGGCAAAAACTACCGTTCCATAAGTCTATATATTCGTACCCTTAAGATCTAGCAACCATAAATCATTGTGCATTAACTCATCAGTTTGAAAAAAATAATTCTGTGTTGCACTAGCATGAACTTCTGTTCTCACTCCTGTGCAAACTATTCTTAAAAATGCTTGTTTTTCTACCTAATTGTTGTTAATCAAGATAAAGTTTGTATAAATAGCTTATATTTCCTTATAGGTATAATGGGAACACAGTAGGCTTAACTGATGGTCTGATCTTTAAGAGCTTTCAAATTCCATTCTCTTTGCATGACCAAGAGATGAAAAAATGAATAATGACTTCCTATTTCAGAAGTGTATTGCAAAATTTAAACCAAAAACAAGGAATATCTCAAAAACAGTGATTTCTAAAAAAAAAATCTGATGTGTTGCACTCACATGACTTTCTCTACTTTTGTACTAACCATTCTTACAAACTCTTATTCCTATATCTTCTTAGTGTTAGTTAAGATAAACATTTGTACAAATTATATTATTGGTTATTTCCTTGTAGGTGCAAGGGAAATATGGGAATACAGTAGGCTTTGTGCGATAGTCAAATCATTTAAAGCTTTGAGATTCCGTTCTCTTTGCACATTTAACATATAAAAAATGAACAACGATATTCCATTTCACGAAAGCTTTAAGTTTTCCAAAACTCACACATATAAGAAGGAATATCTCCGAAATGGCTCAATCTACAAGAAAGTTTACTCAGACATAAATTGTGTATTTTAGCAAGATCTACATTTTTTGTATAGTATGATTTGGTCTATCTCTAACAGTTTACCAGTTATGCAAAAGTTGTCCAGAATAAATACGACTACAGGGGCTATAGCCAGAAAATTCAAGATATACATTTCATTTGTCATAAAAATATCTCAAACATATGGCATTTTAATCAAAATCGTTAGAGCCGTTTCCAAGAAAATCAACATTTTCGAAAAATCTTCCATGTAAAGGGTAGTTTAGGGTGGGGCTATTTTCTTCAAAATCTTCATGTAGCATCCTTGAAAGACATTAAACTTAAATACCAACTTTGGTTTTTAACCGACTTTTCGTTTTTGAGTTAATGCTGTCCACAGACTGACAGACACACAGACTATGGATCTATGGATCTTTTTCTAAAAATGCTTTGTTTGGATTCAGGGGTCCTCAAAACATATATTTCTGGTAAAATCTCGACATGAATTTTTGGGTGGAATAAAATACTTCCCCTACTTACCAGTAGAGAAAATAAAAATTATATAAATTGTGTGCTTTAAAGACATTTATAATTTTTGTATACTAAGGTTTTGTGTATCTCTTATAGTTTATCAGTTATACAAAAGTCATTCAGAATGAAGAGGACTTTGGAGGCTATTCCCAGAAAATTCAAGATATCTATTTCATTTTTCATTAAAATAACTTAAAACATATGATATTTAAATAAAAATCTGATGTGTTGCACTCACATGACTTTCTCTACTCTTGTACTAACCATTCTTACAAACTCTTATTCCTATATCTTCTTTGTGTTCGTTAAGATAAACATTTTTACAAATTATCTTATTGCTTATTTCCTTGTAGGTGCAAGGGGAATATTAGAATACAGTAGGCTTTGTGTGATAGTCAAATGTTTTAAAGCTTTAAGATTCTGTTGTCTTTGCACACTTAACATATAAAAAAATGAACAATGATGATCCATTTCATGAAAGTTCTAAGTTTTCTGAAACTCACACACATAACAAGGACTATCTCCGAAATGGTTCACCTTACAAGAAAATTTATTTAGACATAAATTGTGTATTTTAGCAAGATCTACATTTTTTGTATAGTATGATTTGGTCTATCTCTAACGGTTTACCAGTTATGCAAAAGTTGTTCTGAGTAAATACGAGTTATGCTGTCCACAGACATACATACAGACACACACACAGACTTTTTTCTAAAAATGCTTTTTTTGGATTCAGGGGGTCTCAAAAGATATATTTCTGGTGAAATCTCAATATCAAATTTTTGGGTGGAATACAATACTTCCCCTACTTACCAGTAGAGAAAGTAAAAATTGTTAACAGCCATTTTTGAGAAATTGAAAATTTTTACAAATTTCTTCATGTAAATGGTAGTTTGAGGTGCAGAAATTTTTTTGAAAATCTTCACATTGTATCCTTGGAAGATGCTGAATTTAAATATAAAGTTTAGTATTTAATAGACTTTTTGTTTTAGAGTTAGGCCGTTCACAGTTACACAATGGGAAACATGGACACAGATGGATCTTTTTTGGATTCAGGGGTCTTTAAAACATGTATTTCCAGTGAAACCTCCAAATCAAATTTTTGCGTGGAGTGCAGTACCTTTTCTACCAACTATGGATATGGTAGAGAAAGTAAAAAAACTATTAAGTTTGAGATGTGAAGATTTTCTGTCTTGATCACAAAGAAATGAAAAACTTTATCTTAATCCATCGTGCCTATTTATTTTCCATTGACAGTCAAGACAAACCATTTAAGTGTTGAGTCATAGAACGTCTAAGGAAGTTTTTAATCAGTTTAAATTTATAAAATGATCTTTCAGCTTTGTAATAGGAACAGTGAAGTACACACAGCAAGCAGTCAAACAGCTATATTCAGGCAACAGTAAAGTAATAAGCTGTTTCAGATCATTGTCTTAATCTTACATCTGATAATATGTGATCTAAACAAAGATGTTATATTGTTAAAAAAAATTTTTCTCCTAATTATTTAGCACCTTCTTCAACAGAAGATTGAATTTCCCTATATGCGTCTAATACTAAGTTTGTGCCCTTCAATGATTGTGAAGTTATGATCATATAGTATCAGTCATTGAATAAAATGGCAGAATGAAAGCCAAATCCAGCGCCAGTACATGTGTATCGTGGTTGGACAAGTTACGCAGCTGGCTGCCAAGTGTGTAAACTAATTGAACACACAACAGATACACTATGAATGTCCCTCCCTGACTAATTTTAAGATAATTCTCTCACTTGCAACTGCAGAAATAACATGGAATAATCGTATTTGTTTAGCTGTAATTTGTTAGAGAATCTTTTGAACACAAACCCCAACTTTGCTAGCATCTGCAGGAGCCGTCATTTGGGGTACCTGATTTTGAAGTCCCTGTGCAGTGCTCCAGCAGCCAGCTATGCCCCTGGTCAACTGTCTTGACTGAGTGGGCTGGTCATATATCTATAGCATTTAATAATGAGCAAAAAAGTGTGTTTAGCAATAAGTTGCAACAGAATTATCAAGTTTTTAAAATGGAAAACAAGCGACAATGATTGTGTGTAATTTTACATTTGATAATGGAGTGTTTTATGTTATTTACTAAGAAAGATGTATTATTAAAGACCATGAGCAAAATCACAAAGTGTGGTTAATGCTGTGGCTTCAAAACAACATGAGATAGTAATTATTATTTATTTATGCCAACAAACTTAATGCTGGTGTTTTTTTAAACACACAAACCGTGTGTGGGCAACGTTTCAATGCCATTGCCAGGATTTGGCAAGTTGGCCATGGTAGCTTAGTGGTTAAAGCAGCCACCCGATAAATGGAAGATACATGGTTCAAATCCCAGCTATGGCATTGAATTTTTTAATCCTGATTCCACCTCTTAAACATGAGATATTTTTAAAATCAAGGATATGAGTATTTTCTTAGGTTCTCCTTATATATTAAAATATACTCTTTAAAGTATCTGGTGAATCTCAGGTAACCATAAGCTTATGCCCCTAAGGCTTGCCTGGCATAGGACAAAGGAGAAGGAGATGATGGTGGTGGCTGTTGCTTTTATTTACACTTCTGAGATAGGAATTCATTAGTGACAAGGGATGTACTGACAGGTCACAGAATATAAAAAATAAACAATTCTAGCCACTACAGAGAGCAGAAAAATGAATTTGTACCTAAGAAATGAAGTTTACACCACTCAAATAAGAAAGCTGAAGGAATCTATCAGAAATGTGTATGTGCTTATTTCCATACATATGCTTCTCCAGGTTAGGAACTAAAAGTGAATAAGGAAGAATTTAAAAAATGCCTTTAAGATCAAGTATAAATGGATTATCCATCAGTAATTCATTGCTCATCTCCAACTAATAAAGTCAAAAGATTGAGATCGCTATTCTGCTTCGAGGTTAGGTTAGTTCTCTTCTGCCGAAGATGTTATTTACGCCTTACAATGTACGTAACTTTAAGATAAAGTACCATTAATACTAACGCAGTTATTCTCACCGTTTATTTGCAAATCTATGAATCCAGGAGAAATTATTGCTCCCTTGCAATCAATCTGTTCATCTGCGATTATTTTTTCCACAAAGAATATCTCTTCTGGATTGACTATTTTACCATTCCTCACCCATAAATCCTCTTTGATAATCGTATGGTTTCGTAATAAATAGCAATTTCTGAACTGCAATAACTTATTTCTGCCCGAAGAATTCATACTGATTTGGTGGATCTTCTCGTTTGAACTTTCATTGCCGGTGCATGCACATGACACCAAGCTGTGCACATTTCGCCGCATTCTTTCATTTCTTATTTTATTTAAGCACTTATCTAATCTTACAAAACAACTATCTATGTGGGGCAATAACCTCCAACCTCATTATTCCCGCCCTTGTGTAATGCTTATGGAATTGCGTACGAAGATAAAGGTTGCCAGGCCTGAGCTATTTTTCGAGTATGTTGAACATTTGGTACTGCAAATTTCAAGCTGCGTTGTATATAGTAAGCATGGTAATCCGATGGTCTTCGTTGACTACTTCGGAAGTATCCGAATTTATGATTTGAACATGGTCCGTTAAACTTTACTAAAAAATGTATAATAAATGGTTACTTCCCCAAATTTCTTAAACAAATAAAGTGAATTCTAAAATTCACTTTAATTTTTCACGTCACTTTCACTTATTGAAATTTGATTTTAAGCCTTCAAGTTTCAAGGCTTCTTCACTATTGGCATTCACATTGGGCAGTTTTGGTTGTAGGGCAGAAAATCCGAATAGTACCTTTTTTCATGTTTTTATTTTGATGTTCCATTTATATCCCGCCTTTAACTGCAATGGTCATATCGATGTGAATAGTTAGTTGGTATAATCTGAACTGTATTGGTGCCAAGGCACACCAGGGCACCATCCCGTTTTTAAATCTTCATGCCACCCCGGTACTTTCTCTGTCCCACGAGAGCATCTTTTTAATTTTTATTTAAAAACATAATGGCTTTACTAGTAACTTAATGGCCAGTCCACACTTAAAAGTGGAACGCAGGGAAAGGAAACTGTAAAGTATAGAAATGTTGCTAGGTATTCAATTAGTTAATACTTTCATTGCTGACCAACGGTTTCCAAATTCTCCTTCGAAATGTCGAGTAATGAGATTGACCTATATAACAGTATACCTACTCTGACGTGATGAAATTAACATCCGAGTTTACCGGTGTGCCAGTTGCAAGTATTTACAACACACCAAAGAAAAATCATCAGTTGGTGAAGATCCCGACCAAAAGCGACCACGTGCCAGCCAAATGTTGGATGTAGTTTGCAACGAATTTGTGAGATCTGCAATCCGTCGAAAAGTTTACCAGTTCTTTGTTAACAATGAACCCCTACCTTAAACAAAGTGCTGTTGGCAGTTAACTCTGATCCCGATCTTCCAGATTTAAAACGAAGTTCCTTCCACAAGCTGCTAAGGGGGCCACAAACCGCTACTAATAATTCTGTCCTGAAACACTTTCAATTCTCATCGAAAGATTGGCGATTGGCCGTATGAACTGTTGCAGAGTCTTGTTGAAAAAAAGGCAAAATCACGCTCCCTGTCTGTTAATTCTCTAAAGAGGGGGGGGGGGGGTGAAATTGTAAAAATTGTATTCGGGTATGTACATGCGTCAACTGTTGACTCAAAAAAGGCCCTATAACTTAAAACCTAATGTTCTTCGTGAAGTGCCCCTTCATAATGAAAAGTTGGTGTATGGTGGTGCGTCATTAGCGGAGAAAGGTTTCTTAGAACCCAACAAGTGATTTCTATCTGGGATAACTTAAAACATAAGGTGTACAACACAAACGAAAGTATCCGCCAGGAAATTGCCAGCATTCACGAGCGTCGGCGGACTTTTTTCCAGGAGGGGGGGGGGGACATGTTGGAAGTTTGCAATCAGATGATATTAATTCGTTATTTTATTGTCAATATTTCTAATGTTTGTTGCAGATAACCGTATCAACTTGTGCTAAATAAAAATTGCTCTTTACATCAAAATTAAAATAATAGTTTAATGATCAGTATTTGAGCGCACATTAAATTCACCAACTTCCAAGGGGGAGCCGCGGCCCCTCTTGCTCCCCCCCCCCTTCGCGACGCCCATGCCAGCATTTCTCAACGTGAACTAGGGCGAACGATGGTTTCCTAAAGCGGTGCCAAAAATGTGTGGACAATGATGGTGGCCAGTTTCAGCATCTCCCTTCATAAAGTTGGTAAGCAAAGCATTTTAACGTAGTTTTAAAAATGTTGTATGGTTTCATCCACATCTTTCTATGATAGCGGCAGACGGCAACGAGCGCCAAGGATGCGGACAGGCAAAACACCGCGCAACGGTTCTCAAGCTTTTTGCTCTCCCGGTACGAGGCCGGCGTTTTAGCGAGATCTACATTTTCCCTATAGTAAGATTTGTCTATCTCTTAAGGTTTGCGAATTATTCAAAAGTCATTCAGAGTAGACAAGACTATATAGGCTATAGCCAGAAAATTCAAAATATACATTTCATTTGTCATACAAATATCAACATTTTAATCAAAATTTTAGAGCCATTTTCAAGAAAATCAAAATTTTCGAAAAATGTTCCATGTAAAGGGTATTTAGACTGGGGCTATTCTCTACAAAATCTTCGTGTTGCATCCTTGAAACATATTAAACCTAAATACCAACTTTGATTTTAACCGACTTTTCGTTTTTGAGATACGCTGTCCACAGACTGTCCGCGCGCGCGGACCTTTTTCTAAAAATGCTTTTTTTTTTTATTCAGGGGGTCTCAAAACACATATTTCCGGTGAAATTTCGACATCAAATTTTTGGGTGGAATACAATTCTTCCTCTGCTTACCAGTAGAGAAAGTAAAAATGTGATGACTTTTATTTACATACGCTGGGTAAATTGTTTGTACACGCCAACGGCATCACCCATAGTCACAAATAGGATTTTAATTAGCTCAAAGCACACTTCGTATTTGCTGAGTATGAGAATGATTTCCTAAATTCTAATTTTGACACCTCTCATGATATTAATTTATATATCCCTTTCTATTAATTCTTTATCACGAGAGTGATTCGGGAAGTGGATTTAGATGTGAACATAGACGAATTGAACATGCACTTTAAACTCTTCTTCTTTTCCTGATTACCCTCCCCTTATCTAGGACTTACAAGCCAATGCCTAGGGTCAGACGCCTGTCGGGGAGCACAGGAACCTGTGGACCGGACAGAGTGAAGACCTGGAAGCAGGTGGTCAGCCAAACACCAGGTATGATAGTGAGGAAGAGGAGAAATGAAAAGCAGGCGAAATCGATGATTGGAAAATTGTTAATAGAGCAATTGGTGGAATGAGTGGCGGGGGAAACCGGAGAACCCGAAGAAAACCCTCAGAGACGCCGCTTCGTCCACCACGAATACCACATGCGGGTCCCTGGGATCATACCCGGGCCGCCTAGGTTGTAGGCGAGCGCGCTAACCGCTCGGCCACGGCGCCGCCCCACCTTAAACTCACTGGGCAATAACCGGTGCACCATGTGTACCGCCCTACAGGAGAACGGGGAAATTTCGTAAGTACCTCGGTTCATTAAGGTGTTTCTTTTGAGCCCAATTTTGCATCAATATGGACATACCTACACGTAAAGAGCAGCACGTGACTAGAGAATAGAGGACTACCCGGGATTGACGTGCAAGCCTGATAGACTAATGGGACATCGACCCCACTTTATTGGAACTAGAGTGGCAACGTGTGGAACGAGTGGCAACTAAGTGGTAGTGTCATCAAAAGTAGTTGCCATAGCAGCACCCCGACTGTTCTCATGAACGGTGGGTCCCACATGGTAGATGGCCTCCTGGGCCATCAATGCCGTTAACGGTTCCCTCGGAGGCAGGTGTTTCTCGGAGAGCGCGTGTGGGGCGTCGCCGGATGTTCCATGGGGAGCCACCGATTTGATCGGCATACTTCAATCGGGATGGCCGCTCGTGCGCCCCAGGGACATTTATTCAGCAGCCGGTCGCGAGCTGGTCTCAGTTGTGGACATGAGAGTCCTATAGGCTAATTTCGAAAAGTTGCTGAACATGGCCCGGCGTCCGTGATGCATACACTTCTTGATCTTATGACGCAATTACAGTTATAAGGGTGAACACTTGTTCTTATGTTCGCAGTGATACGTGTCGTTTATTGGAATGAGCGCAGTATTATGCCTAAACTAGCCGATTTTCAGAGGGATGGGTGCTGTCACACGTGATAATAATACTTGAAACTGATTGAGGTTGCACCAAACGTTCCATCTTTCAGGCCACAAAATCTTTCGAAATGATTGGTTGCATGGGCGTCGCGAAGGGGAGGCAAGGGGCGGGGGGCCGCGGCCCCCCCTTGGAAGTTGGTGAACTTAATGTGCAATCAATTATTAACTATTAAACTATTATTGTAATTTTGATGTAAAGAATAATATTTCGCACAAATTAATACGGTTATCTGCAACAAATATAAATTTTTACAATAAAATAATGAATTAATATTATCTGATTGCAAACTTCAAACATGTGGCCCCCCCTTGGAAAAACGTCTGCCGACGCTTATGATTGGTTGTCACTAGGAGGGGTTGTGGCTATTGGTGTAACTGATCATTTATTTTGATAACTGTGTAATGGGATACTTCCTACCCTAGGGTGTATTTAAATAACCTATTAAATTTACCAGTGATTTTTTATATACAAGTGCATTATTATGATGTTATTATAACGTATTAATATTTTTGTGTCTATTATATGTTATGCAGGACGTAAGTGTTCCTAGCAAGGCAATTTTACAAGAGTGATAGTATGAATTCCAGATGTAGATTTGCTATGTTTATTCCTAGGGACGTGCTGGTCTATTGTTATACCACAAGAGGGTACTTCTATCATTCCTTTGTTAGTCAAGCTATAAGTGACTTGGGCGAAAAACCCGGTGAAGTCAGACATCTCAGGAAATCACCAAAATTCCAACATTCCGCAGTTCATGATGGGAAAATTCGATCAATTGGAAGCAGGCCACACTTCTAGAACAACGAATCTTCCAGCGATATATAAACCGCATATTTTGGAGTAAAAACTCAGACAGCCAACGATGTGACCAGCACAAAATCTCCTTCGCCTGAAGTTGTAATTAGCCGTGCAAAGTGTACCGCGAACAATGTCAAGTGTATTCGGGTAGAGTGGCCAGCACAGAGTTCGTGCTTCGGAACATAAGCAAGGTTCGACAATTATAGTGTCGTGTTGTGAAAATTCTCGAGTGCCGCGGAAGAAATAGTCTTTTTTTAAAAAAAATACCAGTGGTATATGCTATGTGACTTGGGCTATCACACCACATCCGCGCCATGGCCGAGTGCTTACTCCATTCGCCTTTCACCAAAGCGGCCCTGGTTCGATCTCAGGCGACCACATGTGGGATTTGCGATGGAAAAAACGGCACAGGGGCGGGTTTCCTCCGCCATCTCATTTCACCGTGCTCTGTCTTCATTCCATGTATGATCAGTGTCACCGCCTGCAATGCCATATGTAGTAAAAGCGGACGTTAAACACAAAAAAAAAAAAAAAAAAAAAAAAAAAAAAAAAAAAAAAAAAAAAGCCGGGCCTACCAGAACCAGACAATAGGGGGTTGTTAATTAGACGTTAACTTCATGAACAGTGCATTTAACTAAATGTTTCTTGAAAGAAGCAAAACAATTATTAAATTAAAATAAACAATTTTACCGTACTTATTTATACATGCATGAATTCCAGCTGTCTTTCTTTACTGGTAAACTGCACTATGACACTATCAGAAAACAATTCCTCGTGGTGTGTTCTCAATCAAACAAATATGTCTTTTTCACCGACAGAAGAGCCAAGTTACTCAGATGAACTTGTCTTTGTGTTGTCTGTAAATAAGATTTATTCGATTCAAGGCCAAAAAACTCCTTTCTGCACTTGCAGTAGTGGAAGGAAATGTTCACATAGTTTAAAAACTTTACTATACGCATCAAGTCCATTTGATTTCCTATAATTTGCAATGGTTTGAACGGACTTGCTAGAACATTTTTGAGGTGAGTATAACACTTTCACTTCTTTTTTCAAGGACAGTATACAGAATAGGAAACATATGGTTCTCTAAGTTCACATAATATATTTGTTACAAAACTTTTATCGTAACTCACAACATTTTTAAAATCCAGTAATGCCAAAAATTTAAACTGTTCCTGTGATTCAAATCTTAATTTAGTTTGAATTATTAATGCATCCAGGACTTCACAGAAAATATTTAAGTATGAAAAATGGGCTTTATCTTCACGACAATTTCTCTTTCTTTGTCTTTTTCATTAGCAACGCTCATAGTTTCTGATCATATTTCTTCAAATACTGTGTTTCTAATTGCTGATCTCTTATGTTTATCCAAAGTTGTGATTAAGTACACTAACACTGCAAAAACCGTCATATTTCAGGGCGTTTTCTCAGTTGCAAACAAGCATGGCCAGCAATAAAATTTATTTAATTCACATGAACCAGTCAGCCAGAGATATTCATCATACTTGTTTATATTAAAATACTTTTGTAAGGATTCTTATTGTTTTCCTTCTGCTCACATTGCAAGTCTGGAAGAGCTGCAGTAGGTCTTCCCTGTTTTACTATCACTAACTTATCCTCATATTTCAACTGTGAGAATGGTCGTTTCACTAATTGTTTTATTATACATTGTTCATTTATTTCAAAGAATTGGTACTAGCAACTGCCTTGGTACACTATACACTATGAAATAAATAATACTAATACAGCTGTTGAGGACCGTAACAATTGCACAATATTAAAAACAGAACGTCCTTCCTAACTCCAAGCCAGTTGTGTTCACACGGCACATTTTGAAGACGCTCGTGTAGATATACCGACATGGGATTCTGAAGCCTTGGCATACTTATTCCTGCACTCTGCCACCTCACTTCTTTCTCCCTACAGCAGCAAGCACCCGAAGCCCTATTCTTCCCTCTATTTAATGGTAGTAAACAAAATGTATTCCATCTTATGCACTAATTCTGCTTGAGGGAAAGTGACTGGTATTGCAAATATTATTAATATTACTTAATAATTTCTAGTTTACTTTAGATGTGGGCTTTGGTGGTAGCTTTGATAGCCCCAATATGTGCCACTGGGAAAACCTCGGAAGAAACATTATCCAGACAACTCAACCTAAGCGAGATTCGAACTCGTGACCTCTTGGACAGAAGGCAAACATGCTACCACCACACTACAGAGGTAGACAGCAGTTAGGAGCATCCAGAAATAAAGTTCAATTTCAATTTTACATTATTTTCAAGAATTTTTAGATTTTGATGTTCTGAAGCTTGATTCTACTAATACAAGATAATGCAGCCAAACTTTCAAAAACTGACAAAAACTTGGATTCATTCCTAATGATTTTAATACCTGTAAAAAATACCCTCTGAGAAAATGACCCTTAAACGTGGTTTAATTTCACTTAAAATGTTATGAGTCACATATATTTTCCACATAGCATCATTAGAGCAATAATGCAGTCACCAAAATCTGAGCATTACCTATTAGGTACCACATGTCATACCAAGGACTCAACACTTTTGAGCAAGTAGGTAATTCATTGCAAGATGAGGAAAATTAAGTTCTAGTTTCACTTCAATGCTTTTAGTAGAGTTTTCACTATAAAAGTATTATTACTTAATATTACATAGTGACTAGAGTTTCAATTCTCTATTGGATATTTTAATTTTTTGATAGCATAAAGCATTTATGAAAAGTTTTAAGCTATTACACAGAGAAAGTTAGTACATTGTTTCTTCCTTTTACTCCCACCTGTTCAAGAGTTTTAAGTTATGTGCCTAAGAGTGCTACTGTGTAACCTGCGCTCACCTACTTTGTGTGTTTCCACAACTCTAGTGCAACAAGCACATTCAAAATCTGCATGGTGTGAATTTTGTTGCAGTCCAGTGGTGGGGAATCATGATTGTGTTGGTATCATACACACACAGATGAGCTCTGAACAACGGTTAATACAGTATATTCAATCCGTTGTCTTAAGTATGAATATAATTTAATGTTTTATTATATCCAGAGCCATCCATGGGAGGGAATTGTGGTGCAAGTTGTACCACCAGGGACAGTTTTTTTTTTAGGGGAAGGGGGGAGGGGAATGCAAATATACTGAAGGAAATTAATGCAGGTAATAAATATAAACACATTTATTACAGCTGTCCCACTAAATACTGTATTCATTAACACAATTTTTATATTTAAAGAAAAGTAGTTTGAAGTACAAATCATAATGTATGGTATAATGTGGCATATCAAATAATTTTTGGAAATATATACAAACAACAGTAGGTATGTAGAAGTTCAGAGCATGTATGGGATTTTTACACTTACTGTATTGATCCTTTTAGACAGATACAATAGGATACACTGAAATACCAAATCAACCACCTGCCAAATATTTTATTTGTAATTTTCACTGTAAATATTATTTATTTTATCTTCCCAGTTATTTGCTTAAACTTTTATTGTGTATCAATATCAAAATATTATAGTATCTATGATAGCCCAGTTGTTAAGGTTTCTAGTGGCATAAAAAGGACTATATAGTTAAACAGCTCAGAAAACTGCAGAGTGGGGTTAAGCACCCCAGGTCACATCTATGGTGAAAATCTGTAACACTTTCACCTTCTTTGCCATGAAGTTTAAAACAGGCCTCCATTTCCATCATTTTATGGGTAAACCATAAAATATGAAAACATGTTTTACAAGCATTGCTTTCTTGAACATGAAAAAAAAATCACACTGTACATTTGTAATTTTGACAATGTCAGAAACTGTAGTCTATTGAAAATAAATTATATTATTAAAAAGTTTTTGGTATCTAGCAGCCTTAAAGAAATTCTTAAAAGTGATGAATAAGGGAGACATATCCCCACCTTGATATGATAATGGCAAATGGCAAGGAGTGCTGACAGACAAAACACTGCACTGCCTGTTTGTAGGTTTTTTCTCTCCCAGAATACATAAGTATCATTTTCAGAAATGAACCCAACTACTCTGTTTTCAAATATACTGTTGAAAGAACAGTGCAATGCCAGAAATGGTCTTAAGAAACTCCATCATGAAGAAAAGAGTTAATATCTTGAAAAACTTTTAACATTGGACCATCCATCGTAATATATAACGGTTTCTTTAAGTTTAGTTCTTGCAGAAGACTGTGTAGCAAATCAGAGACAGTAGTTAGTCCAAGAAATACAGGATTACATTATGTGTGGAGACATTTTGTTTCAGGACTGAAAAACCAAATTAAAAGACCCTTTTGAGAAACTTTATGGGATACCTCAATATGTATTTAGAGTAACAAAGTGAAATTTCATAAAATTGAAACATTTGCCTTTCAATCTGTGGAGAAACAAAAGCATGGTTTTCCAAATATGTTGTTAATATTTTCAAATTACTTCGGTAATTATTGATCTTGTGAAAACCTTCCAAAAATTCTGGATTGTCCTTTCTTCATACCAGTATGGCACTGGCATGTAGTAATGGCTGAAAGAACACAATGAAATTGCCTTCATCTTTGGGGCAATGTCCTTCAGTTACAGAGAAGGTAACATTATTCTGATATTTGTTTTGCTCAGAACAGACTTGCATGCAAGAGCAATACTAGTCAAGAATGAGCTTCATTACATCAGTCAATAATTAATATGTTGTTGTTAGCTAATGCTGGATTTCTGACAATGAAGTCATTAATCCTCTATAATTAATATGTAGTTCCTCACCATACCCCTATGGAGTGTGGTATATACACCACTTAAACAAATGAAAGATAAGAGAAAGTTGAAAGTGCCAATATACCATTCTCATAATTGATAACAATATGAAGAATTAGAACAAAGAATCTCTTCAAAGCTAATGAAATGAGCAGTTCTATCATTTACGCTGGGCTTTTAAAGATGGAGTTGATAGCAAGAACAAATTGCTGTGAAGAAACATTTTCTTGATCAAACAATGCAATGGACTATTATTTATTTATGCTAACAAACTTACCGTTGGTGTTTTTAAACACACAAGCCGTGTGTGAGCAATGTTTGAGAGGTAGAATTGGAACTTAAAAATTCAATGCCATAGCTGGGATTTGAACCACAAACCCTCCGCTTACCAGGCAGGTGCTCTAACCATTAAGCTACTGTGACAACCTGCCAGAATGACAGTTCTACCTCTCAAACATTGCCCACACATGTGTTGACAGTGTGTTTAAAAACACCAACAGTAAGTTTGTTGGCATAAATAAATAATAATTACCATCTGAAGGTTATTTAATCCTGGGACATAAGGTACTTACAATAGTAAGTCACCATTGGGGTAACTGTCTCTGATGTGAGACTGCCTTTGTGGTTTACCAGGAGAAATACGAACTGGTTTGAGAATTCAATGTCTTCTGGCAGGTTGTCACAGTAGCTTAATGGTTAGAGCACCTGCATGGTAAGTGGAGGATCTGTGGTTCAAATCCCAGCTGTGGCATTGAATTTTTAAGTTCCAGTTCTACCTCTCAATGCAATGGACTCTTATGTACTCCAAAAGCATGGGGCATTGCTTTACAAAACTTCTCCCTCATAACACCAGCTTTAATAGTTTTATACAGCCTTTGAAACATATTGATCTTGTGAAAGTTAAAGCACAATTTTGCAAATCGCCCATTACTGCATTGAAACATCAATTTATGTTATGGTTTAGATGGGGAAGTATTGTACTCAAAGTTGAAATTTCACCAGAAATATGTTTCGAGGTCCCCTGAATCCAAAAGAATAATTTCTAGAAAAGTCTGTATCTGTGGACAGCATAACTCAAAAACGAAAAGTTGGTTAAAAACCAAAGTTAGTATTTAAGTTTAATATCTTTTAAGGATGCAACACAAAGATTTTGAAGAAAATTCCTCCACCCTAAACTACCCTTTACATGGAAAATTTTGATTTTTTGAAAAATGGCCAACGATTTTGATTAAAATACCATATGTGTAACATATTTTTATGACAAATGAAATGTATATTTTCAATTTTCTTGCTACACCCCATATAGTCCTGTTTACTCTTGATGACTTATGCATAACGGTAAACTGTAAGAGATAGAAAAAATCTTACTATACAAAAAATGTAGATCTCGTTAAAACACACAAGTTACGTCCAAATGCATTTTTTTTCTAGAGTGAACCTTTTTGGAGACATTCCTTGTTATTTGTGAATTTTGCAATACTTCAATGTTTCTCAAATGGAATGTTGTTATTCACTTTATCTCTTGGTTGTGCAAAGAGAACAGAATTTCAAAGCCTTCATATAGCAACCAGCTTTAGCACATTTCACTATAGGCCAAAGCCTACTGTATTACCAGATTCCCCTTTAACCTACAAGATAATCAATCACTACATAATTTCTGCAAATATTTATTTTGACTAACATGAAAATAAAGGAATGAGAGTTTGTAAGAATAAGACTAAAGTAGGGAGTCATATGAGTGTAACTCATGAAATTTTTTACTTTAAATTTAACTTGGAGGTAAAAGGTATGTCAAATTGTCTCAAACGATACTAAAACTTAAGGTACATTTATGCATGTTCTAGCTTTTATATTTTTTACATCCTGTTTATTAAAAAAATCACAATCCTCCTTAAACAGTGGTTTTATTAGTATCATTAACTTTAGCTTGCTGCTTATCAAGTCACCATTTTAGATGTTACACATTCAGTCAAATGGTTGCATAAAATAGGTCTGCACGGGATGACATTCTTAGGTTTGGTCTGACCCAGCTTCAACCAAGCCAGAGAAGAGGTTATAGTACCCTGGCCAGGCCAATTGTGTAATTTTGATATTACTATTATTTGAAATGTTTCAGCAGAATAAGCATATAGAACTCCTAGTAAAGAAATGCTGCAATAACTTATTCATGGAATTTTGGCATTGATGACCAAAAAATATAATTATTTTATATCTTAATTTTCAAGCCCAAGGGCGTGCAGACTGCTAGTATAAAACAAGCTTAGTTTGTTTAGGACTATTAAAGAGCACTAATTGATGGCACAGAAAGACTAATGTACAGGTTCAATGAGTAATTTAATGCCATCTATTTTGATAACCTTTACATTTCGAAAAATATTGCTAAAAGGGCCAAAATCAATTCCAAATAATATCAGGATGAAGGTCTGATCCCAATTTACCATACTGAAATCCTGGTTCTCTATGGAGAGACAAAAACAGTCTGGGTGCACCAAGATAAGATATCCAGTTGCACCTCTGGTTCAAACCTTGTATTCTTGCAAAGAATGGAGTGGGCGACTGGAATACACACTATTACATTCAGCAACATCGTAGTGAAATCTCCTGATACTTTCTGATGGATTTTTGCATCTTTGGACTCTTGAAAAGGGCAGTGACTGATGAATGTGATGTGAGACTGCCTTTGTGGTTTGCTAGGAGAGGTGCAGGCTGGTTGGGGAGTTCAGTGTCATTCTGGTAGGTTGCCACAGTGGCTTGGGTGGTTGGAGCGCCTGCGGTTCGGGTCCCTACTGTGGCATTGGGTTTTTCGGTTCCAATTCTACCTCTCAAACATTGTCCACACATGGCTTATGTGTTTGGAAAACACCAACAGTAAGTTTGTTGACATAGGTAAATAATACAGTGTTTTGTTGCATAATTCCCCCCCCCCCTTTTTTTTTTCTCGAAAAATTTGCTTGAAAACACTGGGGAGGGAATTATGCGAGTGGTGCTTCTAGGAACTCGGAAAGAAAGGGAAACCATGTAGTATTATGTAAAAGTTATATAGTAATTTGTGAATGAACTGGATACATACCACGGCTTCATTGGCCTACAATATATTGTTTCATTGTTTCTTTTCTCTGACTATTCTGCGGTCTCACTTTCATCACTATTTTCATTCATATCTGGCTCAGATAACACATCTTCAAATTAACTATGGCTTCCTATGATAAGCACCAGAAGGCAATGAGCACTGAGGGTGCAGACAGCTGGTTTGGAACTGTTTTGTTCTCCCGTTAGATACTGAAATCAAAACTTAATCACATATGCTCCCCTCCACCGCCAGAAAAAAGGTAATAATAATAATATTTTTTGACTTAGGGATCTCCATCTAGGGGATATGTGAATAGCGACCACAAGGTACCCAAGCTGAGCAGAACATTACTTCCACTTACTGGTGTTTTGCTCCTCACTGTAACTTTTCTATCTGACCTTACCTTGGTCATCTCTTGTTCTCTTCCGACCCCGATGCTATTAGGGTTTCTGAGGGCTAGGGAGTCTTTATTTTTCCAACCTCTACATTTCTCTATAAAATCTTAACCCCTAACATGCTGACCTGTCATGGCATGTAATACGTCCTCTGATTGGTAATCAGAGGATATGGTCGGTGAATTTATTTTGATAAGTCTCCCGGTCAGGTTGGTGAGACCCGTAAACCAACGACAGGTGTGGTCCTCCAGACATTCTGGGGGATGTGAGAGAGCGATGTGACCACCAAAACATAAAAATATGGTGCTCTCTAAAAATCGGTTACTATACTGCTATTGCTCTATCAATATATTAAATATTGGAGAGCAAGAGGATTAATGACTTCATTGACAGAAATCCAGCATTAGCTAACAACATTTCGAAAAATAAATGAAGAACCTCTGCAACATTTCCATATATCAGGCCAATCAATGATTGATTGCTCTGACACACAAACCATGTGTAGGTAAACTTTATAAGAGCAGAAGGTCCATGGGTCAAATCCTAGCTATGGCATTTAATTTTTCATTTACCCACACATTTATCCCTTATCCAACTGTAATAAATACCCACACACAGTTTGTACATGTTAGAACAATATATGATCGCTGATTGACCTATATATGTTGTTGTTAACTAATGCTGGATTTCTGACAATGAAGTCCTTAATCCTGTTGCTCTCCAATATTTTTCACTGATGGATGGGGCACTAGAAGTGGCTGGGCATATTTGAAGGTGGACTCGATCCATTTCCTCTTGCAGATCACATAGAGGACAGAGTGGTGAAGAATACATCCCAATTCTATATATGGAAACCATTAAGTCTTGAGAGAAGTAAAAAAATGGAGTCCAGGATTTAAGTACTTACAATTGAAGGGCTGAGAACCACAGTGGGCCATCTGCGGTTTTAAAAAACAGAGGAAAAATAAGACTAAAGTTTATTTAATTTCATAATGTAATGAATAATTTGTAGCAATTAACGTTATAACACAAATGCTAATGGCTTCATTGCCAGATGCAAGGCACTAGAAAACAACGTTATAACACATCATATGCCACAAATTATTCAATACATTGTGAAATTAACATTTAGTCCTATTTTTCTCCTTTTTTTTTAAATGGTAGATGGCCCACTAAGCTTAGCCTTCAACTGTGTCACCATTGGGTTAAGTGTGTCAAATACAAGGTTCTCTTGTGGTCTACCAGGAAAACACAAATCAGATGAATTTAACCTCTTGAGGGATATGGACGTGAAATCATGTCCATTTAAAATGACGGATGAGCGTGTATACACGTCCTGTGCATTTAACCCCTATTTATCCCTTATCCAACTCATTTTAGTTTTCCCTTTATGAAACATTTTAGTAAAGTCTATATACTTTATTGGCTTACCTTAATACAGGGGTGTCAAACAGCACTCACCAGGCGTGAAAAATTTTCCCCTATTTTCCCTCCCTCCGTGATGATCAAATCGGAAAACGGGAAAAACAAAGCGAAAACCGGTTTCACTAGCGCGTGCTACTGCAGTTAAGGAGGGGTAGACCCCTCTCTTCACACCCTCGGAGTGATGTGTGACATGCCTGCCTTAATATGTTCTTTCTGCAGTGATTTACCTCAAAACAGGGATAAACACATAAGGGTAGGTACATTTCCACATTCGCGAATTCCCTTCTTGCGGCACATGAAACACTTTCGAGATGGGCGGGACTTCTTTCCTGTTGGTGGTATCCTTTTAGGATAATGTTTTCCTTGAAGTCTGAGGGGTGCAGGGGTTTTGGATTTTCAACCCCCAACGTGGTATTGTTCAATTAGGCTGCAAGCTATTTATAGTCGGTAGTCAAGGTCGGTCATTGTCCTGTGTGGGTTTAGAGAGCTGTCCAAATCACCAAACAATTGTATATGATTATATCCAATTGGTGCAAAAACACCTTTTTATACCACTTCTCCCTTCAGCTACAAGCAGGAAAGTATATGTATTTCAACAAAGAAAGACACGGACTCTACTAAGTTACGAAACTCGCGTAAGCAAAAGTTGCAATGTGCCTCTATTCTGATGACTCAAGAGACCACGCATACAGTAGGGCTTTATTACACAGTATGCTGACACATAAGCCACACATACAATGGGTGTTTCTTTCCGAGAACTTAAATGCGTTCGACAGAGCAAAGTTGACTTTTCACCACAGTGAAACAAAATTGTGCCATTTCAACATTTTGTAAATACAACTCAACTTTGCTGATGACGTACATTTATACTGCATATAACGAGTTTTATACCAGTTTTTGTTTCATTAAAATAACAATATTAACACAAAATACAACTGTGTGTATACGACGCACTTTAAATGCCCTGCGCGGGATATTGGGTAGCAGTTCTCGGCTCGCAGACGTTTTAAATGGCCATCGCTCAAGAGGTTAAATCTATGCTGGCATGTTATCATGGTAGCTCAGTAGTCAAGAGCTGCCACACGTAGTGCAGATCTGTGGTTCAAATCCTGGTACTGGCATTGAACTTTTCATTTCTGAAGTGTACTTCTTGGAGTGGTTTTGGTCCAAAGTTACATTTAGGGAATTTTCAAGCACTGAAGTTGGAACCATCAATCTGCACTAGTCACAGAAGCAATACAGTAGTGACAGTCCAACACCCTGGTGAATGACTACACATGCTGGGCTCAACTACTCAAAACATTAATGCTTAAAAATGGTCCTGTCCCACCCCACTTAAGGCTAGTTCACAATCTGAGAACAGGAATGCACATCTATAGTAAAATGGAAATTTGGTTTCCAGCTTTGGGACATCGTTGAAGTAACCAAAATTTTTCATGGCTTCCAATCCAGCCAATATAACACAGCTTAGGCAATAAAAATCCTGTAAATACTTTCAAAATACTGATGGAATTCATAATGTCTTTATAGTTTTTGCTATTGCTTTCGAGTTACACATACACAGAGACCCAAAAACATCTAATCTGCTGAGCAATGTTTTTCCACTGCACACACAGAAACATAACGCAGCTGCTGTACAGTTTGTCCAGATTGTCGTGACACTCACCCACTCCTGAAGTATAGATGCACAATAGAAGAGGCGTGCCCACTTGCATAATAGGAGAGGTGTGGATCAGTGCATTACTCGCTCTGTGATAGCTACACAATAATTGTTTATTCACCACTTGTGTATGTGACTGCCTGAGTTCTGACATCACTTACTTGTTCCCCAACACTTGTCACTTCTCAATTTCTCCTATCTTGCACATGTCGAGTGTCAGGACGTTCTGGACAAACTGTACACAAGTTCATGCAGTTGACTTGTTTTTTCTCTGCTCTGAAAATGCAGTATTGAGCTGATGTGAGAACATGTGATCGAGTTATTACCAGTGTGCTTTATTATTTTGTCCTGTACTTACTAGCTATTCATTCTAAGGTTGATCTGCGCGAAACTGAACCCAGGTGGCCAGTTCACAGTTATAATGTATCCTTCCGCCATTCGCGCCAGAAATACTGTCACAACCATGTGGTGAGTGCATGCGATACGTAACAGAAAGGATACGATCCCTTATTCCGTCAATTTAAAGAGTGACTAACATGTAACTAGAGACGATAAGATTGATAGTCACAACAAAATAAACGATGCACATGTCATAATTATTGCTGTTCTTTGCGAGCACTGTTTATACTGGTACTGGAAAAACCGGTGAACTCAGAAGTTAATTTCGCTACTTCTTTGACGGGAATAGTTCGATATTTCTCACACAACTTATAATACACGTTAAACACTATTGTTTTTTCACCACTAGTCAATGGTTTTCCCGCCTTATGCTTTGCGTAAGTCGACAAAGACGCAAGAGCAAATTCACCGCGGCCGTCCGCCATGATTCTAAATAGAAACTGCTGGCTGTAAACAATACTCAGATATAAGGTACTCACACGAGTTGCATGTTGGAACTTGTAGCTGTTTATCAGTATACATCAGCGTTAATTAACCTCTTAGGTATTTGTGTAGAATATTACATCATTTAACGATAAATTCATTCTAAAACTCAGATTACTAGGATGGGACTACTTCCCTGCACGCATTGCTACCGTGTTGTACTACGCTGCACTGGTCACATGGGTTTGTTTTGACGCGGACAAACCTAAGACTGAACCTAGTATAGTCACAAAGTGCATCATGGCTCAACATTTGTATTCTACCGCAACAGCGTGTATTTACGATTTGTGTGTGTCAACTCAGTCAACTTGCCGAGTGTGATTTGCAGAAGGATTTACAGGTGATCTGCGATTTCTACCTCTACGGGGTAACTTAAAGCATAAAGTGTACAAGTCAAACCCACACACCCTGGAAGAATTAAAACAAAATATCTGCCAGGAAAGTGCCAGCATTTCTGAATGTGAACTATGGCAAGTGATGGATAGTTTCCTAAAAGGGGGCTGAAAATGTATGTTTAATGATGGTGGCTAGTTTCATCTGCACTGTTTTATGACAGCAGCAGTTGGTGACAAGCACTGAGGACGCATACAGGCAAAACGTAGTGCAGCTGGTTCGGAGTCTGTTGGATCACCAGTTACAACCTACAATGATATTTTTGATAGAACGAATGATCAATAAATCTAGGGGAGTAAGGACACACATTGCTGGAATTTTTTTCATTTTCCCCAACTGGTGACTAGAGTGCAGAGACCACTAATTGTAAACACACACAATACATATATTTTGTCATTTATGTTCTAGTTTCCATTCTTATTATATGGAACCTGAAAATGATCTCAATTTTTGAATGCTGCTAGTAAGTGCTGAAAATGATACCAAATCAAGATAAAATGCCTGCATGGTAACCCATCACCCTACCATTACATGGATTAATTAAAACGCATACTTCCACATCTATTCCCTCCCCACTTTTCTTCAGTCTGCAGAAACTGACAAGGCTTATAAGTATAGCATAGCCCATTCTCATCCCACTATCTTTTAGTGCCATAAGACCACATATGGATGATGTCATCTTTCACTTTGGCACTCCAAGATGTAATTTAACAAGCAGAACCTGTAACACTAAATGCTCAATTGCAAACGACTTGGCAACAGCAGATGGTTTCATTAAGAGTATATTGAGGACCCTCTATTGCAATCGCATCATAGCAGAAGGGCAAGGGAGAGGTTTACAATTTCTTAGAATGGGATCATTAAGGACCACTACTATATATCAGTCTATGCACAAAGTTATCAAGATCATCAGTGGGAAATAGGAATCTTTAATAGGTGAATGATTATTTTTTGAAAAGTTTATTTACTCCTATGAAATACAAAACAAACACTGCCTTCTTCTCTATTTGAATTTCCCTAAAAATAACACAGAAAAATCTGTCAATTTTTGAAATTTTTCTTTTGCAGTTTAAATCTTTACATTTGAACTGCAAACGTATTAAAATACTCTAACACCTTATTTTACAATTTTAGTGACATGTGTACTGAAGACAAAAAGAGGAAGAAGAAAAATTAAAAAATTATCTTATATTCCTCATTGAAAAGTACAGCTTTTGAATGGCTAATGGATTTTAATTTTATTTTCCTTTGAGGAATGTATAAGGTTACAGACATGAAAAACACGAGAAATTTTTAAAGACTTTCCCCCATATGTCACTACATTTTTTTTTTAATTTGTAGTCCCTCAAAAAGAGAACAGGCTTTTATTTATTTTTTAATTTTTTTTTTTGTTTGTTTAAAATGTCTTGGTTACGAGAACTTCCCGTACCTGAGAAGTTGAACCTGCACAACGTGGTTTAACCACTGTTTGTTGGTTGGTGAATGTAGTCCAGTGTCCAGCGTCACTATATCGCTAGCTGTTAATACAAAACACAGCTTGCACTTCGAAGAAAGAAGAAAAAATCTTGACTTGTAGCAATTATATTGTTTATTTTCAGTTTTAAATAAAAATAATCTGCTCTGAAGTTGGAAGTGAAATCACCACGCTTTCATTCATCACACTCACTAAATAATGAACACACGAACAAAGATTTTATGAACTGAACCATGGAAATTGAAAAACGAATCTGGTAATCACCATAGCTTGAATAGTTTGTGTGTATTTAAAAACTACCGAAGCATAACCAGGAGAGCAAGGATTTTAATTCATTGACAAATGCATAGCATTCATTTCAGACTGCTTCCTGAACATGTTCCCTTCAACTGGATTTAAAACCCAAACTATGGTGAAAACCACATCTTTAGAAAATGCTTTAAAAATTGCGAAACTGCAACAGTATATGGGCATCAAAGTTCTGCAACTGTATGAACTTGCTAATAAAAACTGGTTGCCACCTTAAACCCATATACTTAAAATAACATTTTAACACAAAATATTTTAAGAAATAATTTAAAATTAAAATTGGATTTTGTATGGCATTATTACCACAAAACCCAAGGAGCTTTTAAGTCGCTGAATTCATGTGCAGATGTAATTCATTACAACGGAAGCAGAAACTGAAATAAATTCAGTGGTAAGTAACTATATATGTACACAGAATAAAGGGCAATGGTTTTAAGTTTTTCTGACGTTTTTCATCTTTCAAGTACTCTTTGAAATGCGGAGTAGGGGTGATAATTCTCAGTTTCTCTTCTCCGTGCACACTGTTTGAATGAAATGATGAAAAACAACTTTTTTTTCTGAATTATTCATCATCTTCATCCAATTCCTCCTCCTCCTCGTCCTCTTCTTCATCACTGTCTTGTTTCTTTGCTGTTGGTGCTGCTGCAGTTGGCATTCCACCCTTGGGTCTCTTCTTATAGGCAGTCATTTCCTAACAAAACAAAAGTACAAGTATAAGTTTCAACTTAGGACTAAAAAGAAAGTGAAGGTGAATACCCTGAAAACAGCTACACAAAACAACCGACCTACTGCCCATTCATGTTTTAAACATTATCAGATATGCAACAGTTATTTTCAGCGATTGGCTACAGGCGTTACAGCTACAGCACAGGAACTGTTACCAGTAACTTATCAAGTTATTTTTTCATGGTTATTACTCTTATGGTTACACCACATTGATTGCCAGTAATGATTATCTATAGCTATGCAGGGTGTATAAAAATGAATATTGGGGTTTTAAATATTTATAATATTTATTACATTAAACCTAAGTTATAAATGATATGTCAAATGAAAAAGCAACTCAAACCAGTTTTGTTTGCTGGCACTAGTGTGCATGTGCGTGCAATGTTTCTGCAGCAATCTGCTAGACAGTAAAGATGGCGACTAGTAAACAGACAGCGTTTCACCGTCCTATTTTCCAGCAAGATGGTGCACCACCTCACTGGCATAACGAAGTATGCGATTGGTTGAACATCATTGTAGCTGAGTACTGGATAGGCCGCAAGGGCCCCAATGAAAGGGCTTGCTATGCATGGCCTCCACGCTCTCCTGACCTAACGCCATGTGATTTTTACCTTTGGAGCTTCATCAAGGATCGTGTGTACGTGCCTCCACTACCAGCTGACCTCCCTGAATTAAGAAATCAGATTGAAGCAGCTGTTGCTACAATTACTGAATACATTTGGGAAGAACTTGGCTATAGACTTGATGTGTGCCATGTGACAAAGGGTAGTCACATTGAACATTTATTAGGTTCTTGGTAAAATTGTTCGAGTTGCTTTTTAATTTGACATATTATTTATAACTAAGTTTAGTGTAATAAATATTATAGAGTTAAAACACCGATATTCATTTATATACACCCTGTATACAACTATTTTAATTTTAAAATTTCAGTGCTTCTGTTTTTGAATATTTAAACAGCATTTAAATGTCCACTGCTGCCACTCCAACCTCTACTGCCATGCCCTCTCGCTAAAATATTCTCTGAAGATCTAATTCAAACTTTGAAATTTATGGGACTTGGGGAAACTAATCGCTATTCTGGGTACCAAAAACAGTATTTGTGGGTGTTGGGTCTCTGGCTATAGGTGTTTATGATGCACTTTTGAACTTTTGATGAATGAAACGGTGATACTTAAGATTTTGAAGTTGGGTGTAGAACCAGGTGCGCACATGAAGAATGCATGTCATGAACTAGACAACTTTCACATGAAAAAGATACATCTTGACATTAAAATCAGTAGTAAAGAGATAAGAGGCATTAAAGGATTATGGAGTATGAGGATAACTTTGATCCCGAATATGGACTTGCAGCACATTAAGGGTATGTTAAACTTTAAATAGTTCTCAAAACTTTTTTTAAACACAAATGTTCCTTTTTCTCTGAAACTACTACACGCAGCTATTTGAAATTTTCAACATTAAATGAAATGTTGGATATTGCAAGTTTCTATCTTTAAAAAAACCTTGTCTAGAAGAAATTCAGTGAGGGAGGAAAAAAGAAAAGGTTAACATGGTGCATGGGAATATTTTCTTTTTTTCGAAACAAAGTTTTTTTTTCTTCAAAGTAGTATTCTGAAAAATCCAACAAGAAACAATATCTAGATCTATGGGAGTAAAATTTTATAATACTTTCAGAGAAAAAGGAAGACGAAATTTACAAATTTAACATGAGATAGGGAAATCTGATACCTACATACACCCCTTAGAAGGTGAGTACACTATAGCAATTAGTGACCATTAATTAATGTATCTCTACTACTTCCGTAACCATTAAGATTATTTTCTGGCTATTCCTAGTGCTCATTTAAATAACTGTTCTGTGAGCTTTGAGAGCTACCAATATTCAGGATAAACTACAAATTGCCATATCATGTGATGAATGACCTAGACACATTGATGAATGACAATTAATATGACTTAATTGTGTACCTCAAAGCTTCTGTAGTCACTAAAAAGATTGTTAAAATACCCATTAATGGTGCCACAGCTATGAGGCTTAACAGCAGTGGCATGCACAGAGCATTTGGAGGGGAGGGGGTGGCTGAAACACATGTCAGTCGTAACTTTATTCTGTGGCCACTTTTGGCGATACCATGAGGATGCATCTCAGCAGTATTTCTATTAGTTAAAACTTCATTTTCAGAGGCTTGATACGTAGTAGCAACAGTTCACTTACCCATTTTTAACTAGACCTGTTACGCAGACTTTACATGTGAAGTTAAAAGAAACCAAACAAGTGAACAAGTTGAACCTCAATAGTAGTAAACTTACAGCTTTGCTGTACGAGTCGCAATTTTTCATTTTTAGAATTTGAAATTAAATATTACTTACTCTGTCATATCTCGCTTTATCCTTCTCAGCCATTGCTTCATATTTGGATTTGAGTTCAGGATCTACATCGGACCACCTTCTACCCAATTCCTTGGCAATGTCTCCCACGCCAAACTCGGGGTTCATAGCTTTAACTTTGCTGCGCTCATCATTGCAGAACCAAAAGAAAGCTGATCTGCAATACAAATGTTTAAGGACCAAACTTCATTGAGAAAACTAAATGTATATGAAAATACTGCAAAGGAAAGTGAATAGAAAAACAACACACAAAGACTTTTAAAGTTAACTTTTGTGCAAGTCTCAAATACTCAAAGATCACAACACATCCCTCAGTATATGTACATGTATAACTTCTCTGTTCCCCAATGCATCTTAGTTCAAAGTTATTGTATAATTTATCTTAGCTATTCTAATATATTGTAACAAGTATTGCAAGCTTCATTTGCCCTTAAACACTTAGCAAAATGTTACTCTTAAGACACTGTTGAAAGAAGTCCAACAACAAATCAAAAGATCAGCTGAACAGAATCGTAACTGAACACACTATCTACACTGAAAATCGTCAGTCAGGCACTAGCCAGCTCTGTATATAGGGTCCACACACAAAGCAAACTTTCTGGAAGGGAATCTGCTAGAGCCAGCCCTAGTGAATCTTCTGGAACTGGGAAGTGATACACAATGGCTACTATTCTGCAACAGACCAGCCACTAGCTGTGTAGATATGTGCCAATTCACCCACATGACCCTGTAGGCAGCTTTGTACCACACTGAATATAGAGGATAAATACTTGTCTTTATTATTCCTGTATATCAAAGATTGGATAGTCTAATATAAATTAACCATTAATTGGTGATATATTATAGAACTACTGGAAGGTAGGGCCTTCTACTATGTATCTGGTGACCTGACCTACATGAGTTTTAACCTTCCAACATTTGCATGTACTGTATTTCCAGTAGGTATTTAGTCATACTCTGCCTAGCTCTATCTTTTCATATCTTGTGCTATACTTTTCCATATATCATCATACATGGTCTTGAGGTTCTGCCGCTTGCTTATTTTCCATAGCACGTGGTCCCCATGTTTTTGCCCTGTATAAGCTTGTTTTTTCTTCTGGACTTGTGCGTCACTGTGCTGTAGCTTTTCTATCTGATACACCTCTCCACAATGCAATTTTGTTTTAAACTCCAATTCACTATTGCCAATATAACACACCAACCCTCTCCTGCACAACAAATCAGTGCGGCAAGCTTCAGCCATGACCACTTCAGCTGATACTGTAGCATTTTCAATGAACATGCCTTGTGTTGCATAGCTGAGCTGAAGTATTTTATCAAGCTCTACATATTTTTAAATAGTGATATTGAAGAGAACAATAGCAGTAATGGTAACCACTTTTTAGAGAGCACCATAATTTTATGTTTTGGCAGTCACATCGCTCTCAACCCCAGAATGTCTGGAGGACCATACCTGTTGGTTTATGGGTCTCACCGACCTGACCGGGGGACTTATCAAAATATCATATCATCTGATTATCAATCAGAGGACATATTACATGCCACGACAGATCGGCATGTTAGGGACTAAGAGTTTATAGAGAAATTAGAGAAATGGAAAGGTTGGAAGAACAAATACTCCCTAGCCCTTGGGAACCCTAATAGCATTGGGGCTGGAAGAACAAGAGATGACCAGGGTAAAGTCATAAGGTCAGATAGAAAAGCTACAGAGGAGCAAAAACTATAGGCCGTACGAAATAAGAAGGCACATGAGGCAGAGCTAGAAGAAGGTGTGTGACCAATCCTAGAGAGGCGATGTTGCCCAGTTCGGTAACACACTGTCTAACATAATATTTGCTTTTCACTTTTCTCTTTGCACTCATCAAATCCAGCAATGGCTCATTACAAAGAATTCCATCGCAAAGAGCTGGAAATGTTGAAGCTGACTGTCCAAGAAGCAAAATTTTAGGTGGCCTGTAGCCCAAGATATGAGTGATTGAAGAAACGCTGCACTCAGCAATAGCAAACGACACTTGTATTGCATAATGATTGTTTATTTATCGTCTCAACTATCTTTCTTCTCAAGGAGTGAGATGTCTGCAGGAAGGGAAAAGGAATCTAGTTTATTAGTATGCGTGTTCCATGTCTGACATAGTGTAACAGTGTTACCTGTGTCTTATAATTACTGTAACTTGTTTTGTTGCTAAAAAATACGGCATTAACAAAATCTGGTACAAGCGGCTTACAGACAAGTAAGCCATTCAGATGCGCGGGCTATTATTTTCAGCGTTTACACTTTTTTAAAAGAATTGTCCTCAGCAGAAGTGTGTGTGAACATATTATTTAAACAGAGCCGGGCGCTAACAGCTAAAGCATACAATGTAAGTGAACATTCATTGTCGCGCGTAGTGCAACAAGGTAAAATAACCACTTCTGAATCCAGGCGGCCCTTGTTTATATCCCCCTGAAAACACTATAAGACAGAAAAACGGATTTCATATCTGGACGACTTTCAGAAAGATGTAGTGCTGAATCGTATAAAGAAGTGGGCTTCAAAGCTTGGTGCATATACCGTATTTTATCGCGTAACCCCCCCTTTTTTTTGTCGAATAATTTGCTTGAAAACACTGGGGAGGGAACTATGTGAGTGGTGTTTAAGGAATTCAGAAAGGAAGGGAAACCATGTAGTACTATGTAAAAGTTATATAGGTATACAGTAATTTGTGAATGAACTGTATATATACCACGGTTTCATTGGGCCTACAATGTATTGTTTCATTGTTTCTTTTCTCTGACTATTCTGCGGTCTCACTTCCGTCATTATCATCACTTTTTTCATTTATATCTGGCTCAGATACATCATTTTCACTATTCCACAACATGTCATCAGAACCATTAATGGCACAACAAATACCAGTTTTTTTAAAAAACTCTTTAACAATATGACGACCTGTAAGAAATTGACTTAGAAACAAACACGTGTGTAACTTCACATGTGAATTTTACGATACATTACGACAATGGCTATACGAGTATTTTTGTGGCAAGCCCTGCGTCAATTGTTGTCCATTATCAAGTCATTTGAAGGCCGCTCCAATAAGAATGAACCAGGAGAGGGAATTATGCGATGTTTAATAGGTAAATATTTTTTAGTGATGACAAATCACAGGGGAGGGAAATATGGGAGGGGGGGCGTGGCCTTATGCGATAAAATACGGTATGTTTAGTCATTCCTGGATTACATGTTTTAAACAAACAATGCAAGCTATTTTATGGCAAATTCTCTTTGCGATACAATGTTCACAATTGTTAATCAACACTGCATATTGACGTTTCTTACTGAGCTATAAAATAAGTTTGCTAAAAATAGTTTTCACACAGCTGGTTTAAAAAAATATTTTGTTCAATGGCAAGTTTCCACTTTTGCTATATGTAATATAATATAAACTTTGATGACATGTTAGCCTAACATACTTGTCTTATATTAATAACCGCATTGAAAATTCTGGTTGGCAGATATTGGG
This sequence comes from Tenodera sinensis, assembly GCA_030765045.1. Taxonomy (NCBI): domain Eukaryota; kingdom Metazoa; phylum Arthropoda; class Insecta; order Mantodea; family Mantidae; genus Tenodera; species Tenodera sinensis. The sequence goes on along the minus strand of CM060969.1, from coordinate 97,599,803 downwards.
GGAACTATTTCCGAAGCTTCGCTCTGTTAACTTACAAATTGCATCATAAGGAACATTTTAAGTGCTGAAATGTCTAAAATATACAACCGAGAAGGCCACATTGGAATATTACTCATAAAATGTGGCTTGAAATTGTGCTTAGGCATTTGTTGCTTAATTATGTAGATTTTCACTTAGAATATCAAATATAGAAACTGATTAACATATGTGCAGAAACTCTGTATAGACACTTAGAAAAATTGAGAAAAATGAGAAATACCCATCAGAAAATGCCTCAAATTGCGCAACTACGACATCCGTTAGATTGATTTAAATTGTCACGTAACACTCTCATTTTCACTCCGATAAATATTTACACGAAAAAGTTCCTAGAGAGTCGGATATAATAAAAAATTTAAAAACTCAACATTGTAATGTTTTATCACCTATTTATTGAAAGATATGAACTCCGTTGAAACATTAGATTGCAAATGAAAATTATCTGCTTAGGTGAGGAATTTATATTTGAAGCAAATTACACGATTAGAGCCTATTGTCTCATTTTAAAGAGATTGAAATTGTTATGACAGGTTTTAAATGTGCACCTTGCAATCTTTTACCCTCCTCGCTGCTGTCTACCGGTAACACTCACGTGCATATCTCCCCTATCTTCTTTCGCATAGTGATATGAGCCGGCAACAGCGCTCCATAGCTGAGTAGGAATTGGAGCTATTCATGTGCCTTCTTATTTCGTGCTCCCTATAGTAAGTGAAAGAATGGAATGTTCTGCTCGGCTTGGGAACCTTGTGGTCGCCATCCACATATCCCCTATATATATCAAGCAGTTATTCTCTCAGATTCCAGGACAGCAGTTACAGCAATTACTTCCAAGTTGTCACCAAAAAACCGAACAATTATAGAATGTTGGAAAATCCTTATCCATCTAACAGAACTTCAAAAACACCTAGTTCTTCCAATGGGTACCAGCTCACTGTGGGCTGAGTGGTAATGACAAAGCAAATTTCCTTGCAAAAAAGGGTACCAGCAGTATACAGAAATCTATAGTTAAGCTACCATTTTATGCAGCTAAAAGATTAGTCAACTCTGAATTCAAAAACATAGCAAAATATTACTATGAAAAATCAAAAAATAAAAGATGGAAACTACCAAACATTCAAACAGTAATTCCTGAGTATCCTCGAAAAATGGCAGCTGCAACCTTCAAGTTGATTACAGGACATGATTGTCTGGCAAAATATTTGAACAGAATTGGGATATATTCTTCACCACTCTGTCCTCTGTGATCTGCAGGAGGAAATGGATCAAGACCACCTTCAAATTTGCCCGGCCACTTCTAGCGTCCCATCCATTAGTGAAAAATATCGGAGAGCAAGAGGATTAATGACTTCATTGTCGGAAATCCAGCATTAGCTAACATTTTTAAATTATACTCAGGTATGGCTAAACCATATTCATGATTTTTGAAAATTACTTTCTAAAGAAAGATTTCCCTGAGATCAAATAACATTTACAAGACATAACTTATGTGTACTTACAATGATCTTTTGGGTGCATTGGGGTCTTTGACATGTTTCCTCTTCTTGCCACGTCCTTTTTCGCCTTTGGGGGGAGTGTAGCCTTCCATTTCTGTGTCGTAACGCTTCTTGTCCTTCTCTGCCATCTCATGAAAACGTTTCTTTTCCTTGTCCAACATTGTCTGAAAAGAAAATTTGTTTTTGTTGAATACTGTTTGCTAAGAGGCTAGTTATATTTTTTATTGCACCCGCATGAAAAAATGTTTAAGCATTTGACCTATAAAATGTCAAAGACATAGCTTTACTTGGTTTACCACTTTGCTATTGTATTTCAACGAACATTTCTCAAAAGTTTTAAAATATCTGACAAATACTGTACGCAGGGCTAGAACTTTTCTAAACAGCCTGAATGTCTTGGATTTGTGGCAATGCAACTTAGATTTCAGCAATCTCTTAATACTATAAAAGTAGAAAATGTAATTGCACAAAACACTAAAATGCCTTTTAGTAATTATCTGGTACTTACAGCTGTACATCATTTCCAGAACTTGGGAGACACTCAGATAGGTTAGGAAATCCCATTAGGAATACCAAAGGTCTCTACGAAGTTGCATAATAAAAATCGTCTAGGTACTGTAAAATAATTTATGGCATATGGGAAGGGAGAACAAATTTTACTGTCTTAGAAATTTAGGAACCTAACTGTACAATGTCAGATTAGTCACCTAATTAGATATCAATCATATTGAGTGACTGGAAGATGAAAATGTTATGGGTATCATGGAACTAACAAGTGCTATCGAGGTTTGTGGCATGATTACCAGGTTAATAAAATTCAAGGATTCCTCCAATACCAATGCAAAGGTGGTTTAGCCTGACCTCTGTTTATATATAAAATTTCACCCTCTTTAAAAAAAATGCTTTATTCTCTTGATGCATACTATTAAAACTATGCATTTTATGTAAATGCAATTCATGGTACTCATTTCAAGTATACTGTTAAGATGTATAAAATATGACTAGGAATTTTGGATTTCAATTCATAGTACCCATTCCAAAGTTTTCTAAGGTTAGGCCTACAAATCAGTTATACCAGAGCAGACTGTACTGCTACTCAGAAGGCAGTGGTTGCAGCATTTGTTTTAATTTTGGGTTCATCTCAGAAGAGGGAGCCTGCCATTGCATCATCACTGTAGCAGCACAATCAGAAAAAGCTTCCAAAAATTTCTATGACTATGATCAGAATTTTACCGAACATTTTCCAATTCTTAAAATATCTAAAGAGGTAGAGTGAGAAACTCTTCATGCCACAGCTGGTATTTGAACCATGAAGCCAACATGCTGACACATCAAATTTGCCAACCCACTCACTGAGCCATGGTAGCTCAATGGTTAGAGCGGTGGACAGAGACGGGAAGATCTGTGGTTCAAATCCGCTTATAGCATTGAATTTTTCAGTCTCACTCTACTCCTTTACAACTTTGCCCTTCACACAGCTAGTGTGGAAGAATAAATTTCCATTTTAAAATATTATCTAAGAAGGAATTTTGTTATCTCCCGCCAAAACAATTCCACTTAGTACATATGTAGTGACTTATGAACAAGGAGAAATGAACGCATAGCACTCATCTAGACACTACACTGATCAAATGACCGTTATTTGTAATCAACCTACAAAGCATTCCTATGTGCTACACATACTGGTTGGTTAGGTTTTTACAATTAAGTTATTTTATGGAACCCATGGTTTAGAGTAGCTGAAAGTAATTGTAAATACCCATATGGATAAAAGGTAGCTTATGATTACATTTTGACTTGCATATGTGTTATGTCTGGCTTGCTCCCGTTCCACCTCACAAGCCTGTATTTGGCTTCATTTTCACATGTATTAAGACTTTCTGCTATTACCCTAATCTAATGCTATGCATGTTGTAGCTGATGACAGCATCAACATCTGGTGATTTGCAAAGCATTAAAATGCTGTTACTAGTGATGGCTGAAACTGAGATGTGAATTACATTTCTCCACTCCTACAAAGAAAACTCAAGTTGAGAACATGAATGTTCTTCTGAGGATACAAGTTATGGGCTAAAATACGATTTACAAGGCTGAATATTAAAATATGAAGATGGAAAGTTTCTGTTAAGAATGCCGAGAGTAGGTGGGGATATTACACAGAAAAAAGCATCAAACATTAGAAATGAACCAACCATTATTACATTATTGTCAGATAACTTTCTCTACCACATATTTACAGGAAGTATATTCTGTACAAAAATTTGATACCAATATTTAATTAGAAATGACATCTGCACCCCTCCCAGAGGCATTTAGAAAACGTTGCCAGTATCTAGCTTAACAGTTTAACCCAAAAATGTAAAATACAAAACATGCTAAAGTCACCTCTCGAACCAAACTTGCTTATTTAAGTTCAGCATCTTCCAAGGATGTAACACAATGTTTAAGAAAATTCCTGCACTCTTATACTATTTTTATATGGAAAATGGTGATTTTCTCAAAAATAACTAATGATTTGAGAGGTAGAATCAGGACTGAAATATACAATACCACAATCAGCATTAAAACCACAAATCTTCCGCTTCACGCACAGCTGCTCTAACGACTGAGCTATCATGGCAACTTGCTGCAAGACAAAATTTCCACACCAATTTGCATTTTCCCAGTAGACCACTAAGGAATCTCACATCTGAGATACATCAAGGGCAACTTACAATCTTAAGTACTTTATGTCCTGGGTTTAAATAATTATAACTAATGCTTATGATTAAAATACCATAAGATATTTTCATGACAAATTGTATATCTTGAATTTTATAGGAGTAGATTTTGAAATCTTTATTCTTTCCATTAGTGGCAGACAAAATCTTACTTAATACACAAGTGTGTAACTTGTTAAAGTACATAATTTGACAAAATGTTGTGCTTTTAACAATTGCAGAGATATTTTTTGTTATTGGTTTTAATTTTTTAATACTTAATACTTTTCTCAAGAGGAAAGTCGCTTTTGTTTCACCACCCCCTTTCTTAGCCATGCAAAAAGAACAATGTCAAAGCCATCATATAACAACCAGCTCTAAGATTTGACTACCTCTTAAGCCTACTGTATTCCCTTATTCCGATTAAGACAATTTCTGAAAATGCTCATCTCCATGCATCATGAAGTAGATAGGAGAATGAACATTCACAGAATAGTTTGTTGAAGACTGGGTGGATTAGTACATTTTTCCCCAATAGTTTCAGAATATGTATCATATGTTTACTTTGATGGCCTGGCAGTGGGAATCTTGATACTGATTTTCCTCCCCATTTTGTTGCACACTGATATTTGATTATGTGAAAAATGTGTACTCTACCATGGAAACAAAGAGAAGGCGCAAAGGTTTAAAATTTCATTTCCTGTGATTATCATGGGGTTCTATGAAATTGCACCACCTTCAGCCAATTGTAAACATTTGGTAAGTATATGGGGAAAGGTAAATAAACTAATTCTCACTGGAGGTTTAGTAACTCACCTGTACAACACTGGTAGTCGGCTAGTTATATATTTTACAGAGTGATAATTTTGTTCAATGGAAGATCAGTTTCTAACAAAGCGTTAATACTAGGCCACCTATGTGTATAACATTTCATCATTTGAAAAACACTTGCTTTACTCTTTATTCGCTGTTAAGGTTGTATTATACGATTATAATTTATGGATTTTGTTTCAATGGTATTCACAGTTCCAATTTCATACTTTACTAATGTAATTTTAAATCTACAAATCTTTTACGCTACACTGGGGTAGACTGTACTGCTACTCAGAAGGCAGTGGCGGCAGCACATTTTTCTTTATTTTTGGGTTCTTCTCAGAAGAGGGAGCCTGCCATTAAATCATCACTGTAGCAGCACAATCAGAAAAAGCTTCCAAAATATTTTCCCAAACAATTTTGCAGATATTTATGTGAGAAATAAAATGTATGTCTAATTTTCAAGGACTAGCAAACAATTCCAGTATTATGCATAACATGATATGCCTGGTTGGTTTGTGCAGTGTGTAATCTTGTTCACATTCAGGGCAAAAAATCTAATGGCTTCTGTGAAAGCAGCACATTAATCTTGAAGAGAACTATGAGCAGTTTCTAGCAGCTGTGTGGTGTACAACTACATTGCAGTTCAGAACTGTGATAAATCACAGCCAAGCCATAGCTTGTTGCAACTTTTTAATGGACATGTCAAAATGCACATGAACATATTACGTTTATCAATTTAAATGAAATATAAAATTACAGTTCATTCCAGAGCCAAAGGCAATTTATGTTGAATGCTATCCCAAAACAGGAAGCAAAGGACTCCAGCAGTAAACAAAGCAGCTTCTGTATCTATGCTTTTGTAACAGTTTGAACTGGATCATATTTAAATCTACCCAACTCTTGGAAAGCTAACGGATGAAGATTTGTATTATGGGCATGCATCTTTATCACGGGTTAACCTGAGGTGCTTTACAAGCAGAATTCAGTCAACATAAGACAAAACCGCTACGGCCCAAGGTTATCTGCAACTCGGAACTATAAACAGATAAAGCAGGGCGTTCGCCTAGTGTAAGCATCGCCAAATAGCTTGAATCTTCTAGAGGTTTCTCACTCCCGAACATTCTGGTAATCTAATGGTTAAATTAGCTAACAAGCATATTTACTAACATGTGAAAAAACTCCCGTGGGACGAAATCCCGGCACATCAGCGGCGCTAACACGATCCTGGCAATTGACAGCGTCATTGACAAACACTATATTTCTATCGCCAGGGCAGAGATGGGTGGTAGGCCTTAGTCCTTCGTGGGATGTCGCGCTGGGGTTTAGTTTAGTTTATATTTCTATCGTCTTGTAAGTCTATTTTGCGGGATTCTAGAACGAGGCAATCTCGCATCATCAGCGAGTGCGTTTCTGATGCTTCGAAAGGAGCCTGGGCTGAATGTCTGTCATATTCAAGTATGCATTAAGTAAATAAATAAAAAAATGCGTCGAAAGGAATTTTTGTATATTAACGTCCTCCAAGGTAATGTCACATCGGAGGATGAATTATATTAGTGAAGTGGTACTAAAATGAGCTCGGGGGTCCATATAGCCTAGTTTTCCGACATTCGTCTTCTAAGGATTAGGAAAAACCCTTATCCGGATAACTCACCCTAACCGAGATCGAACACGGGACCTCTTGAATGTGAGGCAGACACGTTATCACCACAGCACAGAGGCAGTATACAAACAGCGCTGTTCACTGAGCGAGTTTGTGACGACTATGTGACATGCAATGAATGGCTACTGCAAGGGATTGGAGAAGTCTTGTGTTCGACTTTGAGTGAACCGGCCGGAAGAAGGGACTGTCGGACGTATTTCGTTACACTGCTACGTCGCGGAGGGAAACGAATGTTTAAACTACGTGAAATGACCAATGCTAGAACTAGATCCTTATGTGACAGTGAGAACTGAGTGAAGCCAATCTGAAAACTGGACGGTCACAGTATAAATATTAACCCGCAAGAGCTTTCGAGGAAATTTCGGGTGCGAATTTCCGCCATTCTTCTCGATTACCCTTCCAGATGCTTCCTAAGCCGGTAGCGCCATCCCTCCGCTACGCACAAAGCCATATAAAGGCATTCGTTCCCGTAAATTTTACGGGCAAATCATAAAAGTATGCACTAGTATATTGTACACGTAAAGAGGGGCAACTATTGCAAGCAAGTTTTGCAAGACATCCCCGCTACCTTGCCAGTTCCAAGTAAATACTATAGAATAGGAGAAAATTCCTATTCCAGATTAATTTTTACTTCTATTGTAAATACCTCATTCGAAGGGCAACATTAGGAACTTTTATTGTTCATACTGCTCTGACGCGTTGTGGACCTAACTGAATACTAGCTACCCCTCTAGGGGAAGCAGTTGATAAAGTGTCAAACTTTGTTGCTAGTCAGCCTTGATGTCAAAGGCCTACGACAAATATTGGGGTGACCATAGCATTCCGGCATTGCTGAAAGGTTATAGGACACGCTCGCACTCGTTTAAAACTTTCTCCAACACACAAGAGTACGATGATCTCATTAAGAGCACCAGCCCTAAAATCCGTATACCAGAGTGGTCGATACTAGGCGTAGTTTTGTTCCAGTAGCCCTCAACGCTGTTTGCTCCCAGTTTTCTGTGTTGTGGATGTTTCCAAATATGTCCACATTCTTGACAAAGAAAAATATAAAGATTACATACTCAGGAGTTACTACAAATTACTCAACCTATTACTACGGAGACGTAACTGATTTCAAATTAACTGTATTCGAGTTCCTATGTGTTTTGTTACACATTGAAAGCTATCCCACTAACAGGAAGCAAAGGATCCCGGTGGCAAACATCCGCATTCTGGGTCCGTACTTCGATCACGGTTTACACTGAACACTACGAGCAGAATGGAGATGCCATATATTTTGAACATTTTGGCGGCTAAAATCTTGGGAGCGGTTATCCATTCCAAACCAGATTACGACTGTCCCGTGTATAGCTCGGCTAGTGCAATAAGTCTAAACTATCTTCGATAGCACTGGGAGAAAGAAAAATATGGAAAAATCTATGACAAATTTAGGAAGAGAAGCCCTGGCTTGGTTTAAGACTTACAGTTGTTGTAGTGTTTAACGCCCGCTTTTACTACTACGGCACCGCAGGCGGTGACACTGATGATACATGGAATAAAGATGGAGCACCGGTGGAATGAGATGGCGGGGGAAACCGGAGCACCCGGAGAAAACCCGCCCTGACGCCGCTTCGTCCACCACGAATACCACATGTGGGTCCCTGGGATCGAACCCGGGCCACCTAGGTGGTAGGCGAGCGCGCTAACCGCTCGGCCACCGCGCCGCCTAAGACTTACAGTAAAATTAAGGGACATTAAAGGGGAATTTGAACCGATTTGCTTCGTGTGGGGATATTGAAAATGATTTTCTTACTTTTAGTTTGTGAGAACAAAATAGAGCAGCCAATATGTTCCACAGAAATGGCAACAATTACCAAGTGACCTAATAAAAAATATGAAAACAAAGAAAATAAACCCGAAAGTAAGAATTATTACGAAAAATTAAAGAACAATGGCAGTATATCAGATCACTAACGCACAGTTATTTATAAGTCCTGTGAGTTTACATGAATTGTAATTTATTAGATCTATTGGTAGGGAGTACGGCGTACAATGTATCAATAACTACGGTGTTGAGCACATTTATACCAGAGCCAACTCAAAAGTAGGTAAATTGTAAATGCAAATAGTTCTTTAGGCGTAAATTTAGAAATTGGCTCATATAATCATGTATACACTGTATTGCACAAATTGAAGAGATTAATTTATCCTCGATAGCAGCCAATTTCTGCACCTTAAAGTGTATTTTACACCACTCAATTAGGAGCCCACAACTCGAAGCTAATGAACCTCCGCTGCGCAGGAAATCCCTAAGCTTGACCTACCCTTCGCAAACTGCATCCAAGCTCCATTCAATTGCCTTCTAGCAAGTCTCCGCAAATCTCAAGAAAACTACAAAGACAAACTTGCTTTAACAATTGAATTATTCCAATTAATTATTCTTTAATACGGTTCCTTATAAGCTCCATCAACCACTAAGCAGATACGAACATTACTATCCACCACAGTCTATTGGTTGACGCACAACTACTACACAGATGGTTTCGAAAGTGACAAAAACTGTGGCCACCCGTAAATTTACCAAACAAGGCCTAGCTGTCTCTTGATCTTGGTTGGGTGCTGACCTACTGACCCCACGGTCGCGGTTTCAAATTCGGTCCAGACCGATGGTTTTTAAGCATGCTTCTGAAACCTCAGCCCCATGTCAAGATTTATTAGCCTATAAAAGAACGGCGGGACGAAATTCCGACGGCGGTGATACGATTCTGACAATTGACAGCGCCGTTAAAATATTTTAACCCCTGGAATACTAGCTAAGCTTATCCATTTACTATCTTCCCCACCCAGCGGCATGTCTCACGTCGGCCGGGGCCGACAATTCATAGCGTCAATGACGTCATTAAAAATATTTTACGATGCATATTTGCAACTTAAAAGTGCAGTCCAATACTGTATTGTTCGCAAATCAAACTTTTTGGTAATAGGTTTGAATTCACAACTACTGCAAGAGGCCATGCATTTTTAAGTCTTCACATACCGAGGCGCTTTTAACAGATTTGGATATCATTTTGGCCTACCATATTCTCCTTGCACCTGCAACTAGATGTAAAATGAAAAAACATTTATGTGCTAACCTCGATTAATTTGAAGCAGGTAAGAATACGCTGTTGTAGGAATGGCTTCTAAAAGACTGGGTAGAGAACGCCATGCGATCGCCACATTTGATTTATTTATTTAATAGTCATAGGTACTTATGTTGCACTGATTACCCAGGTAATTATATGTTTGCATTATGCCTTAATATAGGATGATTTCGCGGTGGTCTCCAGGGCTCTCATTTGGTAGCGCTGCATTATTACATACGGACACAAGAGAAAGAGTGAGCGGAGGGGGAAGGGGGGATCCTGGAGAAATGGAAGGGTCCAACCCTAAAATCATGCGCGTTTTCGTTTCCCTGTTATTATCGACGTGTTGTTCAAAACCCGAAGCAATTTATTTCTACCAGTTGTCACAACGGGCCCTACCAGTTATACTGAGGGGATGAAACCCTTACCCCTGTTCTTCCATCCTTGTCTTTAGGAACACGCGGGAGACCATTGATTTTTGAAAGCGGGGAGAGCTGTGCCGCTGCGGTGTGAGGTAAACAGTGCGAACCTGCAAAATTACAATTCAAGTATTTGCTACAAAATCTCAGCTTTTGTTTCGTGTAAAAAGACGGACGAAAGCAAACACCTAGCGCAACAGCATTCGACTTAACAATTCCATATACAGATATCTTATGTTTTGAGATCCCGGCCAATGCTAGATTTTATAGCTTCTAATAAAGGTGCAAGAGGAATATTTTCATTCAATTCCAACAGAAACCGGGGGCTGCCTTTAAAGAGAGCCATCTTTGTTTACCCGGCCAGGCACAGGCCGGCCCATGCTGCTGACGTCACGGGTATAGCCGTCAGCGCGGCGAGAAACCGTGTCTTATGGAAGAATTTTCCACAAACGGAGCCTCTAAAAACGAAATTACCTTTTCTACAAGTACACGTATTGCTGAAACGATCATGTCTTCAGGCCAGCTTATAAAGGAAATGAATCCGTTATGTATAATTAGGGCTTGTTTGCGTCCTAATAAGAACAAGAAACTGAATTCAATGTTATGGATATTCACAACTGACCAAATATTTTCATAAATTACACAAAAATCGTATAAAGGAAACCTTTTTAAAATAATTTTCACACATTACATCAACTCTCATAAAAGCAGCAGCAGAATTACTTTTAGCAACTCACCATCTACTTCTTTAATGCTCAATTACAAAGGTTAGATGTCGCAATAGGGTCTTCATTATTGAAAGAAATGACAGTAGAATCTCCATAACTCGACCTAGTGCGTCGAGTTTTACGGAATAAGGGGTCAGTTATTCGTAACTCACAATACTGCAAATTACATAACTGGATGTTCTAGCACAAAACAGAAGTATAGCATATACCAAAATGTAATAAGTATTAATGTTCCTCTTTGTCCTGTCTCTAACACATCCAATTTGATTTGCATTGTCATGTCTTTTGTTCTCGTTTGGGATTTCTACTGACACAAACGCAAATCCAACGGCAAGCCTGAAATCTGAGAAATATGTAACAAAGTTTAGCTTGCCACATGCATTCTGGGTAAGGCAATAAACCTTCAAACCTTCTGAACAAGTGTTTATGCTATGTATCCACATTAGTGAAACTTGGTTTCGTGACAATGTCTGCCGGCTGCTAATGTTCACTAGATATCGAAGGTCAATACGTGGTCAGCGCTTGTGACTGAGGGAGAATGCGTAGGTTGTGTACGTACACAAATTAAAATTTACCTATGCTGTTTATACCTCACATTGGATTATTGAAAATATAACGATAACAAATAAAATAGTCGAGTTACAGGGTTTCTACTGTATAAACATCCTGCTTTACACGAACCAGCAAGATAAGAACGGGGGATTCCCCCAATGGCACGAGCTCAATAAGCATCTGTAACATATTAGCTCAGCCATTCTGATCTTAAAAAAATGTTTGGCACATTTTTCACATTTTCAGCACATAAAACATTTCAAGCTTTTTGTACCTAAAGATTCTAGCCCTATATATAATAAACGAACTTAGTCAAGTTCACTAGTTTACCAAGGATATACCACGAAGCTTTTAACCAAAATCCCACTTCAAACAACGCCCTTTATGTGCCCTTTACATTTTCTCGAAAATGGCTCCAACGATTTGGATTAAAATTAAGTTCAAATATTTGCATAACCAAATATCTTGAATTTTCTACGATGATGTATTGCACTCACATTACTTTCTCTGCTCTTGTACAAACTCTTATTCCTCATCATCATTTCAGTCGAGACAAACATATGTAGACATTACTAATTTTCTTGCAATACAAGGAGAATATGGGAATACAGTAGGCTTTGAGTGAGTCAAATCTTTTAAAGCTTTCAAATTCCGTTCTCTTTGCACGGCTAAGATATAAGAAACTGAATAACGACCTTCCATTTGTGGAAAGTATGTTTTTGAAAAACTCAAATACGGAATATCTCCGAAATGGTTCACCCCACAAAAAATTAATTTGACCACACTTGTGTTTTAACGAGATCTAAATTTTTAGTATATTTGGTTTGGTCTATCTCTTACTTTTTACCAGTTATGCAAAAGTCATCAAGAGTGAACATGACTACATTTCATTTGTCATAAAAATATATTACACATAGGCATTTTAATCAAAATTGTTAAGAGCCATTTTTGAGAAAATCAAAATTTTCTATGTAAAAGGTAGTTTAGGGTGGAGGAACTTTCTTCAAAATCTTCGTGTCGCATCCTTAAGATATTAAACTAAAACACTAACTTTGGTTTTAAACGACTTTTCGATTTTGAATTATACTGTTAAACACCTTTTTCTAAAAATGCTTTTTCTTTTTTTGTTCAAGGAGTCTCAAAACATTTCTAATGTAATCTCGACATCGAATTTCTGGGTGGAATACAATACTTACTATACACAGAGAAAGTAAAAAGGGGGAAAATCCGCGCACGAAGAACTCATTACGTTCTTTCAATGTTGGTTTTTACTCATTTAACTTTAAATGCACATGTCCAGTCCCACTTTCATTCGGACTCTGCGGAAGGTGGGGAAAGATTGAATCGAAGCCAGGAATAGAACCCCGGGCCTCTGGGTTGAGAAGCCAAACTGCGTTTTGCTGCAGCACGTACCATTATAGCATTTTTCGGAGTTCTCCATTTATTGAGGCTAACAGTGCATGTTAAGCATTTTCCTTTTAAAAAGCATGTTCAAGTGAGCTTAGCTGCTTTAAAGTTGGCAACAATGGTTAGCCGGGCATAACGTGGCTTGCCGGCCAGTCTTTGGAACAGACAGTCAAGCTGGCTGCCCAAAACCAGTTTGCCTTCAGTTATAAGCAGGATGTCTGGGTGCCTACTTAAACTACATGCCAAACACAAAATAAATATTCTTAATATCACCAGAGAAGAAAGGCAATTGGAAATTAGTGCCGCCGTACTTGTGTCTTGCACACATCCTAAACCTCCGGCAAAAACGGTGCACTGAAAAATCCACATGCAAATAATTTCATAACAAATATGGGATACTAATTGCCAACTTCCTGAAACTGAAATCTGTAAAACTTTCCCTTGCCTAGCAAAACAATATTGCACATCACATTTTGACTGCGTAAAATAACATACAAAATAAACGGAAATTTTGTTCAATAAGATTGCTTCGATCTGGAATTGATTTGTCACATTGCTGACATTCTTACTGGTACAATGGACACATTAAAGCAAACATTACTTCCTAGGCTATGCAGAGATTTCTAGTCCATATTTTACGCTTCATAACGCACACGTCACAAAACCTATCACAGCCATAGAAAGCAAATAAGAGAATATACCTGAGGGAGTTAGCTTCACAATACACGTTGTCCATTACTGCTTCTTACTAGTGGTGCAAATCTGTACGCTATACATTTTGTTGCAGCTCAGTGAAGGGATACCTTGATCGAGATGGATGCACAAATCTGGGCTATGGAATGGAATTTATTGCTTGGTTATGTCCATGGTGAAAACCTGTAACACTGAATCTACTCACAAAATCCTAAAAACGCCGCATTTGCTGTATGGTCGTAAAAAGGCATCAGCTCATGTACTGTCTGTTCACCAGCTCATGGTTCTATGCGACTGAAGGGAAGAGGGGACATTCCACGTAGTGTAATTAGAGTTTTGTGAACATCCTAGACATCGTTGCTGCTTGTTGAGTTGCCAACTTCCGTCCAATGTTATTCCCGAGAGGTTTGCTTCCTAATATCTCCTAATTTCAGTTAAAAATTGGACAAGTCACTAGGTTATCTCGGAAGTAAACAAAAAAATTAGAAGTAGATAAATTACCACCTAGGAGTGTTGTGAAATCTGCTATGATATTGCGATTGCAGAGTGAGTTTCATGCGTAAAACAGGTGTTTATAGGATGATAGAAACAAACCCAAAGAGTTTCTAAAGTGAACGCATTTTGGGTTTCACTGGGCCACACTTTCGTTTTTGCACCATGCCATCTCAATCCCATAGAACTAGCTTGGGCCAAGGAAAACGAATACAGAAATGCAACATGTGACTTATCCTTACAGAATTGCGCGATATAATGGTCGAGGATCTATCACTTGTGACCGAAACAGACTGGCAGGATTTTTGAAAACATAGAAAAGGCAGACTATCAGTGGGAGGACGGAGTACTTGAAAATATCTTTTCGTTTTATAAGCTAAGCATACTGCGTGAACTAAAAGTAACGTTTAAGTTCCACTATTTCGAGTGAGTTCTTTGCTTTGATCTAGCGTGAGTACACATTCCAAGGTTGGTACTACTATCGTAAGCACGACCAGAAGTCGAGTCGAGGTTCAGGTTTAAATTGTTTACTGACGTACTCATTGCATTCCTTCCAGGCACCATGAGCTGGTCAATAAGCTATATTTCACGGTATATTAATTCTGATTAAAGGAGCATAAACAGTTTGTGCAATGCAGTCGACTAGTGTCTTTTCGTACAATGAACATTAATAAATTGAGATTCGCATCTCTTTTGGGAACAAGGTAATCATTTCTGAAGTACAATCTGATCTTTAAGTCCCTCCACACTTCCGTAGGTCAATAGCCTACAGCACTCTCCCAAAACGGCCGATAGTAAGCTATTGTGTAGTATCCGTCAAGGACATTGTGGTCTACTTCCGTGCCCAAAGCATTATCCTATTTTGACAAGGGTTATGAATGACGGTTGGTGCCGGAATGTCTGCCAGAGTACAACTGTTCATTGAAGTATAAGTCAATTGAATACCGTGTTTTAGTGGAGAATGTTTTCAAAGAAAGTGGCAGATAGACAAAAAATGATACGTCAACAGCAACTTGCCATTTCTACATTAGCGTTTGCGATGCTGCCTACGGTATAAATGTAATGAGGTCGGTTCTGCTCATGAAATCGCACACTTTGATTCTTTCTTTCGTGGAGTTGCAAAATCAACAGTACCTATACGATAATCAGAAAATACATGAATTGAAATTGCCAATAAATTGCGCTAGTTCGGTGACAAAACCTTTAACTAAGGCATGTCTTCAATAGAATGGGAGACTTTTCAACAAATTTGAATGAGTTAAGTTAATTATGATTTTAGGGAATACAACCATATTTTCATATACACCTAATCCACCATTAGCGGGCGGACACCGTAGTTACCATTGCAAAGACCGAAAACAAACCGGTGGAAAACATTCGGGTTCAGATCATTCCCGAAGTTCTGCATGCGATGCAGCTTCGTTCTTGTGCAGCTAATACGGATTTATGGACTGATGATTACTAGCATTAACCAAGATTAGTGTTAACCTATAAGTATTGTTAAGCGCGAAGTATTACATAATTTAACTGTCACTGGAACTAAAACACGGTTGTGGGGGATAGGCAACCTTGCCTGGAGAAAAATTCCTACCCCAGACGGGAATCGAACCCAGTACACCTCGTATAGGAAGACTTTCTACGGACTGAGCTAAGAGGTCAGCCGGAATAATCTTTTTGTAAGTAGCATGCTAAATCAGCGGACTTCACACAATGGTCACAGGCGCCTCTGCGATTACAAGGCCCAAGTAGTCAGCATTCGTCACAGCACATTGGGCGATAATTTATAGGGAGTATATTCAATGGATTTGCGCAAAACATTACAATCGACATATCTTCCACAAGTCCCAAAAATGAAATGAAACAATGTTTATTTTGGGCATGCTTGCAACATGCCCGGGCTATTGAGGGAAATCCCTCTTCAGCCTAGTGTGGTATTTGTTTCGTTTTCGGGTTGGGATTTCCCTCGGCTTAAGTGCGTATTTATGTTATTTTGTGTTTTTGTTGACATTGTGTAGTATGTTGTGATTTGTGTATCTGTGTATCAGTTCCCGTGTTCCACATCCATGGCTCCATTCATGTGCTTCTGCCCAAAGAAGATCTTAGGTTTTGTTGCTCGTTTTTGTTTTTATTTTAATGTTGCTGCTTGGCTCATAGGTATTTTTTATGTTTAGTGTGTTTTTGTATGTTAGGGGTTTTAGTGTGTGTTTGTGTCTATTGTGTGTCTAAATGTTTTGAAAGTGTTGTAGATGGTCTCGTATTTTCTGTTCTTGATATTTATCGTATACATGTATGAGTGTGATACGGGGGAGGGTTTTTGTCTGTTTGTGTTTCTTGTATAGTCTTCATCTTTTGTGCAGTGTTTGAGTGTTCTTCTGTAGCTTCTTGTGTGTGCGTTGTGTACGTATTTTATGAATTGTTTTGCTATGTGTGTGTCAATGGGTATTGTGTTTGTGTATTGATGTACAGTGTTGGATTTGAAAGATGGTGAGAGTTTGTGAGCAGTCCGTAGGCACTTCCTTTCGTATGCTTTTTTGTTCATCATAGTTGTTGTGATTAGGGGCATTGTGCCTACGGCTGCGTATGTGAGTTGTGGCCGGACTAATGTGATGTAGAGTTTGTGTAATATTTGTGGTGTAAGTCCTCTTTTATTGAGTCTGGCCAGATAGTTTAGTGTTGCGTGTATGGGACGTGCTTTATTGAGTAGTTGTGTATAGTGTGGTTTTATCCTGAGTTTGTTGTGTATGTGTACTCCTAAGTACTTTGCTGTTTCTTTGCATGTAATTGTTTGTTGAATGTAAGTGTGGCTGTTCTGTATGTGTTTTCTTATTTTCCTTATTACAATGGCTTGTGTTTTTTTTTAATGTTTATGGTTATTCGCCATTTTCGTGTCCATTGTAGAAATGTGTTTTTCTAGTCTGCCTCTGGCTCCTAGTAGTGTGGCGTGTGTGCTCCAATATGCAGCAGCATCTGCATATTGGGCTAGGTGTATGTTTTTGTGTATAGGTTGTGGTGTGTCGGCTGTGTATAATATGTATAGGAGGCCCGAGATAGCACTCCCTTGTGGTGTTCCTGCGTTCATGTGTAAGGTATTAGAAAGTTGTTGGTTAATCCGTATTTGTCCTGTCCTGTCTGTTAAGAAGCTGGCTATCCAACGTACAATCCGTGGTGGAATTTTGAAGTCTGTAAGTTTGTAAAGTAGTCCGTTTGTCCAACATTTATCAAAAGCGTATTGTACGTCGAGGAAGGTCGCTACTGTAACGAATCCTATGTTATATGAGTTGTAAGTTTGAAAGTACACGTACGAGTTGGTCCTGTATAGTAATGTCGCTTCTATAGCCAGCTTGTGTCGATGGTATTAGTTTTTTCTGATTGGTTATGTTTGTCAGTCTGTACGCTACAATCTTTTCGAAAGCCTTGGAAAGGGTGGAGATTAGGGATATCGGTCGGTAATTTCTATGGTACGTTTTGTATTTTCCTTGTTTCTCAAAGAGTAGTATGTGTGCGCACTTCCATTGTAGTCGAAAATTGACCACTCCTGTGTCTGTCAGAAAACGCTTTATTCTTATTCAATTTTGAAGAGTTGAAAAGTTAATCATTACTTATTGCTCGATCTTTGAACCAATCTCTGGAATTATAGCGGCAGAATGTTCTACCACATATTCTTATATAAAAAGAACAAGTTGTCCAAGGAATAAAACTAGTTTAATCCAAAGATTCCCGCAGCCAAAGTTGTTCATTAGCTGCACCGTGTTTGCGGGACAGAATTCCAAGGAAGGGTCCAGAATTGAACATTTTCCCCTGTTACCATGCCCCGTCATCACGAGGTTCGGTACGTGATTAAGTGCAGCTGAATAAACAGAACACTTCTTCAATTGCAATTTTGTGGGATTTGCATTCCAACACGAATTTGTAATCAGACTTGCTGCACAAAGTCAATTTACGCAAGGTTAACAATGCCCTTACAGCACTCGAACGGCTGGGAGATACTCGACACAGTAATTGGTATCCAAACGTCGGTCCCTTTCTGAAGGAAATCATTTTCCCACAATTATGCGTACTATTGCTGTTTTACATAACACTTTCTGCATCGCTTCTGAGGAATTCGCAAAAATTCACTTCATTTATACACGTGAAGCAGAGCGCTCTTTTCCGCGTTAAAATTACTTCCCAAGGACAACCGTCAGTTTTACTCGTGGAAATCTGAAGAACTCACCGTAATGTAAACTAATGTACGTTTTTAAATAAATTAACCCCCCCCCCCCCAATACTTTGTTTTATAACTGCATATTTTCACTGTTTTAGCGCATAAAAACACGTAAAAATCTTTACTTTCTCTACTATGTATAGTATTTTATTCCACCCAACAATTCGATGTCGAGATCTCACCGGAACGTGGTTTGAGGCCAACTGAATAAAAAAAAGAGCATTTTTAGCATAAGGTCCGTGTCTGTCAGTCTGTGGACAGCATAACTTAAAACAAAATGTCGGTTAAAAAACAAAGTTAATATTTAAGTTTAGTATTTTAAGGGTGCGACACGAAGATTTTGAAGAAAAGTCCCACAGCCTAAACCACCTTTACATGGAAAATATTGATTTTCTCGAAAATCAGTAACTATTGATTAATACGCCATATATTTCAGATATTTTAATGACAAATGAAATGTATACTTGCTACAGCCTTTGTAGTCCTGTTTACTCTGGATGACGTAAATTCGTAAACCGTAAGAGACCCAATCTTACTATACAAAAAATATAGATCTTGCTAAAACACATTCAAGCTCAAATGGTTTTTTAGTGAACCATTTCGGTAATATTCCTTGTTATTTGAGAGAGTTTTGGAATATCTAAACTTCCATCAAATGGAAGATAGTCATTTTTTATAAATTAAAATTTTGTTTAACGACGCTGTGAATTGTCAGGATCACATCAGCACCGCTGGTGTACCGGAATTTTGTCCCGGAGTTCTTTTTACATGCCAGCCAGAAATCTGAAACGGAGCTGTCCCTTTTGAGCACACTTAAAACCATCGGTCTGGGCCGGATTTAAACCCACGACCTTGGGATCAGCAGGTCAGTCTACCAACTGAGTCACCCAGACCAATACATTTTTTATATCCTAGCAGTGCAAAGAGAATGGAAGCATTAAAAGATTTTAATATCACTCAAAAGCCTACTGTATTCTCACATTCCCCTTGTACAAGAAAATGAGCAATAAGATAATTTCCGCAAATGTTTATCTCGGCTTCGATAGAGGAACGAGAGTCTGTAAGAATAGTACAAGAGTAAAAAGTCATGCGAGTGCAACAGATTTTTAAAATTATTTATCGACACGTAAAATCATTCATGAGGGCCAATTTAGGCACAGTGGCCAACTCAATGACTTGACACTTGCCAGCGTAGTTCCACGTAGCTTCCTTATATACAGAACACGCAAAAACAATGTAAAGAAAACGGAATAGAATGACAGTGCCTAAGTAAGCGTTTCTAGAATACCAACAGTTGCGATATAACAGCAGCGCTGCTTTATGAAACATATGTACTTGGTCAGTAGTGAGTACACTGGTACACAATGAGAAACTACAGTCGGCAAGAACTAACCTGACACTTAAGACAGCTAGCTGACTCGTTTACCTGCGAACGAGGCTAGCCCTATCTCGTTCAGTCGTGTTACAAACACATCGCGCAACGATTGGTCGATCGGACGAGATAGAGCTAGCCTCAAGTGCCAGGTTACCTGTCCCCGACTGTAAACATTACATTTGCGAACAATATGGCATTGGACGGCATTATCGCCTTATGCAGTAGGCTTCATGTCACACGCACCTGACCACTACTGTACGAAAGTAGGCTGTGTTTAAATCTGACAAGCCACAAACAGGCTTCACAATCAGACTGATCTAATGTGGATCATGCTTCTGCAACACCTTGTTCCTAACGTCAAAGCGCGTGTTTTTATACTCCTAAGTCCGTGTATAGATTTTTGCAAATATTAGTCTCGAAGGAGGACCGCTCCCCTTGCCACTGGGCAATAACCATGAGCAAACAGGGCGAGAGGCAATGTAGCCGGCTTGTGGTTCCTTATATTAAAAATAAACTGCAAACATTGTAAATCCCATACCTCAAAGTAATGCTTTCCAAGGTCGCGGGTTCAAATCCGGCCCAGGCCGATAAGTTTTCCGAAACTGGCACAAATAAGGCATATCTCCGAAATGACTTTACAAAAGAATTTATGTAGACGAATTGTGTGCTTTAGCGAGATCTACATTTTTTGTATAGTAAGATTTGGTCTATCTCT
Source organism: Tenodera sinensis (assembly GCA_030765045.1). Taxonomy (NCBI): domain Eukaryota; kingdom Metazoa; phylum Arthropoda; class Insecta; order Mantodea; family Mantidae; genus Tenodera; species Tenodera sinensis. The sequence continues at coordinate 97,579,407 of CM060969.1, read as the reverse complement.
TACGGTTTAAGAGTTACTCAAGCCACACAGAGTAAACAGGACTACATAGACTATAGCCAGAAAATTCAAAATATACATTTTATCTGTCATAAAAATATCTCAAACATATGACATTTTAATCAAATTCGTTAGCCATTTCCAAGAAAATCAAAATTTTCCATGTAAAGGGTAGTTTAGGGTACGGCTATTTTCTTCAAAATCTTCGTGTCGCATCCTCGAAAGACAAACTTCTATACCAACCTTGGTTTTTAACCGACTTTTCGTTTTTGAGCTATGCTGTCCACAGACTGACACACACGCACCTTTTTCTAAAAATGATTTTTCTTTTATTCAGGGGGCCTCAAAACATCTATTTACTATGAAATCTCGACATAGAATTTTTGGATGGAATACAATACTTCCTTCTGCTTACCAATAGGGAAAGTAAAATGCTTTTTTTTTTATTCAGGGGTCTCAAACATTTCCGGTGAAATCTTGACATCGAATTTTTGGGCGGTCCAGACATGGGTACAAACCTGGGTGGCGCAGAAGCAAGAGCAACAACTACCCACCATAACACCGCAGGAAATTTACAAGCTCATTAGGAAATTGCCTAATGGGAAAGCTGCCGGTCCAGACAAAGTGACTAATGAGGAACTTAAGCATCTCCCGAGAAAAGCTCTGGTGCAACTAACAAAGATATTTAACGCCTGTTTGCAGCAAGGCTATTTCCCCTCTACTTGGAAACGAGCTAAGGTTATCATGCTCCCAAAGCAAGGGAAAAGCACCAGACAACCGCAAAACTACCGTCCCATTAGTCTTTTGTCTACTATTGGTAAACTGCTCGAAAAATGTATCCTTTCTCGACTTCAAAAACAAGTCTCGGCAACACATGAACTCTCAAATTCACAGTTTGGCTTTAGAAAAGAACATTCCACTGAACTACAGCTCCTCAGACTAACTGATGACGTAACAGAGCAATTTAACAATGGGGCTTCAACGTTGGCGCTATTTCTGGACGTAGAAGCTGCATTTGACCGGTGCTGGCACAATGGCCTTATTTATAAACTGCACCACAATTTCCCGGCTCTTCAAAATTATCTATACTTGCTGCACAATTTTCTAGAAAACCGGCAGTTTTACGTCCAAGTGGGCCGCTCCTCCTCACGGGAGCGAGTGATGCGGGCTGGCGTCCCACAAGGGGCAATAATGTCCCCTTTTCTGTATATATTATTCACCAATGATTTCCCAGTGGACGCCAGATGCAAGGTCGCCATGTATGCTGACGACACCGCAATATACAACCACCATAGAAATCCACGTTTCGGCCTTGCAGAAATGCAACGTTATGTGAACAACTTCCTCTCATGGCAACATGACAGGAAAATCAAAATTAATCCCGACAAATGCCAGCTGATTCATTTCTCTAAGCGGCGTCACACTTTGGCAACGGACCTAACGGTCGGTGGTCAAGTATTGCACTGCCGTCAGCAAGTTAAATACTTAGGTGTCACCTTGGACCGCACAATGTGTTGGTCCACCCACATAAAAAATAGCGCCAATAAAGGCAGACAGCGGCTAAAGTTGTGCGCCCCCATCTTCCGTAGTAAACAGTTGCGACTAAAGTCAAAACTTATACTATATAGGTCATTTATTCTCTCGGTGGTCCTGTATGCATGTGTGGCCTGGGCTAATGCCTCCAAAACTGCCCTCAAACAACTCCAAACCCTCCAAAACCTCTCCCTCAGAAAAATCCTCTCTGCTCCACTCCTCACCACCACCCAAACTCTTCACCTCGAAACTCATATCCCGTTCATCCCGGAGGCAATAGACAAAAGAGCAATGGCGGCATGGACGCGCATTAGGAACCACGAAAATGACGTGATCGCTAACATCGGCAAAGGCGAGCCGAAGCACCGCAAACATACTAGGATAAAAATGTTCTAGAAGCGGCTTGGCTCGCCGACTAATGCGCGTCCACGCAACCTCGTCCCTAAGCCACATACATGTTCCGGCAGAGGCCCTCGCCTCAGAAAATATTCAGGAGCTGCCACCGCGGGACAGTGTATATAGTGTCAAAACTGTAAATAGTGTAGTGCGCTGGGACGCATATTTCTGGTGTGCCCAGTGAAGATGTGTGTATGTGTGTACGAGTGTTTGTGTGGGTGAATGCGTGCGTGTATGTGTCTGTATATAATTTGTAAATATGTACATATGTATATATAACCCAAAGACGAAACAGACAAAAGAAAACTATTCTTCGTGACCTACAGATGGTCACCGTATGGGTTTTTTGTAGACACCGAAAAAGTGTATATATAAACAAAGCCAAATGTAAAAAAATGTTAAATATAGCCTGTAAGCCGGGCCCATTGTACCGGCACCAGGCCAATACTTTTCTAATAAATAACTTGAACTTGGGCGGAATACAATACTTCCTCTACTTACCAGTAGAGAAAGTAAAAATATGCAATGTAAAAGAAAAATATGGATGAACACAATATTCTTGGTCCACGATGTTGAAATTCTCAAAATAATACCAATATCGTAATTTGCACACATCCACCGCAGTACTATAACTAGGGCTAGGAAGTTCATGCATTTGCATGCTTTTTCATAGGGGTTAAAAATGTATGCTTTTACATTATGTGCACGAATTAGGGAATTTTCAGTTATTTGGACATGATTTTATAGTGCATATAACTGCATATTTTCTTGATTTTTGATAAATGCACATTATTTCAATATTATAGCCCCTATATTGCATATTTTAATGATTTCTATGGTTTTTTATTATTCGTTTTCCATCTGGATAATATTTTTCATATTGGTAATATTGCACATGACAACTCACAAAGATTTCAATATTATAGCCCCTATATTGCATATTTTAATTATTTTTATGGTTTTTTAAATTCTTTTTTCCATCTGTATAATATTTTTTTTAATTGGTAGCATTGCACGTGATGAGGCAACCCGCGAGGTGGCGAGAACTAATGCTGAGTCATGTTGTCATGCAGTGAATCCCCTGTTCCATCCTTTCGTTATATGTATGTTCGTATAAAATAATCAGTGCATTATCTGAGAGGTTTATAGTAGCAAAGATAAAGTGCAGGTCAACGTTTTGAGCAGTACGATTATAGCAACGCTTGACTGCCCACCAGTAGTTGTGTAGTGGTCTTCAAACGTAACAGTGTTGTGAACTGGTTCCCACCAAATTAAATTAGGCGTATAAAATAAAACAGCTAGTAGAGTGTTAATGAAGTAGGGTTACTGAATTATACGACTTCTGTCAAGCATTTTTAGCTGCTGATATTCCCTTGTTCAAAATTAATAATCCGACATGTAAGAACTTTCTTGTCAAGTACACTCGACAACATGTGCCTGAAGAAAGTACACTGCGTAAGACTTATGTAGGACATTGTTACAATAAAGTATTGTCAAATATACAAAAATGAATTAGTGGATCAGTTTGTGTGGTTGTCTTAACAAAACCCCAGATTCTGAGCGCCGTTCTATTGCTAGTATAATCGTGGGTGCTTTAAATAATGAACAAAACACTACACCTTATCTTAATGTGTGCGAATTGTCGGCCTCTAACAATGTAACTGTGACCCTGTTTGTGATGGACACTTTGAAATTACTATGGCCATGTGGAATCAAATACGCCCGGTTACTTTTATTTGCTACTGATGCAGGTCCTTATATGCTAAAATCAGGACAAACAGGCGGCGCCGTGGCCGAGCGGTTAGCGCGCTCGCCTGCCACCTAGGCGGCCCGGGTTCGATCCCAGGGACCCGCATGTGGTATTCGTGGTGGACGAAGCGGCGTCAGGGCGGGTTTTCTCCGGGTACTCCGGTTTCCCCCGCCATCTCATTCCACCGGTGCTCCATCTTCATGTATCATCAGTGTCACCGCCTGCGGTGCCGTAGTAGTAAAAGCGGGCGTTAAACACTACAACTACAACAACAACAATCAGGACAAACTCTAAAAGGTATTTTTCCTAACTTAATTCATATAACTTGTTTGACACACGCTCTTCATCGCATTTCTGAGATAATACGTGATTCTTTTCCGCTGGTAGATAGATTTGTGTCCAGTACCAAGAAAATTTTTTGTTAAATCTCTTAAAAGAGTTAAGTTTAGATCGACTTCCACCTGCACCAGTGTTAACTCGATGGGGAACATGGGTCGATGCAGTTTTATATTATACTGAGCACATAGAAATAGTCGAAGAGGTTAATTCATTGGACTCGAAAGACGCTTCATCAATGGAAACTGTGCAAAATACTCTCTCGGACACTGGGTTAAAAGAGGATCTTAGTTTCCATATCTGCCCATTTTTCTTTCTTACCAACAGCCATAACGGCATTGGAAGCTGTAGGATCTCCTTTGCATGAATCACTTACTGTCTTTGAAAAAAAAAAAAAAAAAAAAAAAAAAAAAAAAAAAAAAAAAAAAAAAAAAAAACCCTAAGTTCGGTTTCTGGTAGCACAGGACAAAAAGTGAATTATGTAATTTCAAAAAATTCTGGTTATAACCAGATGTGCGATATTCGAGACATCCTCGAAAGAAAACCATCTGTCACACCAAGAGACTTGACTCTCTGTGAAGCAGTTAACATTTAAATATGCTCCGATAACATCTTGTGACGTGAAGAGAAGTTTTTCACGTTACAAAAGCGATTTGCGAGACAACATACGAAGTTTTACAGTTGAACATTTGTGCAAAGTGTTGGTTGTGAACTGCAATTTAGCAGTTAATACTAGCAGCCGGACCACTTCTGCTTCAACGTCTAAGGAATACGGTAACTTTATTTATTATTTATACTAACTCGTCTTGTCTACTGCAAAGGGACATCAATCGTTTTAATTAATAGTGCATATTTCTTGGCATATTTTCAAGTTTTTAAGAGCATATATGCATGCATATTTCAGTGTTTTTAGGGCATGAACTTCCGAGCCCTAACTATAACGCTATACTCCATCCAGCCTTATATCCCTCCGCGATAATCTGGTGTTCGTATCAGCTGCGATGAACACAAACGCCATGTGTACTCTGTCTTGTGTTTATGATGCAACAGAACGATATTTACTTGGGAGATTTAGGAACAACGCTGCTATCACATTACATTCAAGTAGTCTTTACGAGGGCTATCATACATCTTGAACACTCAGATAATCGCCAATACTCACGGTACTATTCGACAAAGCGTATTGCCCCGGTGGTCGAGAAATGCGATCGCTTATCCTGTTTAATAGAAGAGCGAAATAATAGTAACTTGGCGTATAGTCAGTGATAAAACACACCTCTCGCGCCTGCCGATATGAGACGTCGCTGTTCTGAAGATATGATTGCACCTGAACAGCGTACACACAGTCTCGCCGTGTTTGTGTGATAAGCTCGCGTAAACAGCTGGGCAGTTTCACATTCTTTTCAATACGCCTCATGGCTTTGCCAAGTAGTACTATATTCTATGGTGTACTTTGGTTTCGGCGTATCGCGGGTTAGTAGTTGACGGCTTGTGTTTACATCAAATGCGGATATAACGGTAGCGCGATTACAGTAATGCATAAATGTTAGCTTTGGTCAATCACTAATACGCCACTACAGCAGGCAGCTGCTACTAATTCAGCATGCCTCCGCCCACACCTAGGACATCCTGGGGAGAGTGCAGTTTATTGTCCACAAAGGCTGTACGTTGTCAACAAGCCCCTTGCTACAAAGAGATTCCATGACCTCGGTCACCATTTCTGTGAAATGGATCCTCGATTGGTCTTAAGGATCAGAGTGCATCCCTTATCAGGCCCCCAGCAGGGGAAAAAGTCCATATTACCGGAAATTGAACCGGAATCCGTCCGTAGGCAGCAGCATTTCGCGGAATATTACTCTACAAAATCATGTTATTTAAAACAGAATTGGACGATTGAGACCGGATCGGGCGTCACAGATTAAAAAATACTCTGGCTCGATTGTGACCAGGCCGAAGTATTCACGTCAGCACAGACCTCCACTTTATTGAATTGATGGTATCTACAGTCAAAACTCCAAATATGTAGCTCGGAAAGAATAATATCCTTTATTACTTCTTTCAAGTGCCTTAGTTTGAACCTTTTCCAAATCTAGCAGCTACAAAGTTGCATGTCTTCATTGTGAATGGAACCTGAAGGAGCAGTACGGCAAGATAATGCGCGAAATTGCATTGCCTTACAAGCTGTGGGTTCACATTACCGAAGGAAGTTTTTCTACAGCGGTTCTGCGCTGTATGGAAGGAAATCCGGCGCGATTTATCACTTGCAGAATGGTAACACAGTATTTCATGACCAGAATTGTCATAGGCAGCAAGTATACATATTTATTACGGTCTTATCCTTTGGTACAAGAGCCTCAGTTCCGTTGAGTGCCAGATCAGTGACAACGTACATATAAGAAAATCGCACTGTTTACAGGATGTTGCGTTGCCGGACAAGCGCCACCTGATTAAGGGATGTAATGACATGTGGGATAGGGGAGGTAAACTGATACAATAGAACGTATCCTCCTTGGCCACCATTCGAACCCTACTCAACTAGTTTCATCTGCATATGCAACGTGACGGTTTGTCTCGTTCAACCAAAATTAGTGTTTTTGGACTCCATTTAACATGAGGTCATACGGCGACTTTGCCTTTGGAACATATGCTCATCGATAATCATGTTCACTGGTTTACTGTCGCCTTAATATTTGGGTCCTCTTTATAAACATTAAATTCACACACTTCACTCTCATACTTGTAGACTCAAAGAATGAGGAAGAATTCTAATGAAAATGCCCCATTGTCCACCTGGGAATCAAACCCGCCTCTTCTGGTTCGGAAAATAGCATTCCTGCCACAGACCAAAGAGCTCGCCTCACATTTTCTCTTGTTACAAATGCATACAAAGCCCATCTTGAGCCCTACTGCACAAACTCATGTTCTTAATTTGCTCTAAAGTAAACTCCCTACTACATGTTAAGTATTAAACGCTTCTTTTTAATCCCAGTACACTTTGTATATTTGAAACCAAATAGAACTTACAAATCATGTGCTACAAGGTTGAAATTTTACATTTTTTCTTTTAATAATGAAGAAACATTCCTTGAATTTCAGATTAAAATACCATTTACCAAAATTGAAATTTAGCATAACTCCCCCCTATCCCCCAAAGAAGCGGGTCTTAGCATTTAAAATAATGCAAAAAGCTTTCTTCTGAAACCATTAGGCAAATCTTTAACAAGAAAATCTTAACAGCTAAGACATCAATGCACTCGCAAAAAATGAAACCACACAGAATACTTGCACAATATATTGTAAGCAAAAAACAGGTCAAAGGTTAACATGAATTTCAGTAATTGGATGATTGGTAATCATTTCATTCCTAATTTCACACTGTCTAAATGTAACTATATATATATATGCACCTTTACTGATAAATACCACCAATTAACCATCATGCTTTCCTTTCATTTGTTCGAGATATTTCAGACAAATAATGATCAATCCATCCTTTTGGATAATTCACTGGTTCTCCACCACAATAGTAACAGAAGCACTTTCTTAGGACCACAGTCTCTATAATAATTATTTTGCCTCTATCCTGAAAAGGACCTACATTGGTTCAAGATATATTTCAGGCTTTACACACAATTTATCTTGAGGCTTATTTTGATAATGGATTTGAACAAAAACCAGAGTAAAAATTCTGCTGTCCATATTTAACTCACCAGAACATGCCATAATTTTATTGATACACAGCTTTCAAAATCAGATACATTAACAAGTATACCAGTAACACCAGCACACTTAGATGAAAAATAACATTGCATCAGTGGGCAATCGCAACAGTCTAAAACATTGGCATCAATAATGAGTGGGATGTGTGAATGTGAAAGGAAAGTGAATGTAGCGCTGGAACCATACTTTTTGTTGCTTTGCTTTATCAGAATCACATGAGCCATTCCATGTCAAATCGCACAAAATTTAACCTTCACATCTCAAATTTCATTCATATTAATTTATGTGTTCTGTGAATGAAACAATGATAATCTATTCTTTCGTTAGTCTGTAAATTATTTTGGTCAATATAAAACATTGTATTTCTGGTGAAACTGTCAACCTTTTTTTCGATAGCGAACACAAGGAGTGCTATACTTTTCAGTCAAGATACCAACAAGCAAAAGTTGTTCTAGGCATTCTACAGTTGTACTGTTTTGTTCCAGTATCTGCATCTCAGGCATTAATAAACTTCGCTTCAAAGTGAAGGGAGAGTGGTGGATACTTAAAAATCAATGTAACTTCAAGTGCAATGACTGCAAGTGAAAATCTACCATCAGAATTTTAAATTGTGAAATGTTAATTTTGTGCTATGTGAAGAGAGTGATGGACCAAAGTACCCGCTATAGCTATTTCAGTATTTGTGCTTAACTGTCTGACCTCAACAGAACTGCAGCACATGATACACAATCAGCTGCACACACCGTGTCCCTCTTGATCTACATAAAGGCAGCATTACTGCTTGTCTGTATGGTTTGGTAATTATTTCATTTGGAATTCCAATCTGATTTTTTCCTGGGAGTACGTGACCTCATCAAGCTACGTTTTAAATTTTTTTCCCGTAAATTTAATGTAAGGAGTTAATATTGTTAATGATGTTTTTGTAAAAATAGAAAACATTGAACTAATTTTTTTCATGTATAAATGAAGTGTATATTTGAATATTCAAAATTACCCACATATTTATCTGAAAAATAATGAAAGATGTGTGTAAAATATCCGAAAATTTAATGTTTTATACTTACGAAAATAGCAATAGCCCGGCCACATCTAGTGCACCATCCATCAGTGAAAAATATTGGAGAGCAAGAGGATTAATGACTTCATTGTCAGAAATCCAGCATTAGCTGGAAAATAATTTACAGACTAACAAAAGAATAGGTGTACCATTTTTTCATTCACAAAACACAAAGTTAGTATCAATGAAATTGGAGACATGAAAGTCAAATATAGTTAATTTGACAAGGAATGACTCAACGAACAAGAAAATGTCCATCAAAAATAGGCAACTTGTTGCAAGAGGAGAAATATCTTTTTCAATACATGAACAAATTATTTATGCACATTTAGACACCAAGGGCTGGTTTCATCAGCTGATGAAAAATAGTTAAATATAGTTTAACATAATGTTAAAACTCTTGCACTTTACCAAATATTTACTGCAAATTGTTAGCTAACATGTTAGTGAAACTTATTTTTCACTAACAACTCACTTTGTGTTTACGAATTATCAAAAAAGCATACAAATAAAATCATAGAGTAATATATATGGTTGTGCATTGGTCTCACAAACACAAACTGCTTGACCAATTTGAATAATTTTTGTTTTGTTCGCCTCAATACTGGGATGGTTTAGAAAATGAGAACACTAGGAAAAACCAAAGTCAAAATTGATAATTTTGTATGGGAGTTGCCACCTTCAGATTACTTTCACTATATGGCATTTGTGACAGACTTATCGTTTGACAGGTCCATCTATTACATGCAAATTTTTTTCCCGTAAAAAAAAGGTAGTGGATTTTGAGAACTGATTTGGTTAAATAAAATTTAATTACACTTTGCACTGCATGTAGGAAAGCCATTGTCTTTGTTTATTTAGGCACAGGAAAAGAACAAAAAAAGTCTACCAGAAAGCTTTGCATTGAATGTTAACTGCATTTATGTTTCATGTTAATAAGACATTGAATGTATTTAATTGGCAAACAACAACCGTACACAATGTGTCTAATATTATAGATCTCAATGGATTGGAGTTGTAAGGTTGATTAGGATTTATAATCACCTATGAAGAGTTACAATCAAAATCAATTTTAGGTGGTATGAAGTTTACCAGGTAATTTAGTATGATATAAATCAAAGCTGGAGCAGTCATTAAAAGGTAAACATCATTCCAATCAGCAAACTTTACAACTGCTTTTAATGATTGTTCCTGGAGAACCATCTACGTATGTAATTTACCTTAGAATGCAGTCATAAAATGACTTGTTCTTGCTAGGTCTGGAAGAGTTTGCTACACCCAACGTGAGTTATGCTTCAACCTGAATTTTATTAGCCATTACTGGTAGATCTACAGTTTCACTGCTGATAAGGATTTATTGACTGAGCATTGTGTGCAAGTTTTTGAAGCCATTATCTAATTGTACTCTGTAATATTTTTGAGAGGCCTTTGATTGCAAAGATTTTTGGTCTCCAAGAGAAATTTACAATCCCAGTACAGCACTGTTCACAAATATGCAGATTAACACATACTTGTTTATTTCTGGATGGATTTAATTTACTTGCCCCACAATATTGAAGTCCAAATAAACAATGACATAACTAAACTTCTCTGATTTGTTATCTTTGCAGTACAGAACTGTCCCTCAATTTGTTGGAACCCATTTCAGGCAATTTTCTCCAAAATGGAGTAATTTGGATCATAATCCAGCTTACATATGGCATTTCTTGGTAGAATGGCGAGATTTATGTCATTTCTATTTTGTAAACCCAGCGCTTGACAGTGCAACATCTGAGGGCCAGCAATTGCAGCATTTTGTCTTTTCTGTCTAGCCAACAAAATCAACCAGGAACAAATTCATCAATGTTATTAGAACTTTTGACTTAGGTAACCGGGACCCCACAAACCTAATAACATTTCCATTAAACTTGGTATAAAAAATCTGCATTGCATTCACATGACTTTCTCCACTCCTGAACTAACCATTCTTAGTCATTCCTGTATCTTCGTGCTAGTTGAGATAAACACTTGCAGAAATCATCTTATTGCTTATTTCCTTGTAGGTACAAGGAGAACATAGGAACACAATAGGCTTTGAGCGCTAGAAAATCTTTTAAAGCTCTGAGACTCCATTCTCTTTGCATGACCAACATAAAAAAATCTGATGTGTTGCACTCACATGACCTCTAGTTTAGTACAAACCAATCTTGCAAACGCTCCTATATCTTCTTTGTGTTAGTTGAGATAAACATTTGCAGAAATTATCTTATTGCCTACTTATTTGTAGGAGAGCAAGGGGAGTATGAGAATATAGTAGGCTTAGAGCGATAGTCAAATCTTTTAGAACTTTGAGATTCTGTTCTCTTTGCACAATTAACATAAAAAAATGAAAAACAATGTTCTATTTGATATAAGTATAAGTACTTCAAAACTAACAAGGAATATCTCTGAAATGATTCACTCTTAAAAAAAAAGAGGGGGACATTGTGCATGATCTACATTTTTCTATAGTTCCCATAGTGGATGGGAACTACCAAACAGTAATTCCTGAGTGTCCTCGAAAACATGGCAGTTGCAACCTCCAGGTTGATTACAGGACATGATTGTCTGGCAAAACATTTAAACAGAATTGGGATATATTCTTCGCCACTCTGTCCTCCATGTGATCTGCAAGAGGAAATGGACAGAGAGCACCTTCAAATATGTCCGGCCATTGCTAACACCCCATTCATCAGTAAAAAATATTGGAGAGCAAGAGGATTAATGACTTTGTCAGAAATCCAGCATTAGCTAACATCAACATTTTTCTATAGTAAGATTTGGTCTATCTCTAATGGTTTACCAGTTATGCAAAAGTCATCCAGAATAAATAAGACTACAGGACTATAGCCAGAAACTTCAAGATATACTTTTCATTAGTCATTTTCAAGAAAATCAAAATGTTTGAAAAATTTTCCATGTAAAGAGTAGTTTAGGATGAAAACGTTTTCTTCAAAATCGCTGTCGCATCCTTGAAAGACAAACTTAAATACCAACTTTTTGTTTGAGCTACGCTGTCCACTGGCTGACACACACACACACGGACCTTTTTCTGAAAACGCTTTTTTTTTTATTCTAGGGGGCTTCAAAACATTTCCGGTGAAATCTTGACATTGAATTTTTGGGTGGAATACAATACTTAATCTACTAAATGCAGCAGAGAAAGTAAAAATGAATAATGATCTTCCATTTAACAAAAGTAAGTTTTCCGAAACCCACACAAATAAGGAATATTTCCAAAATGGTTCACTATACAAGAAGTATTTATTTGGACATAAATTGTGTTTTAGCAAGATCTACATTTTTGTATAGTAAGATGTGGTCTATCTCTAATGGCTTACAAGTTATTCAAAGAGCAGAGCGGCACCTTTCACTGTTAAAACATCTAACAGGAATGAAGTGGGGATGTTCCAGAGCAACTCTTAACACAACAATGTATATATAAAGCCATTATTGACTTACTGCAGCGAAGTTCTTGTAACAGCAAACACAAAAAATTCAAATCTTTTAAAACCAAAGTCTGAGACTAATTATAGGTGCTATCAAAACCACACCTATACCAGCTATGGAAATACTAACCATTGAATATGAAATAGAAAAAGCGGCTCTTATTCAACACGGAAAGTTGATCAGACTCCCATTCAATACATGGCACAAGAGAAATTTTACACATACACCAAAGATTCAGGAGAGTTTTCTTTCCAAAACTCAAGACATCAAGAAGAATGTATACATTCCTAATTCAAAGGAAAACTTCATATCTAAAGTCAATCCGACACAAACATTAGATATCACATATTATTTACACCTGACAGAAGAAGTTAAGAAAAGTGATACTCCAACTAGTGTTCTAAAATTATTGGCATTAGAGACAATCCATACTAGATTTCCAGAACACGAATGGCTCCATATTTATACTGATGGATCATTAATATCAAACCGAGATGGAGCATGGGCTGGAGTCACATAACACCTATTTTCCTATTACAAATCTTTAAGTTATGGAACTACAAACTTTGATGGAAAAATTGAAGCAATTCGAATGGCCCTACAAAATCTTTTGTATAAAATTTCACATTTTCATCAAGCAGTTACTTTCTCAGATTCCAGGGCGGCAATTATAGCAATTACTTCCAAGTTGTCACCAATAAAAACCAAACAATTATAGAATGTTGGAAAATCCTTACCCATCTAACCGCACTTCAAAAACAAATAATCTTCCAATGGATACCAGCTCACTGTGGACTGAGGGTAATGAGAAAGCTGATTTTCTTGCAAAAAAGGGTACCGGCAATGTGCAGAAATCAATAGTTAATTTACCATTTTATGCAGCTAAAAGATTAGTCAACTCTGAATTCAAAAAAATTATTGAAAAATATTACTATGAAAAATCAAAGAATAAAAGATGGGAACTACCAAACATTCAAACAGTAATTCCTGAGTATCCTCGAAAAACAGCAGTTGCAACCTTCAGGTTGATTACAGGACATGATTGTCTGGCAAAACATTGAAACAGAATTGGGATATAATCTTCACCACTGTCCTCTATGTAATCTGCATGATGAAATGGATCGAGACCACCTTCAAATATGCCCGGCCACTTCTAATGCCCCATCCATCAGTGAAAAATATTGGAGAGCAAGAGATTAATGACTTCATTGTCAGAAATCCAGCATTAGCTAACAATAACACAAGTTATTCAAAACTCGTCCAGAGTAAACAATACTACATAGGCTCAACCCAAAAATTTAAAATATACATTTCAATTGTACTAAAAATATCTTAAACATATGGCAATTTAGTCAAAACTATTGGCCATTTTCGATAAAATCAAAAATTTTCCATGCAAAGGGCACTTTAGGGAGCAATTTTCTTCAATATCTTCGTGTTGCATCCTTAGATGTTAAGCTCAAATACCAGCTTTGGTTTTTAACTGACTTCTCATTTGAGCTATGCTGCCCACAGACTGACCCAAACTTTTTTCTAAAACTGCTTTTTTGTTTAATTCAGGGGACCCCAAAACATATTTCCGGTGAAATCTCGACATCCAACTTTCAGGTGGAATACAATACTATATATAGTAGAGAAAGTAGAAAGTAATATCTGCAATATTCCAAGTTAGTATCAAATTCTTTTTGAATATTTGTTTAGAAAGCTAAGATCTAGGTTAAAATATTTTAAGCAACTTGCCACTGAAAGGATGCCCTGCATGCTATTGGTTCTACTACTTGGCCCGAAATGAAGATCAAAGAATTATATACAATCAAATACAGAACCTACGGAAATGAAATGGCTGATACTTACCAAAGAAAGGATTTAAAATCAATTTAGTGGTACAGCAAAATTTCTGCTATGAATCAATTAAAATAACTTATTCTTGGTGCCAAATAAGAAGGGGATTGACATGTGAAGCACGTGGCGGAAACGCATAAATGAACGAGAGGGGATGGATGCGTCCTAGCAGTTGCCATAGCAACAAAAAGAATAACCAATTAGAGCTAAGGCGTTATAATGGCGTTTCCATAGAAACGGTACACACAAGGACCTTGTTGCCGATATGCAACACGCACGTAACACATGATTAGCAGGTGGCTGATGAACCCAGCAGTAACATGAAGTGCTTTTGTTATGTTCTGTTATCGCTGCATATAAACAAATAGTGCTGCAGGCTGCAGCCCGAGCTTGCAATGCTTGCATTAGTTAAGAGATTGCCTGTATGTTGAGAAGTTCGTTTGGGTTATTCTAATATACGGTTATTTGCCTTGTGTTTACGTGTGTCTGAGTCTGTGCATCTGTGCGTGTGTTGGGAGCTTTTGCATTTGTGCTAACGCTTTTAATTTTTGTTTAACAATGTCAAAAAGTAGTGACAAAGATAGTGCCGCTAAACGAAAAATTGAGCGTACTCGTGAACCGAATAAATTGTGTTTGGTAAAGCTATCCCAATTAAAGCACAAGCACGGGAAAAATAGGCTCTGTTAGAGAATATTTCGAAGAGGAGAAATTGAACGGGGGACCTCTTATTCCAGTCTCTAAGGTAATAATTGATAGAACCTCGCGTGCTGTAGGAATACTATAGTTAAAATTGGGAAAGAAAAGTACGACAAAGAGGGAAATCAGGCGCCAGGGTCTAAATTGCAGTAGCAGCAAATACAACAGTGATGCAAGTAATTCGGATATTAGCGGCATTTTCCCATTAGAATAAGCATCAATATTTCACAGGTATGCTTCTTTTATTAATGCAAATATTTAGACATATAAAATTGCAATTCTGTCATTTGAATGCAGATTCAATCTTTTATTGTTGTCTTTGCATACAAATATAAATAATATGCACACAACATTCCAGCCGCAGTGCAATCTTCTTAGTACACAATCATATCGCGGTCTCCACATGGTCGTGGTTGTGATAAGCGGCAATGTCGCTTCTCCCACACTGCAAACTGTCAATCCTTTTCTTGGTTGGCGCCGACATTAAAAGAATATTAACTTCAAATTATAATCAACAGATAACACTTTGAAATGAAGTCAAAATGGAAGATTTTGGATGATTCATACATATAAATCAAGCACGCATTTTAACACCCAAAATGAGCCACAGATCATATTTATCTGAAAAATAATACCAGAGAACGGTGGGCATAAAATATCTGAAAATTTAATGTTTTAAATTAATAAAAATAATTTACATACTATCAAAAGTATAGGTGTATCATTCTTTCATTCACAGAACATGTAAATTTAATATCACTGAAATAGGACACATGAAAGTCAAATTTTGTGTAATCTGACATGAAATGACTGATGTTTGCATTGGTTTACCATCAGTGCATTTCAGATGTTTTGCACACCTGCCAAATGCAAATGTTTTTCAAACGATGCTTGGACATGTCAAACAATATATTTTGTACGACACCTTTTCACAGAAAAATCACTCTTAATATTGCAGTGCAAGTTGTGACATCAGAAACTTTTTAAGGTATATCATTTCTTAAGAGTTTATCTTTGTGATGACTACACAAGGAACCAATTGTTTTTACAACAAACACTGATATGGTAACCAAATTAGTTGAACTTCCTGGTATTACAGATGCAGTTTATAGAAATAAATGCAAAATAATATTTTAAACAAAAGCGAGAGAACTAAGAATGGTTCTGCAGCTTTCAGATTGCCAGATAATAAATGGACATCTTTAACATTTGCACCTGCAATTTGTTCATTTTAATCTTGTTGATCTTATTGTTCAGTTGACCTACTGTCTGTTCACCACCTCATGGTCTAAGGGGAATGAGGGACAGGGGAGTGACATTCCACGCACTGCAACCTTAGTTTCGCAAACGTCCGTGTAATTGTTCTGCTGGTCACGTTGCCCACTTACGTCCAATATTATTCGCGCTATTTTTACTCGCTGCTAGTTTCTCTTAATTTCAGTTGTAACAGCATACTTGTCACTAGTTATGTGACGGTAGCAATGGTAAAAGTAATGGAGAGGTAGATAATCCTCTGCCTAGGAGCGCTGTGAAATCTATGATATTGTGGTGGTAGAACAAAGGGGTTCAGAGTGACCGTTCTATGCGTAAAACAGATCTTTATAGGATGCCTGAATCAAACAAACCTGAAGAGGCTCTTAAAGATATTACGGTCTTCTATTACATTCTTTAATTGTACTTGGAGGAACAATTACTATACTATTAACTGAGCTAAATATGTATATCTGCCTCAATTGTTATAATAGTATTGGTTATTTTGGTTTTATTGGGACACATTGTCGTTTACTTGTCCCCATACAAGTGTGATCCCAATCCCATAGAGCTAGTTTGGGCCAAGGTAAAATGAATACTTAAAGAAATGCAACAGCTTACTTGAATTGCACGATATAACACTCAAGGATATATCACTTAAGATCGAAACAGATTGGCAGTGTTTTTTTAAAAATATAGAAAAGGCAGGAAATGATCAGTGGGAAAAAGACGGAGTAGTTGAAAACATAATCTGACACAAATACACATTCCTAGTTTGGCAACATTGTCGTAAACATGATTAGAAACAGAACTGCTGCTTGCAATATCATTGTTTACTCATGTAGCGGCTGGCTGCATTCCTGCCAGGGACCTTCAGCTGGTAAACAAACAGTAAATCAAGATTCTCTTTCACCTAAACTTATCTGATTGACGATAGTTGTTTATAAATAACAGCCAATCAATAAACAGTAATATTCAACATTAACCAAATTCTATATAGCGTCTCACTCTTAAAAGACAGTATGGAGTTAAATGGGACATCTCTGTCTCTATCTAGCGCATACAAGTTGCCATTAGCCGCGTCCTTTTCTACCCTAGCTCTGTTGCCAGATTCCTAATAGCATGGTATAAATATTCATTTCTTATAAATTTCAGGTTTGAACACATTTTCCTATGCAGAATTTTTTTCTCTATCAGGTTATATCCTTTTCAGAGTCATACATTTCTATAGGTCCAAATTTCTTCAGAAAACGTTTTTTTCAATAGAAGTCCGATATTTGCTGTTTCTACACTCATCACGCACTAACTAACAAACTAACAGCTAGAATGAATCTATATTTTTTTCTTAGGTAGAGTAAACTATAGTGCTACTACCTGCCTACTTTGAATTATCTATGTTTACCCAGTTAAGTGTTATAATTTTTTAAATTAAATGTTTTCGGAAATTTTTATATATGTGCACTGCAAAAGTTACGCAGTGTGAAACTTTTTTGTTATTGAGTTTACATCAGGGAACCAGCGAGAACAAATGTTGAGGAAGGTTGGAGAAAGTTTTTAAAATAAACCAAAAGGCAGTAACCTCTTTCTTTTATGCAGTAGGGCAAACAAAAGGCATTCATCTATTCAGCGTCAGGCCTGACACAGAAGATAGTATAAGGAGCAGCAGTAGCATTAGTTCGAAAGAAGTCGTGTGTGTAACTGTGTGGAATCTGTGAGCTTTATTGCGTTATTTGTTTAATATTTTCGTAAATATTTGTAGTTATGGAAGGAGAAGCTAGAAAGAGACGAAATATTGGTAAATTAAGAAGTAAGGAACGCCAAATAATTATGAATGTGTTAGATTATTTTTCAAGTAAAATGAGTGTTAGTAAGGCAGTAAAAGAAACAGCTAAGGCTGTCGGGTGTTCAGAAGCAGCAGTGTATAGGATTAAAAAGGAAGTAATGAAAGGACCTCTAAGAACGCCATCGAAAAAGAAAGCAAAAAGGGTGGGAAAACAAAAAAACGCTAGGTTAACACAATTTGATGGAATAGTGCAAAGTGGAGTGCGGCGAATTGTTCATTCTTTATTGTTTGCAAATATTCCACCCACGCTGAATATAATTCTGATTAATGTATCATCGTCATCTTCGTCGTCTTCGTCTTCGTCAACAAGAACTGCCCCTTCAGAGTCACCATCATCTGATTTTAATTCACAACCTGGTCCATCAAGATCAATGGGAAATGAAATGGAAGGAATCGCGTCACTATTGGAGGACGAGGAAGTTTAAAGGTAATCAGCATAATTTATTAAAGCTTTTTGTCATTTTATTTCTCCATATGTGTTTGATAATACATTTTTATATCTGTAAAATCGCATTTAGAAGTACTAAGTACAAAAAATACCAAGGAGATATATGAAATGCGGCTGAAACTTAACGTAGATATTAAGGTAGATATAACGTAGATAGCCTTAAATAGCAGTATACATATTTCACTATTTGGATATGTATAATTCATAAGATGACTTGGTAGTGTCATTGACTCAGAAGAATGTCTTTGTCTTTGAACGTGCCTTCGCGATGTGGAGTGTCGAGCCTCTTGGTACGATGGAACACCAGCAGTTCAAAATTACTGTCTATTTGTTACAATATTATATCGTGTGGTTTTAGGTATACAGATTTAACAGATTTACTTATTGAAAGTATGATCATATTTACTTTGTTTAATGCGCTAATACTCGTTAGCTGATGCTACTTCGCCTTCGCCTAATATTATTTATGGTCCCGGCAACAAAGGATATGTCACGTTTGAAGCAGGGTGAAAAACGTCAGAGGGAGAGAATAAACAATAGTGTTATTCAGGTTCAGTTGTTCAGTTGTTTCGATCACATGTCGCAGCTGAGCGGACGAGCGGACGACCTTCGAGGTATACGTACATATAGTACATGTTGCAACACTGCGCTCCATTTAACGTGTACTGTCTTTTAAGAGTGAGACGCGCTTTAGTTAATATTATTCCATTGTTCATAGTAAAGTTGGTGCAGAAACAACCAATGTAAAGACACTTAATTTGTTTACAATATTAGCATGGTACAGATAATCTGGAATCAAGAAAAATTGGCTAAGCCATTGTAAATGAGTGATTCCCAATGCATCCCTCCAGATAATGCAGAACCACTAACCAGTCTTGCACTGCTTTTGCTAACTAAATTGAGGATAAAAAGGGGAGTGGCTTTGAGCTTTAATCACCACCTTAAAAACTTGTCTCTGGAGGTACCTACGGTCCACCAGCTCATGGCCTGGGGGAATGAAGGCAAGAGGAGACATTCCATATAGTGTAACCCAAGTTTTGTAAACATCCTTGCAATTGTTCTGCTGCAGGTGTTGCCAACTTACTTCCAATGTCATTCATGGCTAATTTCCCTTAATTTCAGCTGTAAAATTGTACGAGTCACCAGTGTTTTGTCAGAGGTAAAGAAAGCAAGGGTGATACATTCAGAGGGTAGATAAATACAGATGTATTTTTTAGAGGTGGCGCGTGACCTTGGTCGGATGTCCGCGAGTAACACCACACAAAGTGATGGTGGGAGTACGTTTCCACCAGCAACCTGCTGGTTAGTGGGTTAGAAGTCGAAGAGACACTAACCAGACACCCCTTTTATCTTGCAATAGACAAGTGGACTCGACCATGAACTACTGCGCAACATTACATCACACGCCACCTCTAAAAAATACCTCTGTAATTAGGAAATTGATTGAGGGATTATGAGGAAGTTAGGAACAAGAGTTAATTCCCACTGTATCAAGCAACTGGAGGCACTGTTTATACCAGGGTTTCTGAAGGACAAAAGAATTTGCAATAGGATTGAAGTTTAAGGGATGACAAGTGTTCTAATGACCACAATGGAAAACAAGACCTGCACAAATGGTAGTGAATGTGGATGATAGGTGTGACTTGGAGAATCATACACAACTTTTACATGTTGCTACTATAAATGGCAGCCTGTTGAGGAAAAGATAACTCACTTCCACCGGGACAAAATTTACCTTTGAAATTAATTTCAGAGCTAGGCTTTAAATGAAAGAAATGTCAGAACATAAGAAAGGTACTTACGGACTGTTCTGACAACCTGACAATCATCGGATTAAAATAAAGCATTTGCAAGAAAGTGGAAGAGCTATCTTCTATATTGTTGAAAGCTGGGCAGCTGCCCCCCATACTCTTATAGACAATGTCCCTTATCACAGTGCAGAAGTAAAGCCTGATTTTTAAAAGATACATGACATGTCAGCTTCTCCACCTACACAGCTGCACTGTTAATAAGCAGATAGCATACCCCCCTCTTTAACCCTCTATACTCAAGACATAAACAAATATTCAGATTTATCTCACAGCAGCGAAGACATGCAAATTTTATCTATATTAGCCTACTATCAAAACAAAGAAGTTCTCAACAAGAGATCAAATTCTATAGCCTGGTTGTGCAATAAAACGCCATGACCAGAAACAGATCTTTCTCTTTGGCCATGAACCCTATGTCTACCTCAGACTCACTCACCAACACTTCCGTAACGTCTTAATATAAAAGGTTTAACAAAGTAGGCTAACACACTGCAATTGAAGCTCCAAACAATCCCGGTTCCCCACACACATCTAGCAATAACTAACCTGAGTAAATTATCAGAGTGACTAACGCAGCAACGTTTCTTTACGTTTCCATAGCAACCACCTTCTCCTGCTCTTACTCTTTACCCTCCTTGCTTGACATCTGTCATGTATCTTTTCAAAATCAGACAAGTAGTGCTGTAAAATCTGCTATGTTATCCTGTTTGCAAAACAAAGGGGTTCAGTGTGACAGTTCTATGTATAAAACAGGATGACAAATGAACAAACCTCAAGAGAAGGCTTTTAAAGCAGATGCATTTTTGGTTTCATTGAACCACATTGTCGTTTGCTTGCAACCATATACATGTGATCTCAGTGCCATAAAATTGGCTTAGACCTAGGTGAACAAAGAAATATAACAAATGACTTATCCTTACAGAGACTGCACGAATATAATGCTTGTGACTGAAACAAACTCTCAGGGTTCTTACAAACATGTAGAAAAGGTAGAAAATCAGTGGTAGAAGACGGAGTAGTTGAAAACATGGTTTACATTTTATGAACTAAATATATATTGCACCAATTGAATAACATTTAAAGTTCTGCTATTCTGAGCAATTTAAGTTAGTGTGAATACACATTCCAAGGTTGCCACTTTGTCATAAGTGTAACCAGAAGCACTACTGTATAATTCTTTACTGACCCCACTGACTGTATTCCTGCCAGGAGCCATGAGCTGGTTGACAAACTGTACTCTGCTAGACATATTATTGTGCTATCCAAAAGGTTATCACAGCATCAAAGGGTGCGATAAGATTGCAGGTACTCAAGTGTTGCAGAAAGCAATGTTGTGACAGTATCTCAAAGCAAACATACACCTTACAAGCATGGACATATATTTCTTAAGAGTACAACTGAATGACAAGAATGAGAGAGAAAACAGCAAAGCCATTGAAATGCCATGTTTTACTCCATGTGAAGTTAATATCTATCTACATTTGTGATGTCTACACATTAATTGGCTGAAGTGACATGCCCGTTGGTGCACTACAAAACATCTGACTTCCGAAAATAATTGGTTCATTATCAGAGAGGTTTCTATTAAAGATAAAGTACAGGTCAACCATTAGAGTAGCACAATAATATATTATACAAGGTGCCAATCAAAATGATTAATTGCAAGCCACATGGTGGAAAGGTATAAATGAACAGGAGGGGATGGATGCATCTTTGCAGTCATCATAGCAACGAAAAGAACCAATTAGAGCCAAGACATTTCCATAGCAACATTAAACACGAAACCAACATTGCCAGTGTTTAACAAGTGATTATCTTGTGCCTGATGATCAATCCAGCAGTAACATACACTGTGCATCTTCTGTTTTCCCTGCAATATATATACACAATGCCACCATCCAGCTCCAGTTTGCAATGCTTGCATCAGCTAGATTGCCTGTGTGCTGACAAATTTGTTTGCATAATTCTATTTATGAGGTTATTTGTCTTGTATTTGTGTGTCTGAATCTGTACATCTATGCGTACATTGTGAGCATTAGCAATTGTCTTACTCATTTAATGAAGACTTAACTATGTCCAAAAATAATGACAAAGGAAAAACTATGTATTCGGAAAGTGAATAAAATTATTTGGTAAAGTGCATACCCCAATTAAAGGATTATGCAGTCATGACATTGCTGCAGAACATGGCCGCAAAATTGTCTGGTTCCCCCCCTTTCCTAGTGTAACCCAATTTAATTTGGGCCAAGGTAGAGGACTGTGCCGGGCAAAACAAGGATTTCACTGTCGTTTGTAATAAAGCTACAGAAGAGGCTCTAATAGCAGTAAAAGGTGAAAACTGAAAAAGTAGTTACTCTAATCAAGGGCATAAGTGCAACATGGGAAAGTGAAGGAGTTCTGGAAGACAGAACAGCTTGTCATTTCCACAGGGATTTCCAGCAACAGCAATTTAGATATCAGCAGTATTTTCCCCATTACATGCTACCAACATGGTCACTATGATCTGTCAAACCCTTTCTTGCTTGGCACCAAATCATTACCATGTACATCTGTATGGACAAGTAGCCATTATTAAATGGTCATGAATAAACCTGTTTATGCAATTTAGAAAAGTGGATTAAAACCTAAAGCATCACTAAACATGGCTTGCCCTGTTTTCAGTATTTAATATGCACTACTTACAACTACAGCGTCCTCTGCTAGATTATTAAGATCATTCTGAATTACCTGCCACAGGGTAGCACAGCACACATGCCCTGCATTGGAGACATTACTAGATTAAAAGAGCATTACCTGAATATTTATATCCATAGATTCTTTCAATCTTGCAGATGCTTTTGTGTTTTGCTGCATCAAGGCTTGCAAATAAATTGTGGAGAATTGTATGCCACATAAACAATATAGCCTAGAAAACATGCATAGCATTCAACATATATTTATACATGTAATACGCACCTTCCACCTCTCTGCACATTTCTTGGAGAATTCTGCAAAGATTACATTTTCATCTGGATGTTTCTTCTTGTGCTCTTCTCTGCAGGTCTGCACAAAGAATGCATAGGCAGTCATCCGCCCTCTCGGTTTTGCATCAGCCTTCGCACGTGGCATTCTACCTCGATTCTGTTGCTGAAATAAAAACATTTAAGTGTTTATCCAAGCATACGTTCAGTAACAGAGGCCAGAGACAAACTCTCTAAACAAAATTACAACAAAAGATTAATACAAGGAAAGCACATGGTCACGAAAAAACCATACTGAAATTGAATCCTTCAACCAGCAAAGCATAGTTTTGAATAAACACGAAATTTAGAACACTTAAAATGTTCAGTGCAGTACATTTATATAAATGCTATGTAAAATAAATGGGAATTACATTTTAAAAGAATCCTTCAGATGCCGCTTCTTTGCCCACTAGCTAAAACTCATTCTTGCACCACAGATATTAAATATGCCAAAGGACACCACGAGCTACAGATTTCTGGTCCATATTTTGTATATAATACCATGAGCTATGAACAGACTTCCCAAAATAAGTCCAACTTACATCCTACAATCATTGAACATGAATGAAGGATTTCTTTAAAGCTTCCACAGGTCCACACTTATGGAATTGCAGAGATCAAATGGTAATGAATGAAAGATTGCGACTTAGAACATTATCATCAGGAAAGACAAAAGTGATTTTAATTTTGTCACTGCTACCATGAAAACTTTCATTGCAAGAAGAAAAACTTGTCCAAGAGCTGCATCTTTCCAGTGATTCCAGAAGGTGAGTAATTCTATCTTCAACTTCCCTTTATTACCCAAGACAAAAGAGCCATGAAACAAGTTTCAAGTTTGGGGAGAGGAAGCTGAGGGGAAAAAAGAACGGGGGGGGGGGGGGGGGGGGTGTTCCTTCACACTTGGAAGTTTTGTCTAAGAGAATGAACTTCAACTTAATCCTGACGAGCTGGAAGAAATAACCTCACTACTTGCAAATGTCAACTCTCATGACTATGTCAGGGTTGCATTTTTTGATTGAAATGTTTGTGCCAGTAGTGTTGAACTGTCAAGTGATGCTGGAGAGGAAAAGATGTTTTATAATTTTAATCTCTAACTTTAGATTAAAGTGCAATGTGGCACAATGTGTCAAGAGGGCAATCATGCTCCTGGTACACTTTTCAACAATGTGAGCAAGGATTTTCAATGAAATTACCAAAAACAAATACAGAAACAAGTGGAAGCCAACCTACCTACCAGTAACAAGCAACAACAAGATCTAACATTTTTTTTTATAACTGTCAAACTCTGTAAGCAACCTTCCATTGATTTCTGGCGCAACTGGTGCCTAAAACAAATAAAAAATGGCCCATTAGGGGGAAAAGAGACGATATAAGGATGTAGCAGCATGGACTGGGCTCTTACGGGATGCCTTGCGTAAAATGTTCACTAGGAATGTAAATCTTTTTCAAAGCACCTTGATTGAATTTTGAAGTGAAAGCTGCAGAGCTCTAGTGAAGGTTAACCTACATGTACATTAAAACAGCCTCTGAAACATGTTCCTTAATTGTTTAAAAACCTAGTTTCACAATAAGATATCTTTCATCCAGCTAATTTGCAGTTTTGATATGCAAATATTCTGCTGCCATAGTTAATGGCTCTAAATCTTACACAAGCAATCAAATGTGTACCCTAAATAAAAGGTTAGCAATAATTGTTGTGCATGTTTTGTTTGCTTAGAAAAATAATTCCTATTTATGACCAAAGGCAGGATATTTTGTTATGAGATCACAAGAAAGATGACAGTTTTGTAGCGATGTCACTTTAGACTTGCCTGTAATTTGAGGTCCTTGAACACAATGTACAGGTGGATAAACCCAGCCTAGGAGTGGTTAGAGAACAAATGGGTTCAGTGTGAGGTTTCCATGCATAAAACATCTTTACAGGCCAATCGAAACAAACCTAAAAAGGTTTTTAAATTGGCCATAGTCATTCTTGCAATATGCATCATGACCAGTAGTATGCCCACCACCACCACTAATACTATTATCTCCCTTTATTTTTTTAAGAAAGGGGGAAAAATTGAAAATTTTTAAGCCACCACCATTGCAAGAGTAAACTTAACCCAGTGTAAATCAACGTGTATAATGTCCTATATATTTAACATTTACCTGTTGGTGAGATATTAAAGAAACCTCCACAGTACCTATATGGGGAGTGAGTATATAACTATGACTTTAAATGCAGAATAGCAACACCCTTTAAGAAACAGTTTCAATCTATGGCAAATCAGGGGCCAAATTACCTTAAAAGGTTATCTCTTGTGAAATTGCAATACCAAATCTTTGGATTAAGTGCAACACTCCACCTTAGATAAGTAGTAAAGCTGCTCACCAGTGGCTATGTGGTATTCTGCAATACTCTAGAGAAAGAAAATTATGGTAAACAGTACCAGAGCCTGAACTGTATCATTACTACTGGCTGAAAATGGATGCACTTTCTGAAAGTTACATAAGAGCCCTGAATAACAGATTACTGGCATTGGTGAATACTGCCAATAGAACACCCATTCTTGTAAGATCTGGTTAAGGTTTAACACATTGTTAAAGCTGTTGCCTCATACTATTTGGCACTCAGTAACATCGTAAAAAATGTGTCTTGTGAATAGCTTAACATTTTCCATATTATGCAGCTATGTTTATCACTAGCTACCTAATGTACCATGGGTCAGTTTTTAAATCTTAAATAAATTAGTTAAATTTACTCTGAAATTACTGTACAATGATCCAGCATTTCATTATGCTGAACTCTACCAGTAACTTCTTGAAACTAATTTCACACAATGCGCACAACATTCGTTCACCTCTTGGTGTGCAGGTAGCATGTCTGCCTGACTTAAAGAGATCCTGAGTCTGAATCTCAATTAGTGCAAGTTAAAGGCTTTTTTTTGGGTTTTCCCTTATGAAAGATGAATGCCTAAGCTCTATGTACCCTGGGCTCAGTTGAGCATCATTTCACATATTTCATCTGTCTGATATGACCTAACTGGTTAAGGACATTAAACTTTATAGGAATAATCACAACGTTCACAATAAAGGACCTAAAATACATGGTTTTCACATACATAAAAAGGAATAAAATACCAGCAATTTTGTATTTTGAACATTCTCCCCCACCACCACAACTCAATATTGCATATAGCTTGTAACGAAACTTAGGTGTGAAAGATTGTCCTATTTGAGCCATTTTTAGATAAGATAAATTATGACAGAAAAAGGAAAGGAGGGAAAAAACAGGAGGCGAGGGGGGGGATGCAGAACAATAACACCTTTGATTTTCAAGATCATCCAGAACCAAATCTGAAATTAACATTTTATGGATACTTCATCCAATTTTTCCAGTATATAATACATTTCAGTACACAGAAAAAATGCAAGTATGTTTCCAGCATTAGTAGACACCCTGGGTTAACAATACTGCAGGCCAAGTGTTGGTGCTATCAATACTTCTAGTACTGGCTGAAAATAGATGTACCTTTAGTGCTAGTTCATCTTAAACCCTTGAATTTAGGAGAAATTGGAGATTGATTCGATAGAGGGTCCGCACACCTACCATATTGACAGGAACATTGGGAACCTAGGGAGAATTTAGGTATCAGAGAAACATGTTTTCAATTCTGGATGTCACTGTTAATGTGAATTTGTTTACTAGTATTGCTGTCAAAAAATATCCAGCGTAAAGTTGAGAATGGCTGCACTATTCAGCATTCTGTGTTCAGTACCGCTAAATGACATGTGCAAAATTTGGAATTTTCATTCCAAACTTCACTTTCTACACCAGAACTTACTGGTACATTCCAAACTGATCTTCCTTATGAAAAGGATATAATTGTACTGTAAATCCAGCCAATCGAATAAATGAAATAAATAAATAAAAAAAAAAAAATAAAAAAAAACCACCAGATGGGTGTGTATAATCTCTTTTTAGATTTTAAGGCTGTTTACGATGGTATTAATTGGGAAAAGATTTATTCAACAATGGAAAAGTTTGTAACACCAGCTAAATTAATAAAGAATGGTGAGGCTAACAATGGCCCAGGACCTTTGGGCTTATAAAGAGTGATGTTCTTGTTTACTTTTCAGTATTATATTGGAGAAAGTGGCCCAAGATTCCTGCATTCAGACAAGAGGAACTATTTTTTTAAACTGTGCAACTCTTAGCATATGCTGATGTGGACTTTGTGGGTATGAAGGAAGCTGTCTTATCTCTTGAAAAATCTGCTAGAGATGGGGTTGGTGATAAATCAAGAGAAAACAGTATTCATGTTTAGCAGTAACTGGATACACTTCACACTGGT
Source organism: Tenodera sinensis (assembly GCA_030765045.1). NCBI lineage: Eukaryota > Metazoa > Arthropoda > Insecta > Mantodea > Mantidae > Tenodera > Tenodera sinensis. The sequence continues at coordinate 97,551,923 of CM060969.1, read as the reverse complement.
GACCAAGTTCCATAGGGTTGACAGCAAGTATTTGGATTCAGTAATCAACACAGAAAATAACAGGACTGTAGAAATTAATGCCTGACTGTTGTCAGCTAGAAGATGTTATGGCCTTATGAAATACCTCAGTTTAAAAATATTAAGCTGCTTATTATATAAAACCCTCACTGGACCACTGCTCTTGTATGCAACAGAGACTTGGGTACTTTCCAAACAAACAAAAACAGTCTCAGATGTTTTGAAAGAAAGAAGAAAGAAAAAGAAAAAAAAAAAAAAAGAAGAAGAAGAAGAAAAAAAAGTCCTTTGGAAAGCCTATGGAGCAATACTTGACAGTGGAAAATGTGTCAGAACCAACTGAGCTTTACAAGCTGTACGAGTCAAATGTATAAAGCCGAGATGTCTGAATGATGGAAAATGACCCAGTTAAGGTTTTATTATCAGTTCCAGGAGGCAAGCACTGTAGTAAGACCCAAGTTGCGGTGGGAGGAAGGAATTGAAGACAATGTAACAAAGCAGGATATAGAAACTGGAAAGGGGTTGCTCAAAATAGAGGAATGGTGGAAACTCTTGAAGGAGACCATGACCCACACCAAGCAATAGTGTCACCAGCCTAAATACCATCTACAAGCCACAGGAGGAAGTGTGGCAATGAATCAAGGCTAACAATGGAGAGATGTCTCTGAAACATGTTCTTGTAAGTTCTGGTGCACAAAGAGGAATTAGAGTAACAAAATGTATAAATGTTTGCATATAAACATCAAAACTAAGGAGTGTTCCCTCCCCCCCAAGAAGATTTCAAAATTGCTAAAGCTTACTTTGAAGTATATTAGGGCTCACTAAGTGTGTTCAGCAAAAGTTGTCCTAATATGGCACAAGGAGATGTTTAAAAATATATGAATATTATGAAAATTACAAAATTTCAGTGGAAACAGTCTTGGTTGAGCAGTATATGGCCATAAATGTTGATAGATATACTGGAAAAGTAGCAGTTTGCAATGCTGCTGAAGCTCTAGGAACTAGAACGGACAAGGCCATAATTATTTAATATATATAAAAACATTTCAATCACTCCAAGTCTCTTGCACCTTCTTCAGCTAACCCTTGACACATAGTTAATAGGAATAACCGGTTTTTACAAACGACAAGGGAGACAGCGCGTTGGAGGGGTAACGTAAACATTCCCCCCCTCCCGGGCACAGGCGGCACGCGACAGGAGTAAGATACGTACCACTGTGGGAGGCGTTGGCACGTTCTGAATTGGGTTGCCCATACCACTGGGGTACCACCACTGTGCGGCCGCTTCTCCGGGTCTGCCGCTGGCGCCCATGCCGTCCCCGAGCCTATAGTCGTAACCCCGCATGCACGACGCGACGGGCGACGATGACGACACGCTCGCTGAAGTCATCGTTGTCGCGGGGTTCTGGAAGCTACTGGCCATCTTATATGAAAAAAGTTGCTGAGTAGCGACGGCCGCGGCGGTGCTCCTGACAGCATCCTGCTGCGCCTGTTGTTGTGCCGCCTGCTGCTGTTGCTGAAGTTGCTGCTGCTGCTGCTGTTGATTCAGCAGATGCTGATGATGTGACTGAAGGGACTGCTGATAGTCGCTCGTTATCGCGCCCGGCCACCAAAGTGCGTCCTCCCTTGCTCCCCAAGCACCTCGATGGTGCTCCGACATGGCTTCTCTTCACTTTCCCAAGAGCTTGCAGAGGCGCGGGGACTTTCCGCGGCGTTCCGGACACAGGCACAAGGGGGGAGGGAGAGCCAGCTTTCTCTATCTTTCTCTCCACCACCACCGTGTGCGCCTAACGTGGGGGTCCGATGCGACGTTGCCTAGTTCGATAATGCTCACAAAGGAAAAGACCTGACTGGCCAACCAACCCGCTTGGAAAGGCCGAGGGGAGGGGGATGCCGCTCCCACCACTTCTAATACCCTCCGATACCCTTGAAATTCGAGGTCGGTCCGTACCAAAAGCCGGCACTGCGGCACTTCTTGGCGCCGTGACCAGCGATCTCTACAACTAAAAGATTGCAAAGGATCTGTCAAGGAAAAAAAGTTCCTTCGCACCTGACAGGTACTCCTTTCCTAGAACACAAGGCAAGATGGGCAAGCCTATCTTCACGCTTAACTTCATCTTCCAATTCATGAGAAATTCTTCCAATATTATCTTTCAGACACATTGAGATCAATTTCATATCTATTTGGCAACAAAGCGAATAAATAGCGTCGATCATCAAAAGTTTGCGCCCTCAACGTGCAGCGGATCGCACTGGAAATAACGTGGAAAAGTCCCCCCACTCCTGGACACCGCGCCGTTCCGATGAGCGCTGGGTCCGGATCGGTCAATAAGGCGGCGGACGCATTCCCAGGGCTGAGGCTTGCCTGGGGGTTGTAAAGCCGTCACGAGCCGCGCCAAAAGGAGCCAGCCCTCCGTTCAATGCTCTTCTTGCAATGGTACAAACTAGTCACATGTAAGGGTGAAAGAAGGGGGTGGAATACCCTCCCTCCGTGATAGCGGAAGTAGCCCTCCCTATCAGTTTTTTTTAATGGGTATGCTGAGTAATGACATTGTGCCAAAACCGATATGCCGAACCAGTAAAAACCACTTAAAACATACAACAGCAGGGTGGCGGGACTTCGCGCCCAACCTGGGTCTGATGTCCCCCAACACAACCGATCAATGAGCTTTTCGCGCCAAATTTATCGCGTCACGTGTGTCAGTTCAAGGGTTTGGGAGAATTATACCGATTTTAATCAGGGTGCGTAATACAATTATTTATCACCTTATTACGTAAAATATACGATTCTCACTTTAATACAGCTTGAAAATAATGTGCCTCCGTAAAAGTGCGTTAAATCATTTTTAGAGGCTGTGGGGCAATATGTGAAACACTAGAACGAATTCTAGTATTATTTTCGTATGTCCCATAATTTTTATAGCACAGTATTTATGACCGAGAACAATAGATGTTAACGATTGATCAAACTGTGCATAAAATAACTTTAATGTGCAACTGAAGAAAAGTTGCAATAAAACATGTAAACAATGAAGTTTATTTTAATAACTGCTGAAATAAAAAACAATTGCCCAAACTCACGCTATGTAGGCGTATCATCTCGTGCAAAACACCCGCTAAATAAATTTTTTACTTTAAATCCATTCCAGGTAAAACAAATTGACAAGCAATTTTCAATTCCTAATTAGTCATTTTTTCGTTAAAATCTATTGTATGACCTTCAATTCTCCTTCCCGCCATTTTATATAACCACAGCTTCGCCATTTTGGCAAAAAAATATTGATAATTAATCCTTTACTTTCCTTTTGAAACATTTAATAAACCCTGGACATCGCCTAATGCGCCGGGCCAACGTCTAACTACACTGAACACAGTTCGGAAGGTTACCATGGGTTGTATCGGTGTCCATACGGTGCTATTTATTACGACCGAATTTCGAACAAAGACTGAGCAAATCCAAACATTATGACTGAAAGTACCCTTATTTTGATGCCAGTTACCTTATTCTACCATGCAAACGACATACATCAATAATTTACAGATATTTGGTGTAATTACAGAAACCCCTATGCTGTTATATGACCACGTATATGGCCCATAGCTTTACTACACAGCGAATCCCAGCCTTGCCTAATGGTAAATGCACTTCTCACAACACGGCCTTGGCTGCCATTTAGAACAAAAGGGAAAATTACAACTACCTATAATTACCTGTAGAAACGGATATATACTACTAAAAGCTACATTTGAGATGCAAATAAAAATATCTACAACATATCACAATATGAAGTTCATGTACCAAGTAGTTTCACAGAGAAATACGTTTATCTGTACACTTATTCCGTTCCCAATGCTAAGCTTATGGCAGCCATTTCGATGACGGTTGTATAGGAGAATAGAACGCAGCAGATTTATATAATTTAGTTTTCACATTTAAAAGCACAGAAATGCCACGCACCTCGCACAACCAACACAATATAATTTACACTGTTGAAACTGTAATTTTCTTTCTCTGACAATATCTAAGTGAAGAAATATAAAAATATTCTTACCTCTACAGGCTTCGTTCGTCCAAAGGATAGCTGCTACGAATATCGCGACCCCACGCCACTTATGCGGTACATGGATGAACATAGGGAAATCTTGACGTTTTCTATTGGTTCAATTCAGATGGACCGCAAAAACTTGACCAATCGGTGCAATCGTTTCAAATAGCGAAAAGGCTAGTTAGCCAGCCAATGACATTTCCCTTTGCATGTGGACCGCTAAATGTTTATTACACGTCGTTCCAGCAGACGAAACATACTAGGAAATATGGGATTTCTGTCTAGCTTACATCTGGTTTATCGTTCTGCAGTATATTATGCAACTATGCATATCCACACACTCTGCGTTTCTGTATACAATACAATTTTATAAACGGCATAACAGAAGAAGAATAAAAATGTAGTTCAACTCGTTGGTAGGCGGAGCGTATGTGTATGTTGTTTGAAATCATCCAATCACATTACTGATCTATTGAGCTATGACAACAACAAAACTTTCGCCATTACTTTCGATGGAACAACCACGCAGATATGAGTTCGTGTGTGACAAGCGAGTGAAAAGACCAAAAAAGGGATGATTGATAGATTTGTGTTTAAGAATATTTTGCTAAAGCTTTACAGACTTTCATTATGAGGTTAGACTGCTTTGCAATTATTCGAGGAACATTTTTTGCAACTACCTCGAATTCTTGGTGATCACTAACTAGGTGCTTGAACTTCAGTGTTAATGCATAATTTTAATTTTTAATGTCATATTCGACATGAATGGCTTTAGTACTGGTGAAGAGGATTCCAGAGGACCTCCAGATCAAATTTGTTGTTTAGTGGATGAAGGCGAGAGATGTTTGAGACCAGCTGGCAATGCTTCGTATAGCAAAAGAATACAGAAAACAGTGACCCAGAGAAGATTAAAGCTCCATTTGGATCATGTTGTAAGTACACATCGTCATTGTTCTAAGCTGGTTAGCTCAATTAGGCTTTTTACATGTTTAGCTCTAATATATGCTTCAGTAGAGTTTAACTTTGTCGTTTTTGCGTTGCAGATTCATTATGTAGATTTTTAAGATTTTGGAGTTTGTTCTTAAAGAAGGAATATGCGGTATGGTTAGCCAGTATTTTTTATTATAGATAAAAATTTAAGCAAATCCTTTCCAGATTTTTCGAAGCGCTGCCATAAGGTTGCGTTAGATGCACACGTATCGCTGAATGAAACCAAAACGAGAGGCTTTTTAAACATGGCAGTAACGTGCATGAAATTAAATTTCCAGTTGCACTGATAAAAATAACGCACACAACGCTTAATCAATCCATATGTATAGGGATGATGCTAAACCGTGCAGTCGTTTTGTCTTTCTTTAAATGGACAGTGTACTTCATATTTGGTTTTAACCAAGTTTTATTCAGTTTAAAACAAAGCATAAAGCAAATACATGCATTAACAATCAGATACAACAATTATGCTAAGAGTATAATATCTAGGACAACATTTCTAGGGCTCCAAATAGGTGAGGGAGAGAAGAAATAAATGTGCCACCAACCTTAATCTGCTTAACGAAAATGCCTTAAGACCAGCATATTTTGCTTACTTTCACTCCCTGTTGAGATATGGAATTATGTTCTGGGGCAATTCAGCACACAGCAACCAAGTATTTATATTACAAAAAAGGGGCCATCTATATTTGTGGCATTGCACTGTCATTTTTGTAGGCATTGCTTAGATCCCAAAGAATTCTTACTCTTGCTGGTGTATACATATATTTTCTGTTGAGCTATCTTGCAGATAATTGCTATAACTTCACAACAAACCTTTCTGTGCATCATAACAGTAGAAAGCATGTGGATAATTTGCATAGTCCAGAGATTGAAACTGTTTCTTAAAGGATGTTACTATTCTGCATTTAAAGTCATAGTTATATACTCACACCCCTATAGGTACTGTGGAGGCTTCTTTAATATCTCACCAACAGGTAAATGTTAAATATATAGGACATTATATGCATTGATTTACACCGGGTAAGTTTACTCTTGCAATGGTAGTGGCTTAAAAATTTTAAATTTTTTCCCCCCTTTCTTAAAAAAGATAAAGGGATATAATAGTATTAGTGGTGGTGGGCATACTACTGGTCATGATGCATATTGCAAGAATGACTGTGGCCAATTTAAAAACCTTTTCTTTAGGTTTGTTTTGATTGGCCTATAAAGATGTGTTTTATGCATGGAAACGTCACACTGAACCCATTCGTTCCCTAACCACAATATCATAGCAGATTTCACAGCCTCCTAGGCGGGATTTATCCACCTGTACATTGTTATAAGGGGCATGGTCCAATGCAACAGAAGATGGCATATTAGGAGCTGGTTTTTCTCGAACCCATTTTTCAAAGTTTCATTTGTCCATGATAGTTGCCTGCAGTTGTCTAAGCCTTGTAAACGAGAAGAGAATTTTCCAGGAACCTGTTTACACTACCTGCATGAACTATTATTAGGCTTTCCCTGCATTACTGTTCTTATGAATGCCAAATTTGTCCTCGTTTTGCTGACACTTGCCAAATGTGATATTGCTATCTGTTCAGCTTTCATCTGTATAGAAGATGCTTCTCCCACTTTCTCACAAATGTTTTATTTTAATTAGATAATCCTGTCTCCAAGCCACGGTGTAGGGCATTATATATACCTTTCTTTTATTTTGACATTTCCTCAATTTAAAGCCCGGCTCTGAAATTACTTTCCAAAGCGAAATTTGTCCCCATGGAAAATTTCTTTTCCTGAATAATGTGTACAGATCTTGTTTTCCACTGTTTCCTTGGGGTGGTTAGAATATTCATGCACATACGTGAATATTATATAGCTCTAAATAATTTTAATTATGTTTACAAAATTACAATTAAGTCGCCTTAGTTATATTTCAAATTTAATTAATAAATTCCTGTAACCAAGGTTGAAGAATGAGTTAAAGCGAAAGCTATACTTACATTTAAATCTCACACCTCTTTGTAAATTCTTTTGATTGAGAAACCCTGGTGTAAGTGGCAACTCTTGCAGTTGCTTGATCCAGTTGAAGTTTCATATACTGGTTCTTAGCTTTATCACTTCCCTCAGTCACTTTCCTAATTACTTTGCTACCTTCAGAATGTCACTCTTTTTTTCTTTACTTTCAGCACAACACTAGTGACTCGTACGATCTTACAATTGCAAAAAAGAGAAATAGCAGTGAGTAAACATAGCGTGAATAATATTGGAGGTAGGTTGGCAAATGTAAGCAACACCTAGCAGAACAGTGTTTGCAGGAAGTTTACTAAACTCGGGTTACACTACCTGGAATGTGTCTCCTCTCCCATTCATTCCCCTAAGACCATGAGCCGGTGAACAGACAGTAAGTAGGGAACTCATGTGAATTGAACACATTAGATTCTTACATAAGCTTTAACTATGAGCAAAGTCCTTCAAGTAGTATAATAGTGCCATTGAATATTTTAAGCGTAGCCTGTGCCAGATATTTTTAAAATTGTAGACGTTTCGTAGTAGTTACTTGATGGAAATGTCTTAAAATTCCAGCAATATAAATAATTTATTGTGCTTATTCAAGCATTATCAAGTACAAAGTTGAAAAATTAGTTTAAAAAATTAATATACAGACTCGTTGAGCTTTAATACTTTTTTGAAACTACAATAGGTTATTTAAACAATCATTGACTTCCAGGGTGTTACAATGTACAGTGGACTAAGGTATAGAACATCAACTCTTATAATCTGAGGAAAATGGTAAATTGGACTGTCCCATAGCTCAAATGTTAGAGCACCTGCCTACTGAACAAGGGATCCCAGGTTTGATTCCTGGCTGGGTGTGGTAATTTTTCTCTAGTTTAGATTATTTCCTATCCTCCCAAGAGTCTGGAGGTGTGATTGTGATCTAATGTATGAACCCAAAAAAAGCAACTGAGTTGACACCAATGCCAATAGGCACAATGTTCCAAAATAGATATCATTGTAGTTAAAGGGAGGATATAGATGGAACAATTAAAGAAGTTGTGAATTATTATTTATTTATGCCAACAAACTTACTGGCAGTTTGTCACAATAGCTCAGTGGTTAGAGCGTCCACCCGGCAAGCGGAAGGTCTGTGGTTCAAATCCCAGTTGTGGCATTGAATTTTTAAGTTCCAGTTCTACCTCTTAGAAGTTGTGAATTCTTATGTACAGTAGTTTGGTAAATAATGTATTAATAAATATGCACACTCTTTTGAACATTGTTAATGAAAAAAAAAATACATTGTCATAATGCATACCTTGTTTGAAACCCCCTTTTTGTTCTTATACCCTTGAGTGTTTTGACACTTTATAAGCATGTTTAATAGGTTTAAGATTCACAGTATTGGAAAAAAAAAGTAATAAAAACAAATGCAAAAGTTGCTTAATAAAACTAAACAACACTTTAGAATTTCCTGGAACATGTTTTGGAAGCCCATTTTCCTCCATTATAACTGGACAGTAAAACAGGTTTCTGAATCATGGAAATTCTAAAGTAGTTATTTTTTTTTGCCAACTTACATACTGCTGCTGTTTGTACACACACAACCAGTGTATGGGCAAAGTTTGAGAGGTAAAGTCTGAACTGAAAAATTCACTGCCACAGCCAAGATTTGAACCAGACGTGAGATTTCCTAATGGTCTACGAATTGGTTGGGGAATTTGTCATACTGGCAAGTTGCCATGGTAACTCGGTGGTTAGAGCAACTACACTGAAGTGAAAGGTCCATGATTCAAATCTATGGCGTGTGGCATTGCATTTTTCAGTTCTGGTTCTACCTCTGTAAGTATTTAGTGTTATTGACTTGCCTTTGAATTTAATTGATTACAAGTTTTCAACACTTCCAAGAAAGAAGACAATAAACTTTGTCAGACTATCTGATAGTGTATTTCTACTTTACAGGCAAGGCATATTTACATTTGTGATTACCATAAGGATGTAATTCAGAAAGCAAGGACAAAGCGCAGAAGAAAAGATTCTGAGGATGACTCAAATGAAACAGATACTGATTTACCTGAAGTAGACCTCTTCCAACTGCAAGTGAACACATTAAGGAGATACAAGAGGCACTACAAAGTTGCAACAAGGCCAGGAACCAACAAAGCACAGCTGGCTGATGTAAGTATTGCCCCCTTGCAGTAAATGTCAACTGCCAGGAACCTAAGGTATATTTAAACAAAGGTATGAAGGCAGAGTATCATAATTTATACAGAAACTCCTCTCTTGGATTTGTGGTAAATGTGGTAATAGAATAATGTCCTTTATCTGGGAGTCTGAGTGGCTGTCAAGTCTGTAGATGTTCCTGTGGTTCAAGTATTTAGAGTGGCTAAGATTCTCGATCCATTTTTTGATGCTTTGGCGAACGACCAGCAGTAGATTCTGGCATTATACAATAATTATATGCACAGTACAGAATTATGGTCTCACATTTAGTAGAGTGAGTGGGGTTTAAGGGCCTGTCACATTTAGTAGACTTTAGAATAGCAATGTATAACAAGCATTCTGCAGTGCAAAGCTAGGCAGTAATCACATTAGTTCACCATTAAGCATAGTTTAGTTTTACTTTCTCTGCACTATTTGAGTAGTACAGGAGAGCAAAAAAAAAATTGGGTGCACAGTATTTTGCCTGTCTGCATCCTTGGCATTAGCTGCTATCTGCCGTTATCATAGAAGGGTGCAGATGAAACCATACAGCGTTTTTAAAACTACTTTTTATGAAAGGAGATGCTGAAACTGTTGTCCATACATTTTTGGCACCTCTTTAAGAAGCTATCCATCACTTTCCGTTCATGTTGGGAACTGCTGGCAATTTCCTGATGGATATTTTCTTTTAATTCTTACAGGGTGTGTGGGTTTGCCTTGTACACTTTGTTTTAAGTTATCCCAGAGCTAGAAATCACAGGGGGTTAGGTTGGGGGACAATAAATCTCCACTAATAATTCTCTCTTTAAACATACTTTCAGTTGGTAATTATTATTTATTTATGCCAACAAACTTGCTGCTACAGTTCTACCTCTCAACTATTTTCAGTTGTTCTCATCGATAGATTGGCCATATGGGTTGTTGCAAAGTTGCATTGAAAAAAAAAAAAAAAAAAGCAAAATCATGCTCCCTGTCTATTCTCTGAAAATAATGGGCAGAGTTGTGTTCATGCATGTAGGGTGTTAACTGTTCGCTGAAAAAATTGGCCCTGTAACTTAGAACCTAATATTGTTCATGAAGTGACTCGTGACAAAAAATTTGATGTATGGTGCGCCATTAGTGGAGAAAGGTTTCTCAGAGCTCCAATAAGCAATTTGTCTGGGGTAATATAACACAAAGTGTAAAAGTTAAGCCCACACACCCTGGAAGAATTAAAACAAAATATCCGCCAGGAAATTGTCAGCATTTCTCAATGTGAACTAGGGCGAGTGATGGATAGTTTCGTAAACAGGTGACCAGTTTCAGCATCTCCTTTCATAAAGTTGATAAGTAAAGTCTTTAAAAGTATTGCCCACACATGACTTGTGTGTTTGAAAACACCAACTGTAACTAAGAAATTCAATGCCACAGCTGGGGTTTGAACCACAGATCCTCCGCTTACTAGCTGGGTGCTCTAACCATTAAGCTACTGTGACAACCTGCCAGAATGACATTGAATTCTCAAACCAGTTTGTATTTCTCCTGGTAAACCACAAAGGCAGTCTCATATCAGAGACAATTATCCCAATGGTGACCTACTGTTGCAAGTACTTTATGTCCTGGGATTAAATAACCTTCAGATGGTAAAACACCAACAGTAAGTTTGTTGGCATGAATAATTACATTTAAAAGTAGTTTTAAAGGCATATGGTTTTATCCACGCTTTTTTATGATAGCGGCAGACAGTAATGCGTGCTGATGATGCATACAGGCAAAGCACTGCATGGCGTGTTTGCTCTCCCAGTATAATATATATACATGCTTTGGCAATGACATTGTCAAAATAAGTGATAATGGAGGTTATCATTAACTGGCTTGCCAGTGTTACCTGATGAGATTTTAAGCCTCAAATGACAATTGTATTCGATTTCCCTTCCCATATTTATGATACAGTTGTACGACAGAACATTTTTATGGTGAATATTAGCTTACTCCTTAGAACTATACTTTTCAAATACACATCATTCTCAATTAAAAAAATGTTGGGTAATGCTGGATTTCTGACAATGAAATCATTAATCCTCTTGCTCTACAATATTTTTCACTGATTGATGCGGTGCTAGAAGTGGCTGGGCATATTTGAAGGTGATATTGGTCCATTTCCTCTTGCAGATCACAGAGGACAGAGTGGTGAAGAATATATTCCAATTCTGTTTGAATGTTTTGCTCTCCAATATAAATTGATAGCAAAGTAGAGGTCAATATTGTGCATTGGGAATTCATTTGTTTGTAACTGACCAATGATACTTTTTCTAGCTTGCAGCTAGAGTTCCTGCAGCTATTTCATGGCATTGCCACCCAGAATAATATGCACAATATGAATCTAAAATGCTATGCCCGAGAACGAGAAAGTTAAAACTTGGCCAAGTCTCCTTTTCTATTACCGGCACTCAGGAAAGCTTTCTATCAGTTGTGAACATTCCTATTTGAATACATGTACTTCAATTTTCTTTTTCTAATTATTGTTACTGGTGGTTGTAAACCTGTTGTAACCATAAGTACCTAGCTAATTTGCAATTAGGGAAATGCATAGTTGAAATTTGGTTGAAGTAGAGAAACTGTAAGAGATAGACCAAATCTTACTATACAAATACTGTAGATCTTGCTAAAACACACAATTTATGTCTAAATTGTTTTGTAGAGTGATCCATTTAGGAGATATTCCTTGTTATTTGTGGAAGTTTTGGAGAACTTATACTTCTGTCAAATGGAACATTGCTCTTTTTTTATTTATTCATATTTTTTTAACATGCAAAGAGAACAGAGTTTGAAAGCTTTAAAAGATTTGACTGTCGTTCAAAGCCTACTGTTTTTCCATATTCCCCTTGCACATGCAAGAAGACGAGCAATAAGATATCTGCAAATGTTTATCTCAACTAACATGAAGAAGAGAGAAAAATAAGAGTTCGTAAGAAGGTTTAGTACAAGAGTAGAGAAAGCTGTGCTAGTGCAACACACCAACAGTTGTGGCATTGAATTTTTAAGTTCCAGTTCTACCTCTTAAACTTTGCCCACACACGGCTTGTGTGTTTAAAAACACCAACAGTAAGTTTGTTGGCATAAATAAATAATAATTACCAACAGTAAGTTTGTTGGCATAAATAAATAATAATTACCATGTGAAGGTTATTTAATCCTGGGATATAAAGTACTTACAATAGTAAGTCACCATTTGGGTAATTGTTTCTGATGTGAGACTGCCTTTGTGGTTTACCAGGAGAAATACGAACTGGCTTGAGAATTTAATGCCATTCTGGCAGTTTGTCACAATAGCTCAGTGGTTAGAGCGTCTGCCCGGCAAGCGGAAGGTCTGTGGTTCAAATCCCAGTTGTGGGATTGAATTTTTAAGTTCCAGTTCTACCTCTTAAACTTTGCCCACACACGGCTTGTGTGTTTAAAAACACCAACAGTAAGTTTGTTGGCATAAATAAATAATACTTAAGCTGAAATTGAGAGTTGAAAAATTCAATAGCATGTTACTCAAAAACAAATTGCCTGCACAGCAATTCTTAATGTTTGTATGCTAAGCTCGAATGAAACATTTGGGAACAATATTATTTAAACTGTAGGGTTTGAGAAGCATTTCATATTGCAGTACTAAGAGGTGATTAACTCAGAATAAAAAAGATGAACATCTTAACAGCAGTTTGACATAGCTTATTAAAGTATTGTGTGGACTATGTTTTATTTTCTGACTGCAGTGGAATCCCAATAACTTGACCTAATGTGGACTGATAGGCTATCAAGTTACCAAATTGTTGAGTTTTACGGAATAAGGGTCTGTTCTGTCTGTTCTGCTAGGATCTTTGCGAGTGACATCATGCAAGTTGATAATGGCATAACATCTCTGCTTGCTTCCTTGAAATAAACAAGACCCTGCTGAAAATGCGACATGGCACTGTGCTTAATCATGCACGGTCTGTAGTGTCTATGTACTACATGGAAGTTAGGAAGTAACCCCTTTGGTCTCGTAAATACAAACGTGAACTCAATCATAAACCATTGTGCAATTTGTCGTGTCTACAAAATACCTTCTTACTGGGAAAGCAATAAATCTTCAAACTTTCCTACCAAATGTTTGTGCTGTGTATCCACATTATTAGCAGCAATCTTTTGGTTTCATGACAATGGTGCATGTGTTCTGACTAGATATCGAAGGTCAATTTGTGGTTAGCCCTGTTGTCACTGTGAGGGATAATGTGGCACACATGCTAATTAAAATTTACCTCTACTATTCATACTGTATAGTAGCTAATAGAAATTATTACGATTTAACACTAAAAATTTAAAAAAAATGTAGTTATTGGGATTCTACTGTATATGGTTAAAAACTGAAACAGAAGTAAACCATTTTTATTTTCACAGATGCATTGCTTAATAAACCTGATCAATTCATCTTTTGTCTTATTTGTAATAACTTTTGTTTTATGTTTACAGACATTAATGAAGCATTTCAAAACTATTCCTGTTGTTGAAAAGGAGGCTCTTACATTTTTTATCTATATGGTGAAATCAAACAGTAATAAACTGGACCAAAAGAATGGCATTACTGCTGACACATCATAGCCACTTGAAGACGAGAAATGAACATATTTTCTAATATCAGTGTGCAATTTTAAACCGTTATATCTTAGGAGTAATTTTAAGAATAGAATAATTTCCTGTGAGTATATGCCATTGTAACTTCGAGCATTAATTTAAACTGCAAATAGAAACATTTTACATGCTTTTATAAACATGTTGCCATGAAAGTTCAAACCCCTGAGATATTATTGGGAAAATATTTGACAGATATATCTTGAGTTAAAATGTGTTCGGTCTGTGAATGTTGGTATTTTGTAGGATTGGTGATTAAGATCATAGAACTGAGGCTGTTCATTATTTGTTGTAACTGAAGTAAAAGGAATAATGCACAGCATATGTCAAGTGAAGCAAAGCTGCTTGGCAGTGGTATAGGATTTTGTGTTCATGTAAAGTCTCTCTGTAACTAAAGATGTTAAGTTTTCTTAATTTGTGATCTTAAACAGCAATTTCAGGATCTAATCACAGCTTTGGAAGCTCACAATAGTTTTGACATATTGAAATCTTGTATTCACAAAGTGCAAATATTTTCCCACTATGTGCTTGTAACTCAGCTTTTATCTTTTATACAGGCATGTAAAGTGCTTGTTATTAAACTGTTTTTAAAAAATTATTCATTTATGGCATTTTTTGTCATTTTTAATAGGCATCATTGGCTTGAAATAAATTGTCTTTGAACGACTGTCAAATTTCTATTTTTCTAATAGTTTTGATGGTTGAGTAGGTGTTATAAGACAGTCTTTAAGGCTTGTGTCATTGTTTTATCTCGAAGTTTTCTTGTTTTTAAGTCTGCTGCCAATGAAACAATCCAGGAATATATATTTGTATATACGCATATGCAAATTTATATATTTTTTAAATTGTGTTTTATTTAGTTGTTAAAGGTTATAACTGTATATTTAGTAAAGAGCTTTTCTTAGTTATGGATATAATTTCTAAGCAGAGTATTATTGTTTTTAAATACACAAAGAAAAATAAATTAGTATTGTATACATGTTGGGTTTATTATCATTTTATTTTCCTTCTCAATTTCTGCTTTACTATTGAAAGTGTTCATGAGGAAACACTGAATGATCTGTGCTTGGCATGCTTAACATTTCATCTTTGTTAAGATGTAGAATAGCGGTAATGACTATTGCATGCCCTCTATTGTTCACTGTATGAAAAAGGTTTTTGCGAGTTCATTCACTTTGTTAGGTGTATGCTGACATGCATTAAATGTGGCTCATAATTGAGTACAGCTCTTTATACTGGTACTCTTAAATCTAGTTCTGTTCTTTGCTCGTCACTCTCAGTGGCTCAGTTGATTATGTTCTGTGCGGAATAAGTTGGCAGATAGCAGTACTCACCCTCTCGCTCGCATGCAGTGTTGTGACAATCCTCTCCTGCTAACGAGGCAATATTGAGTGAGAGGTGTCACAGTGAAAGATTTGATAACGATTTTGACGGGAAAAGCTACTCCCTTAATGAGGGTTCTTCATTGTACTCATGGGAGCAGACTCAGGTCATTTCCAACTAATATTGCTATCTCTTTCTGCCAACTAATTCCCCACAGACTCTAGGTGTTGGCCTACTGATCCCAAGGTTGCAGGTTCAAACCCAGCCCATACCAGTAGTTTTTAAGTATGCTTCTATATGACATCCCTGTCAGTAGACGTACTGGCATGCAAAAGAACTCATTCTTCCGTCCTTTTGTGCCTTTCAAGCATCAGGGTCACCTCGCTCTGTCCAGCCCCTCCAAACCTTCTCTCATTTCAGTCCCAATTTGACTTTATTTGGCATATTATCCATTAATGGAGATGATTGTCAACTTCAACATTTCAATTATGTTTATGTATCTAAAGTATGAAGAAATTAGAAACTAAAAGCTTCACTTATCTTTGTAATATTGCAAGATTTCAGCTGCATAAAATCTTGCAATATTACTAAGATAAGTGAAGATTTTAGTTTCTAATTTCTTCTTACTTTAGGTTCTTGTTGCTTCACTGTTAATAAGCTTCATTATTTTCTTATGTTTATATGTAATTTATTATTTTCTGTCATATATCCATGTTGCTTCCCAATATTTAGAGATTAAATCTTGAATCTTTAGACTTTCACATGCTGCTAGATGGTTTTTACCCATATCCTCTTTGGTGCACAACTTGCATAGAGGAGAGGTTGTTGACCCTATCTTGTATAGATGTTTACCGAGATAATCATAGCCTATGAGAAGAAAAGTAGCGACAGTTGATTTTCTTGGAGAGTTTGGGACTGAACTGAATTTTTTTTTTCCACTTCTTGCCAGTTGAAATTTTCAAGAGGAGAGGTCTCTCAAATTTCAGTGTAAAGGTATTTTTATTATTCGTTTACTTGACAGGAATGGGATATTTTTACTTTATGTATAATTTTGGATTCTTTCTTTGCTAACATGTCCACTCGTTAATTGCCTGTTATTCCCCCAGTGAGCTGGAATCCATTCGAAAAATATTGTTCTATGTAATTTTTACTTTCTCTACTGGTAAGTAGAGAAAGTATTGTGTTCCACCCAAAAATTCGATGTCGAGATTTCACCGGAAATATGTTATGAGGCCCCCTGGATCCAAAATAAGCATTTTTGGAAAAGGGTCCATGTGTGTGCGTCAGTCTGTGGACAGCATAACTAAAATATGAAAAGTCGGTTAAAAACCAAAGTTGGTATTTAAGTTTGTCTTTCAAGGATGCGGCACGATTTTGAAGAAAATGGCCCCACCCTAAACTACCCTTTACATGGAAAATTTTGATTTTCTTGAAAATGGCTCTTAAGGATTTTGATTAAAATGCCATATGTTTGAGATATTTTTAAGACAAATGAAATGTATATCTTGAATTTCCTGGCTATAGCCTATGTAGTCCTGTTTAGTCTGGATGACTTTTGAATAACTCGTAAACCGTAAGAGAGAAAATCTTACTATACAAGTAGTGTAGATCTTGCTGAAATACACAATTTATGTCTCAATAAATTTTTTGTGGAGTGAACCATTTCGGAGATATTCCTTGTTCTATGTGTCAGTTTTGGAAAACTTGCGACTTTCATGCAATGGAACATCGTTGTTCATTTTTTATATGTTAAGCGTGCAAAGAGAATGGGATCTTAAAGCTTTAAAAGATTTGACAATTGCTCAAAGCCTACTGTATTCCCATATTCCCCTTGCACCTACAAGGAAATAAGTAATAAGATTATTTGTACAACTGTATATCTCAACTAAGACGAAGATATAGGAATAAGAGTTTGTAAGAATGGTTAGTACAAGAGTAGAGAAAGTCATGTGAGTGCAACACAAGATTTTTTATCTTTTACTTTAATACATAGTATTTGAGTTTACTTGATTTTATATTTTTTTAGTTAAAGGTAAGCTTTATTTGTATTCTGAACTAAATTTAAACCTTTTTTGGCAAGAAAATCAGCATTTCATTTCCCGAAATTCTGCAATGTGCAGATATCCATTGTAATTGAATTCTTTTCTGTAGTTTTTGGAGTTGTTGGATCATTTTGTAGCATTCTTTAATTTGGATTGAACATCATTTTATATGAATTTATTGTATATAGTGCTGCTTTAGAATCAGAGAATGACAGCATTTTGAAATTCATCTATTCTAAAGGGTTATCAAGTTCCTCCGCACTATGCAGGTGTGTACCACTCAAGATAACTTGGTATCCTGTTTATCTACATTACTTTTAATGAACTTCATACGTGAATCTATTATTTATTTCGTGGTACGTTATAAATAACCATAGGCTCGCAACAGCCAGTGCTACCATCAGAGTTTTGGTTACAGGAGACTGCAGAGTCTTATCAATAACCCTATATGCAGAAGGTGTTGAAGTATGAATAACCGTTATTTCTGCATCAAAATTTGTTTTATGGTATCCTGCTGGTTGGTATAATGGAGAATAAAGCATATGTAATTCTTGATCCTGAGTTATCTTTAGATTTAAGCAGATTCAAATCTGTGACTTTGAACAACCTAGTTTGTGTTTTCAACTTGCTTGGTTATAACAATCTTTTTTCCCCCCATTTTGAACCATAGCATTTTTTTCATGGTGCTCTAAAGTTGGACATTGGAAGGTTCTGGGTTAAGGCTTGCATTGCCATGATTGGAATTGATTTTGCTGCACCAGTTATTAGTCACAGGGCTTGATTTTGGCATACTTCTAAACGACTTGGATTAGAAATATTTGCTGTAATTATTACCTCTGCATTGCAGAGGAGTATTGCCTTGATGAATGTTCTGTACATGGTGTTCAGAGTGTGCTGATTACTGTCCCACTTAACTCCAACTAATCTCTTTAAGGGGGGATGTATGCCATTGGGGTCAAAAAAATCAATTTTATATTTATCAGCTTATAAATTAGTTGGATACCATAAGAATATTATCCAAAAGTTTCAAGCATATATTCCATCTAGAATTGTGTTAAAAATGTGTTGCATGAGGTTATACCCCCTTTCTGTCAGATATCACTCACAAAAAAACAATTACTTATTGAGAAATATGTGTGATAAAAATAATCCTAAAAATTAACAAAATGATATTTTTTTAAAAATAACCAAGACGTTTAAAAAAATTCTCTTCCACAACATTTCTTATTTATCTCTACATAATGTCTGAAAGAAAGCTGAAAAGAATTGCTTCAGTAGTTTTCAAAAAACTGTACCCTAATTTGATCCTGTATTTTACATATTTTAATCACCATAAATTAAATATAAAGTGATCACTTGTTTTGAAATTTTTGGACATATTCTACATGTGGCCTTCTAACAGGGTGCAAAATTTGGTAATTCTATCTCAAACAGAAGTGAAGATATGTTAAAGTTTGTATGGGGCTGCATTTTCCCATACGTCTCCCCTTAAGATTGCAGCAGCTCAGACAGTTCACACCTCAGACACTACATTAACTTCTCTGAATAGACTACGACCGTGCCACTGAAAATGTCTGCCGCAGCTGTGGACAAAACGTTTGGGTACTCAAACTCGAGCAGACCACGGCATAACAACCCGGAGATAACGCTTAGTTATATTAAAATAACTTATTTTAATATAGAAAATGGCCACATATTTAGAAACATCAAGTTGGCTGTCTCGCAGGTTTATTTCAATGCCCGCTAAATGAGGGGAGGGAAATGCTCGCAGCAAAGAAAAGAGACTTGTAGGAGAACGCAGTGTGCTTGTGCAGTAACAATTACATGTCTTGGCTTTGTCGATCATGCTGCTTTAAGTCCTGCAAGCTGAGACTTCTCACCATAAACCTACCTTCACCAGTTGCAAAATCTGGTTTATGCATCTCTACAGCTCTGAATGTGCTGGCATGTTAAACGAGCAAGTTCATATAGAAGAAAATTGGAGATTCAATTTTCTCACATGCATGTCTATAGATGTAAATACACACTCACATACAAGAAAAAATTAGTGGATGTGCAGTTGTGAGTGTGCGATCACCAAGGAACTGCCACTGCCTACATGCATTCTAATGATATATTTTAAACATCTACTCTAAACAAAGAAATCATATTCAAGTTACCCTAGAGTAAGCAACTTGCTGGCTTTTTTATTTATTGCCAGTACTTCATGAGAATTCACTTGTTTTGCTGAATCTATGAACTGCGTACCTTGGAGCAATAACTATATCAGACACAAAATTTAATCAGGGTGGCTCAATACAACATCCAATGAGAGGCTTGCCATACCTTGTGGTGTTGTATGGTTAAACATGCTGTGAAATCATGCCCACAAAATTCAGTTGCACAACTGGAAAGAGAATAGTAATGGTCAGGTATCAGCTGTCATTAAATTTTGTGTCACACTACAGGCAAGTGGGTATCACACCCAAAAACACAAAAATGTGAGATGGAAAAACAATCAAACAAACATTCCTGCCTTATACAAACTGTGTTACATATCACACTGAAAAATTACTGGACAAAGCCAACGTTTTTCAAACCTAACAGTACTCCAATATAAACAAGACCTCCTTTGTACCCATGGGGTTAACTACATAGTGTAGTTGCAGTCAAAGTTGCTACCAAATGTAGCATACACACGCACACTAAATAACATCACCTGACTGGTACTGTAGCCAAGTATGGTTTGCAAATGAGCCACATTATTAAGTTATTTAATCCTGGGACATAAAGTACTTACGATAGTAAGTTGCACTTGGAGTATTTATCGCTGACGTGAGATTCCCTTTGTGGTCTACTGGGAAAAATACAAATCCGTTGGAGAATTCAATGTCATACTGGCAGGTTGTCACAGTAGCTTAATGGTTAGAGCAGTGGCACATAAAGTGGAAGGTCTGTGGGGCAAATCCCAGTTGTGGCATTGAATTTTTCAGTTCCGATTCTACCTCTCAAACATTGCCCACTCATGGCTTGTGTGTTTAAAAACACCAGCAGTAAGTTTGTTGGTATAAATAAATAATACGTTCTAATAATGTATTACTGTGCAGGTAATATATTTGATAACATTTTCAGTTATTTGCAAACATGTGGTACTTAGGGATCTCATTTTCTTATCCAAAGGGGCCCTAATGACCTAGCTGTCGACAGGCCCTTAAACCCTACTCACTCCTCCAAATGTTGATTTGCTAGCTATGGAAACATGTTATCACTATCTTTGGCAGAAATGCAAGAATGCATTTTCTATATTATCACTGAAGTGAAGGTGAAATACATGGGAAGACCTACTGCTCTCCTGATCTGCACATAAATATAGAACTAAAAAAAGCAAAGATCTTTTTTCCGTTAGAAAAGATGGTGGCAGCTAGCGTGACTACGAGAAGGGTGGCTCAATTTTACCTAAACCGGTGGAATTTCATCAACAGAAGTGAAAAAAGATAACAGTGTTCCGAGTAATAGCATTGGAGGAGATAGTAAAAACATCAAAATTAACTGATAAAAATAATGCGCTGGTATATATGAAGCATCCTGCGTCACACGAAGAAGAAACGATAGCATCGTTGCATAAGATAATAGATGTGCTAATCACAGATCTCAGAAAAGCAAATTTGAAAATTCAAACTAAAATCAAAAAAAGAAACCTTAAATGAGCAGATAAGTGAACTGAAGAGAAATACTAGTTTTGCAGAACTGGTAAAGTGGAAATCAAGAATGCACGTAAATGAAACAATGCACCACATGGGAAGAAACACTGAGCAAGTGTGCTCCAACAAATTTGAAGCCATTAGAAATGAAAGGGAGAACATAAACCATAGAAGTAAGGAAGTGCACATTAAAAAAAAGCTTCAAAATAGTTATGGTGTTAGGAGATTCCTTGCTCAAGTTCTCAGGAGAAGCTTGCAAACAGAGAGGTTATGATGTTCTTTGTTTCCCGGGGATAAAGTTAAACATCAGGTGGAGAAATTAAAAATGCTGGACGTGGTAGTGGTACAAACCATGGTGTTCTCGCGGAAGAAATTATGGGTGATGCAATGGATGTGGTGGCCACCGTCAAGAAATGTGCTGCAGATACGAAAATAATAGTAAGTAGGGTGCTATGGAGGAGCAACGTCAGTGCCAGAAAAGTAGATCGAATAAACAGTAAGCTAAACTGGATGTGCGAAGTAAGAAACTGTATGATGTTGGACGGAAACTGTTGGTTACTGCAAAGTGATTTTTCAAGAGACGGAGTGCATCTAAATCGCAGGGAGTTTGGAGAACTATTGTGTAGAGTTATCTCATCTCAGATGGGCAACTAAAAGCAGACAAGGTGGATGAAATGGTCAGTTTTCCTGAAGGATACCAGTACAAAGAAAGTGTGTAGTGAAAGTGAGGTAAATCCTGTACAATCCATGTTACAAACAATGTCAGAATCCCAGGTATGAAAGATAGTCTTGTGATTTTTCACCAAAACATTAGAAGCGCTAGAAATAAGAAACTGAATTTATAGGTATTTATTGATGGTAGAGATGTAGATATAGGTTTAACAGAGCATTGGTTAAAGGAAGACGAAATTGAATTTTATAGATTACCAGGTTTCTCAATAGGCAGCCATTTATTTGGGAAACAAAAATTAGGTGGGGGTTCCTGTATATTTGTTAGGGAAAATTTTGTATTATTTATAAAATTTATATTATATTATATATTATATTTGTATACAATTTATTTTATTTTTAAAATTATTATTTATATTAGGAATTAGTTTGTGATGAATCTTTTGAAATGTCATGATTGAATTAATGGAACACAAAGTAATAGTTATATGTATACCGGGTGTTCTGAAATCCATGTTACAAACTTCTAGGGCTAGTAGAGGTGACTGCGTAGACAATATTTTAAATGGGAACCCATGTCCGGAAAAGTACCGTTTCCGTGCTACACTTTACAAGGTGTCGGATTTGCCGGTGTTGTTTTGCAACCGGATAGGCAGTAAACTGACGTCAGAAGAGTTTCACGTCAAATGTGGTGTGACGTTATGTGCAGAATTAAATTAAATTTAACTCATTGCATAGGAAAATTGAATACTGTAATACCAAAGAAACAAAACAATTACATTGATCACAACAGCACTTGTGTCAACAGTAGAAAACAGAAATTTGTTTGTCTTCTGCTCCTGATATGTCCCACACTGTACTGAAACTGCTCACTACAACAGAGGCTCGATGTGAAGACCACCAACGTCATTGTACACATTGTTCCGATGAATCAGGTTCTGATACACTCGTTCCATCACTCCAGGTGTACCGCTAATCTCTTGTGCAGTGGACATAGCGTGTGCGAGCAGTTCTTCCTGGGTCTCTACAGGAGTCTCGTACACCAAATTCTTCACGCGACCCTATAGGAAATAGTCCAATGGCGTTAAATCCGGCAATCATGGGGGTCATGCATTAGGACCACCTAGGCCTATCCATCCTTGCCCAAATCTTCGGCCAAGATGTTCCCAAACGTTAAGTGTAAAGTGCGGCAGTGCACGATCATGCTGAAACCACAGTTCCTGCGTTACATTCAGTGGCATGGCATCCAACAACAGGGGCAATACGTTCCGTAGAAAGATCAAGTACGAAACACCCGTTAATCTGGCAGGAAAAATGTATGGCCCGATCACATGACCGTGTACAATACCTGCCCAGACAATGACAGAAAATCTGTTGGAATCCCCTGAACATGCATCGCTTGTGGATTTTCATCTGCCAGACATGGCTGTTCCGAGAATTGAGAATACACTCCCTCGAGAATTGACATTCATCGGTGGACAGAACTCTTTGTGGAAATTGGGGCTCATCAATGCACTTGCAGAAACCACGTGCAGAAGTTAATACCTACAAAATCTGCTGGTTGCAAAGCCTGTACCCTTTGGGGCTCATAAGGATGCAGTTGTTGCTCGCGAAGAACTGTCCACAAGATGGTGTTAGAAGTATCCATCGCATGTGCAATACTTCGCGTACTTGTTCATGGGTCCTCTTCAACGTAATGTAGTACAGCTTCTTCAAATTCGGGGATGCGGTGTCTTCTTGGAGCACCACAGTCCTTCCTATTGACGGTGAAAGTGTCTCGTTCTCGGAGCCGTTGCACCATTCTGGCAAAAAGGGTATGTGATGGAGTCATGCGTTGTGGATAACACTCTTGATACAACCAATGAGCTGCTCTTCCATTTGCTTCCATGGCGCCATACACTAACACCATGTCCGTGTATTCTTCAACCATGTGCATCGGAGCTGCACAGGCATGTAAATGGGACTCCAGACATGACAACACAGCATGGGAAATGTCACGTGACATCAGGTGATCGCCTTACGTCATGTACTGTCTATCAGGTTGCATATCAAGATCGGCAAATCTGATACCTTGTAATGGTTATAGCACGGAAATGGTTCGTTTCCGGCCATGGGTTCCTATTTAAAATATTGTCTACTCAGTCTTCTCTACTAGCCCTAGAAGTTTGTAACATGAATTTCAGAACACCCGGTATATAGAAATCCTAGTAGTACAATGAATTAGCTAATTAGTAAGTTAGAAATATGAGAGAGAAAATGTAAAAATATATTAATAATAGGTAATTTAAATGTAAATTTTTTAACAGAGAATTCAAACAAAAAAGACTTAATAGAGTTACTTGATTCCCATGCCATGAAAGCAGTGGTAGATACTGCTACTCAGGTTTCCACCACTAGTCAAACTTCAACTGATCAAATAATTTTAAGCTCAAATATTTTAGAATATAAGTTAGAAATTATTGATAGTGTATTATCTGATCATAATGGCCAAAAGCTCACAATAAACAAGTTTACCAAAGTGAATGCTAAAAAGAATCAAAATATTTACCAATATAAAAGATGTTGAGTGCTGAAAATGTACATTATCTTAACCACCTACTTGGCAAAGAAGATTGGGAAAATATTTTTTCTTTATAGGAGGTAACTGCAGCTACTTTTTCCCTTATAAATACATTTAATCACTATGTCAACATTGCATTGCCACTAAAAAAGGTTAATTTGAACAAAAAACATAGTGCACAGCGGATGACAAAAGGTATACATACGTCTAGCGAAAGACATTTCTTAAGCAAACTCATAAAGGAAACAGAACCAACAGAATCATTTAGACAATACTTTTTGGAATATAAACAAATATATAACAAGGTTATTAGAAATGCAAAACGACTATATAATGACAAACAAATAGCAAACTCAACAAACAATTCAAAAACTTTTAATTTAAAAGGTGAGTTAATTAATAACACTGAACAACACTTACAACATATTTTTCCGGGACGCGTTTCGAAGGTTAACTTTCCTCCATTATCAACCGGACAATAACTGGGTTTCCATGGTGTTTCATGGTGCGGATGGTGATGCTGCTTCTGATGTTTCTTCTGGTGACGGTTCAATGAACTTACTGAAAATGTCTCTCTGAGGAATGTCGAAATTAAATACTCGGTTTCTATTTTTTAAAATAAAGATTTGTTCCCATGTGGACAGTTCTTGTTTTCCGGTTATGTGTTTGAGAAGTTTCGGTTCTAGCTTTATGTCATGATTTTTTGTCCAAAAGTGAAATGCAACTGCTGATTTTTCTAATTGTTTACTCTTAATGTTTCTAACCTGTTCCTTGGATCTAATTTCTAAATTTCTTTTGGTTTTTCCTATGTATATTTCATTACAATCACTGCATTCAATTTGGTATATGCCAGATGTTTTGTTAGGTGGAATAGCATCTTTGATGTTTGAAAGTAGTAGGTTTTTTATGGAGTAATGGTTTACTGGTGCTAGCTGAATGTTGTATTCCTTGAACACTTTTTTAAATTTATCAAAGGCCCATGGATGATATGTGAATTTTTTGAATATCATTTTTGTTTTTATGCTGTGAGAGTTGTAGTTTCTTTTAATAATTTTTTCTTTTCTGCTCGTTTTACCTTTTTATCTACTAATTCTTTGGGGAAGCCGTTTTTTTGTGCTATTTCAATTATTTTGTAACATTCTGTTTTATATTCTTCTGCTGAAAGAGGGATGTTCACCAATCTATGTGTTAAACTATTGAAAATTGCTTGTTTGTGGCTTCTTGGATTGTAACTATTAGCTTTTATGTAGTTGTCTGTCTGCGTTGGTTTTCTGTGAATACCAAAATTTATTCTATCCTTGTTTTTGATTAATTTTAGATCTAAAAATGGTAATTTATTATCTTTTTCTACTTCCACTGTGAAATTTATCCGGTTGATAATGGAGGAAAGTTAACCTTCGAAACGCGCCCCGGAAAAATATGTTGTAAGTGTTGTTCAGTGTAATTAATTAACTCACCTTTTAAATTAAATTAATTACAACAACACTGTTTTCAAACTTCTATGAAAGGAAGATAAAATCAAAAACTGCCTGGAATATTATCAATCAAGAAATGCAAATGCAAAAGAAAGATATCCAAACTATAACCTTAAAGATGAGAATCGAACAGTATCAAACCCTACAGAGATAGCAAAAATGTTTAATACTTATTTTGCAGAAGTATCAAAAGCTTTAATAAATCAATCTTCAGTACAAACACAAACATATATTAGACAGAAAAAATTCTTATCCTACTATTTTCTTAGTGCCTGTATCAGAAGATGAATTAACATCTATAATAAAAAGCATGAAAAATAAAAAATCCTATGGGTTAGATGGCTGCTCCAACTTCTTGATAAAAGCATGTGCAAATCACTTACTAAAACCAGTCTATTATGTAATAAATCTATCTATAAGGGAAGGGTGTTTTCCAGAATGTCTTAAGGTTGCAAAAGTAAAACCATTATTTAAAAAGGGACTAAAAACCAAAACAAAAAAGCTACAGGCCTATTTCTCTCTTATCTGCATTCTCTAAAGTACTAGAAAAAATTATATACAACAGAATTATAAACTTTATTTCAAAATTAAATATTCTTTCACTATGTCAACACAGTTTTCAAAAGGGCAAATCCACCAATACAGCACTGATTCAATTTTGTGATGATATCTACAAAAGATTAGATGATTCAGAACAGTGTGTATGATAAATTAAGTAAAAATTGAAGCTATTAACAGTGAAGCAACAAGATTCTAAAATAAGAACAAATTAGAAACTAAAAACTTCACTTATCTTAGTATGTTGATATCCTTTTTCTATTTAACTGACCCAGGGGTTTCAAGCTATATCCAGCTCATTCTCAAAGTCATATAAACAAAATCGTTGCCAAGCTACAATCTTTTATTTTTGTGAAAAACAATTATTCATATTCAATTTTTTATTTACCAATCTCTGAAAACAAAAATTTAAAAATACAATCCATAGAGGGCAATTCAAAGTTCATGACATGGTTCCTGTTTTTTAAAATAAAAATTTTTTCCCAAACCATTAAATCTATCGGATTACTTAACTGTTTTAATAATTTAACCTCTGAATTAATTTCATGATTAAATGACCAAAAATGATCTGCCACAGCTGATTTATCAGTTTGTTTATATTTAATATTTCTAAAATGTTCTTTCATTCTGGTTTCTAGATGACGTTTAGTTTTACCAATATAAACTTTATCACAATCTAAACAGCTAAATTGATAAATGCCAGATTTTTTATAATTTGGTATTTTATCTTTTTTTGAAAAATTAAGTAAATTTTGTATATTAAATTTATTTTGAGGGACCAAATTTATTCCATATTCTTTAAAAATCCTTGTAAATTTTTTATTAGCCCATGGATGGTAAGTAAACTTTTTAAAAATATAATTATCTTTTATTTTTTTAAGGGTTGAAACTTCTTTGACAGCTTTTTGATATTTAAATTCCCCTATCCTTTTATGTATAAAATCTGTATTAAAACCATTAATTACTGCAGTGTTAATAATATGTTTATATTCTATATCAAATTCATCTTTATTAAGGGGTATATTTATTAATCTATAAATTAAACTATTAAAAACAGCAAATTTATGTGCAAAAGGATTAAAACTTTTATATTTTATGTAATTATCAATGTGAGTAGATTTTCTGTAAATATCAAATTTCAATTTATTTTTATGTCTTTTAATTTTTAAGTCCAAAAATGAAAGGAATCCATTATTCTCAGTTTCCAAAGTGAATTGTATAGCTTTATCTTGTAAATTTAAAAGTTTTAAAGCATCATTTATCTGTTTATTAGGGACAACAGCAAAAATATCATCCACATATCTATGCCATATTTTAAAAATTAAAGGGAATGATTTTGTAATTTGAGTTTCAAAAAAACTCATGAAAAGATTAGCAAGAAATGGCGAAAGTGGACTACCCATTGCCAAGCCAGAAGTTTGTTGAAAAAAATTACCATTAAAACTAAAGAAATTTTGATCTAAACAAAGATTTGTAAGTTTTACAAAATCATCTACTAAGTCTTTATCTAATTCTAAAGAATTTAACCATTTTTTTAAAAAAATCAAAAGCTTTTTTCTAGGAATGCTAGGAAATAAAGAAACTACATCAAAAGAAACTAATTTATCATTTTCAGATAATTTTAGGTTATTAATCTTTTTTACTAGTTCAAAAGAATTTTTAATACTTAAACTCTCAAATGTTTCAAAATTACTAAATTTTTTGGTTAACCATTTAGCTAAATTATATGTAGGTGAATTAATTGAATTTATTATGGGTCTCATTTTATTTCCTGGTTTATGTATTTTTGGAAGTGCATATAACCTGGGTAAAACAGGATTATTGACTTTTAAAATACTTTTTTCTTTTTTAGGTATCATTTTTAATTCATTGAGAGTTTTATTAAAAGTTAAAATACATAATTTTAAAGGATCATTATCAATTTTTAAATAATCTTTACTTTCAAGCAAAAGTTCTACTCTATTAATATAATCAGCTTGATCTAAAATTACAATTTTGTTGCCTTTGTCGGCTTTAGTATAAATTACATCCTTTTCTTTCAATGATTTAATAACCTGATTATTATAATTACTTTTAGGATGATTTTTATTTATATCTTTCAAAATTTTAGTGCATCTCACTTTAATCAAAGATTTATTAATGTCATTTAAATCTTGACTGGCAATTTCAATATCTGCAACAAAATCATCTATGTTTTTTGAAAAACTTACACAAGTTTTCATACCTTTGTTTAGAAAATTTATTTCTTTCTCGTTAAAGTTACAATTTGATAAATTAATTACATTATTTTTTCGATTATTTGGTTCATTTATATTCAATTTCTGTTGTTTTTGGCACAATCTATTTAACTTATTTTTTAACCTATTAGTTTTTCTTTTCATGCTAAAATTTAGATACTCAAACAATTTTGATTCAAAATTAACCCAAATTAAGTTTCCTAAAATACTTGTTAATTTTAAATGTAAGTTATATAAACTAAGTTCAATATTACTTAATTTTTTAAAATGCAAATTTCTTTCAACCTCAATAACTTTCTTTTCTGCTGACTTTTGATGAATACTATTATTATCTAGTTTAACAATTCTTCTAACAAAAACAGGGGTTACTTTTCTTTTTAAACATTCAAAAACCTAATGTCTGCAAGAGTATGTCTCTTTTTCTCTTGTAATTTTAAATATGATTTAATTTGATATTTAGTTCCATATAATTTTAAATTAAACAAATGACTATTAAATTCTAAATTACTATCCATCATAGTTAAAATGGTAATTGTAGCCTTGATCTATCAATGGCATTCGAACTCGCAATCGCATAATTCTACTTTGTGAACTAAGCGACTGTGGAATAAGAGGTGTAGTACAAAACTGGTTCAGTTCCTACCTAAAAAACAGAAGACAAGTAGTGGAAATATATTATTAAATGATTGCACAAAGGAAGTGAAATCTTTTTTATCAGATGACCACACAATTGATTGCCCAGTTCCACAAGGTTCAGTTTTAGGCCCATTATTGTTTCTTTTATATATAAATGATCTTGTTGATAATCAAAATAACAGTATAAAATACTTATTATTTGCACATGATACCAGCATACTAACATCAGGGGAAAATGATGACACAATAAAAATAGATATAAATGCAGTCACATGACACACAGCTTCTTGGTTTAAAGAAAATAATCTATGTCTAAATAAGGAGAAGTGTTTAACTGTAGGTTTTCATCACATAAAGAAAACATTAAACTTTCCTACCATACAGCTAGAAGGAACAAAGGTAAAATATTCAAATAAGTCAAAATTTTTAGGAATAGGTATTGATGAAAGTCTCAGTTGGAAACCTCATATTAATGAATTAATTAAAAAACTGGGTCAAACCTGTTTCCAAATTAACATTTTGAAACACTCGGTGAGTAAAAATACTCTTAGGGTCATGTATTTCTCCAAATTTCACTCCCTAATTTCATATGGAATATCCTTGTGGGGAAATAGCGAAGCTATTAAAATATTCAAATTACAAAAAAGGGTCATTAGAATTATTCTCAGTTTACCTTCTATTGTCAGTTGCAATTCTTTAAACAACCAAAAATTTTGCCATTACCCTGTATATACTTATATGAAACAATGGTACTAATGCAAACACACATCAAAGATTTTACCACAAATTCTGAAATTCACTGTCATAACACAAGAGATAAAGCAAAATTACATATAACCCCACATAACAAAAAATGTTTGAAAATAGTTTTTACTATAGAGGCATTACATTTTACAACAAATTACCTATTGAAATAAAAAATATAAATTCCATTCACTGTTTCAAAAAACATATCAAGCAATTTTTAATTGAAAAATGTTATTACTCAACTGATGAGTATTTGCATAAATAAAATATTCACTTGTGTTTATGAACAATGTATAAGTATAACATGTATAGTATAATTTTTAAGTAATTTTTTTTACCTTTTATAATATTTTAATTGAACTTTTAAAATACTGGACGAATCCACAACATGTATATGTTAAATCGGATAAATAAAATTGAATTGAATAAACGATAAGTGAAGCCTATAGTCTCTATATGTATATTTGTTATATTAGTAGACAGTTCATAGGGGTTAAAAATATATGCTTTTACCTCAGGGGTCTCCGTCTAGGGGATATGTGAATAGCAACCACAAGGTACCCAAGCTGAACAGAACATTACTTCCACTTACTGGTGTTTTGCTCCTCACTGTAACTTTTCTATCTGACCTTATCTTGGTCATCTCTTGTTCTCTTCTGACCCCGATGCTATTAGGGTTCCCGAGGGCTAGGGAGTCTTTATTTTTCCAACCTCTCCATTTCTTTAATTTCTCTACAAAGTCTTAACCCCAACATGCTGACCTGTCATGGCATGTAATACGTCCTCTGATTGGTAATCAGAGGATATGGTCGGTGAATTTATTTTGATAATTCTCCCGGTCAGATCGGTGAGACCCGTAAACCAACGACAGGTGTGGTCCTCCAGACATTCTGGGGGTTGTGAGAGAGCGATGTGACTGCCAAAACATAAAAATATGGTGCTCTCTAAAAAACGGTTACCATTACTGCTATTGCTCTGTTCAATATTATTGGAGAGCAAGAGGATTAATGACTTCATTGTCAGAAATCCAGCATTAGCTAACAAAAACAACAACATTCTGTCTGTAATTTTGTTACAATAGTGTAGTGGTGGTTGCACATCAAAGGAGATCCAAGGTCAGCTAGCTCACACCACTATGTTACTATGCAACATGCAGCAATGTCAGCTAAGAACAAACGCCATATCCACAGTTCTATAATCACCATCATGAATGAAGATGGTTGCACAGAAGTCAAATATTCAACAACATCACAGTCATGTCTTTTCTAGCTAATCAGGTGTAGTCTGTTTCAGAGCATGTGTAAGAATACTTTCCTACAGTTTAACAGTGAAATTAAATAATTCTGAGCAGTAAGTCCACTTCATTGTGTGATAGTAAGTTTGTTAAGAGTTTGGGCGATGGCAGAAGCAAGAAAACGTTTCGTTATTCACAGTCAAACCAGAGAAACAATGTATAATGTGTACAAATACTTCCTAAGAAAGATGGGAAACAGTTACATTTCCCCTCTTTCCCCTACATGTGTGTTTTATGTCATTTACTGCCATTGTCCTGACGGCGACTCTAGAAGCTTTGCAAAGCGTTGCTTTCCAGAAAAATGCCAGTACCTTATTCTCCGCTGTATAAGAAAGTTGACACAGAGGAATCAGTTTCAGTCAATTTCAATGAGGGAGTAGAATTGAGGCATTCCTGTCCAGAAGGGCAAACTAAACAAATGCATGTTTTGAAAAAAGTGTCATTTTAATTTGCTGCCCACTTTTCAAACCAAACTGATTTGATTTGTCTCTGGCTATTTTTCATAGAATATTAAGGTGACCTTAACTACATTCATGTACCAAAATGTTCACTGTTACCCATCAAGGCAAACACTTAAATAAACATAAAAGGACTCATCTGTCAAGTTTGTCCTTCTGGTTGGGAATGCCTTAATTGTCAAAGCGAGTTATGTACAGTTGAACAATGTTTGTGTCAACGTTACGATTGAACAAAACAGTTGAGAGTTGTGACTCAGTTTTAGAAGAAATAAAGTAACATTAAAAGGTACCTGGACTTGTCATCTGTCACTATACAGCTGAACCTGTTTTATACGTAACCCAGTTCTAAGTAATTCATATTTACACATACATTTTTGTAGGTACCAGGAAGATGTAATTTAGAAACTGTTAATAGAACCTTATTTATGCTATTACATTTATACATAATTTGCTGTTATACATATTAAATTTCAGTGAAATACAACTGAGTTTTAAGTATTTATAAGCATATGGCATATGCTATTTTAAAAGAAACTGGAGGAGCATTTTGCTTATCTATTTTGACAAAGATGCAAGCTGAGTGGGTGGCTTTTGAAAGTGGAAACAAAGACAAAGACTTTGCTGGTAGAGACAGTGGCTTTCGCCACGACAATGTAGCAACAAACAAAAAGTAAAGATAAAAATTTTCAGGTCTGTTTTTATTGTTTAACAACGGTTTTGTCTTTTAGCTTTCAATTGCTTTTAATCAGCCATGGAAAACAGAAAAAGGAAATGTTGTGCACTAGATCAGAAAGTAAAGTTCAATCGAGAGGTGGAACTTAATCCAAACAAAACCAAAATTTCTTCAGACTTAGGAATTACTTATAGTATGCTACATACAGCCAGCAGTAACAAAATGGGGTGTAAGCATTTAATGCAATAAAAGTTGTTGTTGTTAGCTAATGCTGGATTTCTGACAATGAAGTCTTAATCCTCATGCCCTCCAATATTTTTCACAATGCGATACAAGTGAAACAAGCCAAATTAACTGATTTTTTTAAAGGAGGACCAAGTTCGAAATAATGTTTTCTTCGTATATATCTTTGTTGTTTGTAAAATGTTACACATTTAGGCCCACTGTATTGCTTTTTTTAAGTATGATGGTAGTTTCTCAGGCTAACAGCCAGGTCAAATTTGGGTAACTGCTCAAGCTTTCAGCGACTAACTGATGCCATCCTCAGGGGAACTGAAGCTAAACTACTGATATCACAATATTTATACCTAGCCAGCGGCAGATAAGATCCACCTACTTTCTTCCCATTGGTTATGCTCCAGCTGATGGAAACACCCTGAATGACGTCCATGTTTTGCTGGTTAGAAGGCCTTCATCCCTGTTAAAATTGTTGTAAACATTCAGTTTACTCTGCAGATATCAGCAGAGTTAGTCGCTGAAAGCTTGGGCAGTAACCCAAATTTGACCTTGCTGTTAGCCCGAGAAACTATCATCAATAATCAATGCTGGGAAAGCTTCAAATCACTAAAAAAATATACATTATCACTGTCTCATTTGTAAGGAATTTTCCTCTTCCCCTTGATATACATATAAATCAGGTTCAACTGTATTATGCAGTAAAATTTAGTACTTTGTCATGTCTGGGAGGAAACCTGTAACATTTTGGGTCTGTCCACAAACCAGTCAATTGCCTCCTTTGCTATAGTCATAAAAGGCATCCCCTCATATGTTTTATGGACAAAATTATCAAGTATAAGGACATCACCACCAATTGAATGTTTGCAGCTGCTGGGTGCTGACATTTTCTACCTTACAAGATTTTACATCAGGTTAGGAAAGTCGTGAAGAAAATGTGCTAGGACCTGTTACACGAGAGTTTGGGGGCTGCAACTTTTTTATTTTTGGAATCTTCTTTTTTGTGATTAAAATGGAAGGTGTAATTAAAATAGAAAAATAAAACACTAAACAAAATGTACATTTTGGAAAATGTATATAAAATGATTACAAAAAAGCTTAAGTTGATATGGTAACAGCAGCCACTTTATTTTACCATGATGGGTTTGCGTACCATCCCCGTGTTCTTGTAGCTTTCTTCTCCTCCTTTTCTGAAGCTGCATGGCTGGGTTTGCTTAAACTTAACTCAGCTGCTTTCAGAGTTACTGTTTCTTCCTCTTCACTGTCTTCACTCAGTACTGAAAGACAAAAATGGGCACGCGTGAAATAAAATACATTACCATTATACACTAAGATAAATTATTTACAATTACTGTTCTGACACTGCATTTTAATGGGTGTGCTGGACATATAGTGAGACAGTAATAACAGCCATATTGTAAATTATTATAAATTCTGTCTTCGTTAGCTCATGTCATTATTCTGTGAGACAGAATTTTAGAAGACCCCAAAAGAAAATCGTTTATGTGAATATTTGTTAAAAGTGTAATTTGTTTTTTGATATTGGTATGAGTTGGTTAAATGGCGAAAACGTGTTGCAAATGCTCATTGTTACGAACAACTAAGTTAGTTTAAAGACGTCATAAATATTTCCATATTTGATTTTAATATATATATTAAAATATTAGAATTATATGTGTTCCATAATAAAAGTAGGGGAGGATGGTTAGGGATCGCTTCCCTAATCAGAAAGAACTATTTGATGGACGCATACGTGGATGTATACGAAAAAGGTGGTGTCACGTGAGGACGCCATAATCTGCCCATTCGCGTGTGTGTAATCAAGACATAAGGACGTATTGGTGTGGCGTGTGAATATAGAACTTTCACCAGACTTTCATCAAGCATTAGTTCCACTAAATGAAAAAGTGGGAACGTTTTAAATCATTTAGAATGGTGCTAAGAGGAATTATTTAATGTAAAATATCGATAAAGTGTTAATAAAATAATACATTGTGGTGAAGAAACATCGTGTGATTTTTCATTCCATCCGTTACCACGTCCTGAGATTACAAAGATCTCAATAGCACAAAGACACAACGCTATTAATAATTACAAAAACCGCACCATCTGTTAAAGTTGAATATTGGGTTGTTTACTATAAAATTGTAATATTGTAAAGTGAGCCTGCGTATGATTACAAATATAATAAAATTATACGAGTACAAAGATGTCAGAATATTAGGTGACGATGAAACATTCCAACAAATTTTGATTCAAATCAAATATAGATGCAAAAAACTAATTGGCAGAGTCAAATGATATGTAAGTACTGAACCAATCAAATCATCAGCTAGAATAGACGCTTACGTAAGAGGGATGCATAGTGATACAGTATCTCGGCATCGCTTGGCCCCTATACTCCAAGCTAGTAAGATGTGTGCTGCGAGTTGTTATGAAATGTATAAAGACACACAGACAAAGGGCATCTAATAGTTATAATATGTGTATGTTTATTTAACAAAGTGTTGATTTGTTCAATATATTTGAAACAGTGAATTTTATTTGTGTGCTATTTAAAGTTTCCTTCGTTTGTCCCATAACCTGTAAGAAACACTAAGCTAACCTGGGTTAAAACCTGCAAGTCGTTCAAAGCACAAAACCCTGTATCTCCAAAGCAACACACACAAAATATATATAGTTTATGCATCATGGGAAGCAGCAACTTCTAGCATCATTTGAGGAGCATCGGGAACGCTACATAAGTGGAACCAGCTTTGGAGTGAGCTAACCAGCTACATAGTGGCGTTTCAACATGGAGCCATCCAAATTGCTACAATAACTTGAATCAATCTAGAGTAGGAGACACTGGATGAACACTATTCAATATCTTTTTCTTCACACCGGCAGCAATAATTATGATGATGATGATGATGGTAATTAAAATTACAGAGGAATTTCATTACTATCAATCCCATACAAAATTCTGTCTCAATGTCTGCTTGACAGAGCACAACAGGAATTAAAACCGAATATTGAAGAATATAGCAGGATTTAGACCTGGCAGATCATGTCCAGAACAAATACTAAACGTTAAGCTGAACCTTAGACATCAAAGAATTTGTAGCAACAATTTAGTGTGTACATTTGTTGACTTTAAACAAGTTTACAATTCAGCGGAGTGAGAATTGTTATTTGAAATACTGAAAGAAGAAGGTTTAGACTGTAAAACTCTGCACCTCATTAGAGAGATACTAACTGATACTTAAGTTAAAATTAAATCCATAGGGAAAATTTCTGAATCCTTCGGAGTTAAAACGGAGTAAGGAAAGGAGATGGACTTTCTCCACTACTTTTTAATTGTGTTCTGCAAAAAGTAATGCAAGAATTGTGTAAACAAAAAGTAATTTAAAACATTGATCAACTTATCATATTAGGCAGAGGAAAATTAAAAGTAGATTGTCTAGCATATGCAGGAAATCTAGCAATTTTAACTCGTGATGTAGTAATAGCTCAAAAGCAGATAAAAGAAATTGGAGATACTTGGTCTGCAGATATCTTTCGAAAAAACTGGACACATGTCATATAACAAACAAGCAGCAAAATATAGAAACCAAATATGGAAAAATTAAACAAGTTACACAATTCAAATACTTTGGTGAAATAATTGAAGAAAATGGAACCGAAACTAAAGCAAACCAAAACAGATGCCTAAAAATGGAAACAGCATATCGGCTTACTCAAAAGATCTACAATAAAAAATCTGATGTGTTACACTCGCATGACTTTCTCTACTCTTGTACTAATCATTCTTAAAAACTCTTATTACTATATCTTCTTTGTGTTAGTTAAGATAAACATTTGAAGAAATTATCTTATTGCTTATTTCCTTGTAGGTACAAGGGGAATATGGGAATACAGCAGGCTTTGAGTGACAGACAAATCTTTTAAAGGTTTGTGATTCTGTTCTCTTTGCATGGCTAACATATAAAAAAAGAACAACGATGTTGCATTTAATGAAAGTTTAAGGTTTTCTGAAACTGACACAAATAACAAGGAATATCTCTGAAATGGTTCACTTTACAAAAAAATTTATTTGGACATAAACTGTGTGTTTTACCAAGATCTACATATTTTGTATAGTAAGATTTGGTCTATCGTTTACAGTTTAAGAATTATTCAAAAGTCATCCAGAGTAAACAGAATTACATAGGCTATAGCCAGAAAATTAAAAACATACCTTTCATTTGTCATAAAAATATCTTAAACATGTCAAGTTAATCAAAATCGTTAAGAGCCATTTTCAAGAAACTCAAAATTTTCCGGGTAACGGGTAGTTTAGGGTGGAGCAATTATCTTCTAAATATTTGTCGCATCCTTGAAAGATGTTAAACTTAAATACCAGCTTTGGTTTTTAACTGACTTTTTGTTTTTGAGTTATGCTGACCACAGACTGAAACACACATGGACTTATCTCTAAAAATGTTTTTTTTTTTTTTTATTCAGGGGGCCTAAAAATGTATATTTCCAGTGAAATCTCAAGATCAAATTTTTGGGTGGAATACAATACTTCCTCTACTTATTATACATAATAGAGAAAGTAAAAATGTATAAGTATACAAAATTAAAGCACTGTAACACAGCAAGTAAATAGCACAATATTTTTAGGAATTACTGTAGATAAAAAATCTAAACTACAATGAACATATTGACAATCTTTGTAAGAAACTAAACTCTCAACTTTATTTACATAGAAAGTTAACAACCCATATAGATGATGAGTTACTAAAATCAGTTTACTATGGAATGATTCACTCGCTCATTGAATATGGGATTGAAATACTATACCAGCTTACCAGCTTTGGTTTTTAACTGACTTTTTGTTTTTGAGTTATGCTGACCACAGACTGAAACACACATGGACTTATCTCTAAAAATGCTTTTTTTTTTTTTTTTATTCAGGGGGCCTAAAAATGTATATTTCCAGTGAAATCTCGAGATCAAATTTTTGGGTGGAATACAATACTTCCTCTACTTATTATACATAATAGAGAAAGTAAAAATGTATAAGTATACAAAATTAAAGCACTGTAACACAGCAAGTAAATAGCACAATATTTTTAGGAATTACTGTAGATAAAAAATCTAAACTACAATGAACATATTGACAATCTTTGTAAGAAACTAAACTCTCAACTTTATTTACATAGAAAGTTAACAACCCATATAGATGATGAGTTACTAAAATCAGTTTACTATGGAATGATTCACTCGCTCATTGAATATGGGATTGAAATCTAGGGGGGGACATCTATAACTAATTTAAATAGAGTATTGATAATACAAAAAAATGCCTAAGGTGTACATATATATATATATATATATATATATATATATATATATATATATATATATATATATATATATATATATATATAATTTAAAAAATTGTCACGCTGTTAGAGAAGTGTTTAAAAAGGAACGTATCTTAACAGCAGTATCATTATATGTTTATAAGGTTATATTATTAGTTAAAAGGGTGGACAACAAAACTAGTCAAAATAAAGAACATTATGCTTATAATACCAGGGATATAAAAAACTATCATAGAGTATGCATAGCAAAAGTTGCAACAAGCAGAGTCCTTACATCAGAGGTGCTGTACTATTTAATAAACTTCCTGAAAGCATCAAATCTACTCAAGGGAATTCCTTTAAGAACAAGTTAAAAAACTAATATGTAAAAGCCTGTGTAGAATTGAAGAATTTGTAGGTCGAGCTTAGTGTGATATTTCATACATGTGCAAATAAATATAGAAGCAGTGCTAGCGTAAATGATCTTGGACTCTTGCAAATAACTGTAGATTGTGCACAGTGTAAGCGATCTCGTACATTTGTAAATAATAAATATATACTCATTGGAAATGTAAGTACTTAATTAAGATTGAGAGGTAGAACTGGAACTTAAAAATTCAATGCCACAACTGGGATTTGAACCACAGACCTTCCGCTTACCAGGCGGACGCTCTAACCACTGAGCTATTGTGACAAACTGCCAGAATGGCATTAAATTCTCAAACCAGTTCGTAATTAAGAATTACTATTTGTATAAAAAATCAAGACAAATTTGTGAGTAAATTAGAAACTATTTGTAAAGTGAATTCTGACAAAGCGTGAAACATGTGTACATTGTTTGGTATTATCCTTGAATTTTGTATAGCTTTTTCAAAGGTTTGAACACAAGTGGTTAGCCAAACAAATATGCAATTAAACCAAATAATCCAACCGTGCCTAGACTCTATGGTTTACCCAAAATACACAAGCCAGACATCACCATGAGACCTATAATTAGCAGTATAGATTCACCAACTTACAAACTAGCAAAATGGCTATCTAATAAATTTAATTCATTTCCTAAATTCGAAAGTTTAAGCATAAGAAACAGTTATGAACTAATAGAACACATCAAAGACTTCAAATTAACAGAAGAGGACACCCTTGTCTCCTTTGACATAAAGTCACTATTTCCCAGTATACCAATAGAAAAACTCCCATCACTTATCAAAAATTGGCTCAAATCACTTGGAATGTCATCGTCAGAAATTGCAGAATACATAGAACTCACCAAATTATGCACAGAACAAAATTTCTTCCAGTTCCAAACAAAGTATTTCCGTCAAACTTCAGGTTTAGCCATGGGCAACCCTCTCTCGCCATTCTTAGCGGATATTTACATGAGTTCATTGGAAATAAGGATCACAAAAGGTTTCCCGTGGATGTTCAAATTCTGGCAGCGATACGTAGATGACATATTTGCAATAGTTCCAAAAAGACACATCAGTGACGCATTAAAACTTCTGAACATACAGGACAAAAGTATAAATTTCACAGTGGAAGTAGAAAAAGATAATAAATTACCATTTTTAGATCTAAAATTAATCAAAAACAAGGATAGAATAAATTTTGGTATTCACAGAAAACCAACGCAGACAGACAACTACATAAAAGCTAATAGTTACAATCCAAGAAGCCACAAACAAGCAATTTTCAATAGTTTAACACATAGACTGGTGAACATCCCTCTTTCAGCAGAAGAATATAAAACAGAATATTACAAAATAATTGAAATAGCACAAAAAAACGGCTTCCCCAAAGAATTAGTAGATAAAAAGGTAAAACGAGCAGAAAAGAAAAAATTATTAAAAGAAACTACAACTCTCACAGCAGCAAAAACAAAAATGATATTCAAAAAATTCACATATCATCCATGGGCCTTTGATAAATTTAAAAAAGTGTTCAAGGAATACAACATTCAGCTAGCACCAGTAAACCATTACTCCATAAAAAACCTACTACTTTCAAACATCAAAGATGCTATTCCACCTAACAAAAAATCTGGCATATACCAAATTGAATGCAGTGATTGTAATGAAATATACATAGGAAAAACCAAAAGAAATTTAGAAATCAGATCCAAGGAACACGTTAGAAACATTAAGAGTAAACAATTAGAAAAATCAGCAGTTGCATTTCACTTTTGGACAAAAAATCATGACATAAAGCTAGAACCGAAACTTCTCAAACACATAACCGGAAAACAAGAACTGTCCACATGGGAACAAATCTTTATTTTAAAAAACAGAAACCGAGTATTTAATTTCGACATTCCTCAGAGTGACATTTTCAGTAAATTCATTGAACCGTTACCAGAAGAAACATCAGAAGAAGCATCACCATCCGCACCATGAAACACCATGGAAACCCAGTTATTGTCCGGTTGATAATGGAGGAAAGTAAACCTTCGAAATGCGTCCCAGAAAAATATGTTGTAAGTGTTGTTCAGTGTTATTAACTCACCTTTTAAATTAAAAAGAAACTTATAAATGTTGAAAATATAGTAAAAAAAGAATGGAAACTTGTAAGAAAAGTTTTAGATCCACAAATCGTAGGTGAAGAATATAGACTCAAAAGTAAAAAGGAAATACAAATATATACTGACATTTATGGTGGTATTAGAAAATGTAGATTAAAATTTTATGAGCATATTAAACAAAGGAATTCAAATAGGCTCATAAAACAATATTGGAATTTTTTGAAAATAGATGTAAAGCACAAGTAGATACCATGAAGAGGATTGGGTGTGAAAAATGACGTAAAATTGGCAGGAATTACTCAAGAAGACATAAACAGAGATAAATTTAGAATCTTTTTTTTTTTTTACCCTCCCCTGATGTAGGACTTACAAGTCAGCCTACGGTCAGATGCCTGTCGGGGAGCACAGGAACCTCTGGACTGGACAGAGTGAAGACCTGGAAGTGGATGGTTAGCCAAGCACCAGGTATGATAGTGAGGAAGAGGATGATATGAAATGCAGGTGAAATCGATGATTGGAAATGAGTGGCAGGGGAAACTGGAGAAAACCCACCCAGACGCTGCTTCATCCACCACAAGTACCACATGCAGGTCCCTGAGATAGAACCTGGGCTACCTAGGTGGTAGGCAAACGGTCTAACCACTTGGCCACGGCGCCGTCCATAACTTTAGAATCAAGGTGCATAAATGGCAAGTTGATCAAGAGGACAAACCAAAGAAAAATACTGGAACAACATGGACAAATGAGAGAAAGAAAGCCCACAGTCTAAGAATGAAAGAATTATGGACTCAAAGGAGAACTACGAAATATCTCTAAGTACTTTGCATAGTCCTAGATGGGTTCACTCGCAATTTAAACAAAAAATAGTGTTATTATTTATTTATGCCAACAAACTTACTGTTGGTGTTTTTAAACACACAAGCCGTGTGTGGGCAAAGTTTAAGAGGTAGAACCGGAACTTAAAAATTCAATGCCACAACTGGGATTTGAACCACAGACCTTCCGCTTGCCGGGCGGACGCTCTACCACTGAGCTATTGTGACAAACTGCCAGAATGGCATTAAATTCTCAAGCCAGTTCGTATTTTTCCTGGTAAACCACAAAGGCAGTCTCACATCAGAGACAATTACCCCAATGGTGACTTACTATTGCAAGTACTTTATATCCCAGGATTAAATAACCTTCACATGGTAATTATTATTTATTTATGCCAACAAACTTACTGTTGTCCGGTTCTACCTCTTAAAAAATAGTGTGCCACCAACTGTAGTGCAAAATATAGGACTGTCAGGGCTAAGCTACTTCATACCACATACCAGGCTGGCAAAAAAACAAAGGGATTCAAGGTCAGACTGCCTCGTGCGACTCTTGATGTGCACGTGACTAGTAACAATCAGAGCAGCAGGACTACAAGGGGTTTTCTCCAGAGCCTACCTCATAGCTGGCATGTTTGTGGAAGTCGAAAAGGTCCATACGACGTCATCCCCTCTATATAAGGAGACGATGAAACAACAGTTAGTCAGTGAGTACGAGACAGCTGTTTGTATGTGTGTGGTATGTCACGTATAGGTAAAGAACATTTAACGAGCGTCGAGTGATTGTGTCGTTGGAGTTAGTGTATGAGAGAAATAGGCTGTCTCTGACAGACGATAACATATGGAACAGACTATCAATAAATTCAGCTACATGTTGGAAATATCAACTTGTGTAAACCATGCTGCTACACAATGTAGGGTTTACATATACTCTGCTCCCCTAATGTGCTCAATCATTTTTTCCATGGTTGTACAAAAAATGCATTTTTCATAGTATATGTGAGGAAGTTTCATCACCTTCATCACACTTGTTGCAAAAGGGGTCTTCTGTGATACCCATTATAGACACAAATGTCTGTGAAAAGTGTAGTGGTTCATTAGGAGGTCAACAACCCTTTGTATTCAATCTTGGCCTTGAGATAGCAGCACATCCTTGTGTCTGAGGCTGGGTTCTTCAATAACTTCTCCAGTTTGCCTACGTCACATTTGTTTCAACCAAAACTCTAAATACTGCTGCCAAATCCATTGTACAAGAGTTAACCTCTTTGCAGGAATATACCTCAAAAGGGTTTTGACCCTATGAAAAGGGGTCCTAGCACTCTTTCTGCCAAGTTATTTGCTTCTTTATGCCCTAATGGCATGATATCCCACACGTAGTGTTGAGCAATTTGAATGAAAACTATCAAAATAGTCAACAGTCGCAAAGAACCAACTAATTTGGTATTTTCAGTTGGCACACAATGCTTCATTTGCTTTACCTATTATACTTGCTATTCTTCAAAGGAATAGTTTCCATTTGTTTGTTTTTTGTAGTGTGTAACGCCCGCATTTACTACTATGGCACTGCAATGACACTGATGATACATGAAATGAAGATGGAGCACTGGTGGAATGAGATGTCAGGGGAAACTGGAGAACCTGGAGGAAACCCACTGCAGTGCCGCTTCGTCCATCATGAATCCCACATGCAGTTGCCTGGTATTGAACCCAGGCCGTTCATTTGGTTTACCTAACCAATTAGACAGAAGGAATATCGGGGCCTGCCATCTAGTGTACTATGTCTAAAACAATGAATGGTGTACTTTCCCATGCAAATAATTTTAAAATCACTTAAAAAATACAGAAACTGCTGACATCTGATGACACTACCCTCTGAGCCATTTTGACCTGTACATCGTAGGATATACTCACAGATAATCATGCACTTAAGGCTTTGAAGGAATGGGTAAATTTATTAATTTAAATTGCATGGGGGAGGGAGAAATTAAAAACACGAAATTGCTTACTCTTTTTAAGGCTGCCATAATACTGTTAACCAGCACAAATCACAATAATACGAATTTGTTTATAAGTTTTCCCTTTTTACCCCTACGTTAATTAAATTTCAAAATAACTGTCAGCTAATGATAGTTCCTCAGGCTAACAGCCAGGTCAAATTTGGGTAAATGCCCAAACTTTCAGTGACTAACTCTGCCAACATCTGGACTCAAGCCTCTGGCAAAAATAAAACAGTTTTTAGGGTCTGCTAAAGATGATTTGGGTCTACTTGTAGCAGGCATTTATGAAATCCCATGTAGTTGTGGCAAAGTTTATATAGGACAGATGGGTAGAACTGTAGAAGATTGCATCAAAGAACATCAACATTGTGTTAGATTAGGTTACCCAGAAAAATCGGCAGTGGCCGAGGACACATATAATACAGATCATAAAATCAACTTTGCCTCCATAAAAATGCTAGAAAATTCCTATAAGTGCTGTAACAATTGATTAAAGAAGTTTTATACATTAAAGTTAATAAAAACAACTTTAACAGGGATGAAGGCCTTCAAATCAGCAAAGCATGGGCACCAGTTATGCAGCATGTCTTTCCACAACAGCGGAAGGAAGCCTCAGCAGTCATCTGATTGGTTCCTCATTTGTGCCTGAATTGGCCGGAGCTCGACCAATGGGAAAAGTAGATCTGCTGCAGGCTAGGAATAAATATTGCACCATCAATAGTCTAGCTTCAGTTGTCCTGAGGATCATAGGGGTCCCACTTGGATTGCGGAACTGGAAACACGAATCCACCAGCTCTAGTAGTTCTATCGGCACAACACAGAGTGGTGCTGGTGGCACTGCTAGACCCGTACGAAAATCTGATTGGCTGATTCAAGTGTTGAGGTTTTGTAACGAAAACAAACGTTTGGTGTTCTGGAAGCGTCAGCTATGTTGCATGTTGGTAAAATAAGTTTTTTCGTCGCTAAATGATCTTCGATAGAGGGGTAATTATACATTTGCATTGTTTCTAGTTAATATATGTGTGTGTAATATTGGTATTTTCTATTAATCTTGGTGAAATACGTAGCAATTAGATGTAAGATGCTTTTAACAGGTTATAGTTAGTGGAAGTGTTAACATGTTGTACTTAATTGATAATTGTATTCATTTGTATTTAATTTTCAGCCACGCAGGTAGTGGGATATGCCTACGATATATTCCTTGCAGCATTGCGGTGTAAATACCCAGTGGAAACTAAAGTTAGAATCTGAAGGTACGTTATTTATTTTCAAT
Organism: Tenodera sinensis; assembly: GCA_030765045.1. NCBI lineage: Eukaryota > Metazoa > Arthropoda > Insecta > Mantodea > Mantidae > Tenodera > Tenodera sinensis. The sequence continues at coordinate 97,507,536 of CM060969.1, read as the reverse complement.
AAGTTTTAAGAGCTTCTTACTGTACCAGTGATATTGGATGAAGATAGTGTATTTAACAAAATGTTTATCATAGCTTTTTACGCACATGTGGCAGTTAATTGCATCCATTTGTTGCACAAGTTGTAAAATACATAATTGACCTACCCTTAGAAGATGTGGAATAGTAATCAAAATTGCAGGATATTATAAGAAATATGTATTTTAAAAAAAATTACACATGGTTGTTGTGCAAAGTAATAGGCACATGATGATTTGACTAAGACTTTTTACTTGGCTGGAGATAATCAAGTGCCTCTGTTTGCGGTCACATATTTTAAATTATATTAATAAGCAAATGCAGCAATAACACTACCACATTAGAAAATACAAATGGATGCAACAAACTGTGGATAATAGAAATCGTGCTCATCATAACCTATTTCAACAAATACAGAATTGTCATATGAAACAATGAGCAGTCATTGAAATTGCCTTCAACAGTTGAGTGTTTTGTATTTGCCGAACCAAACCAAATTTACATACATGAATTTATATGTACATTAATATACAAGTATATTAACATATGATTGATATTTTAATGAATGCCTATAAAACAAGATAATCATGCTCTTGATATCTAACTCTCAAGTGGCATTTGCCAGACTGTTAACCGATTAATGTGTTTAATAGAGCATATTGATATTATAGTAATGTGTTGGCTAAAGTTGTCACGAGTGTTAAGATTGCAAACCTGCGACTTTTGGCAGAAAATTTATTTCTTGCTAGATAATCATATGTACAACTACTGAAATTGTTTATAATTAAGCTTAGTAGGTGAGCTACAAAAAGAATGAAGTTGTGCACGTTTTGTCTGAACAGCAGGCGGACAGAACTTGTTCCGCACACTGTGCACTGTCACATGACCACTACAAATGCCGATAACTTGATTCATCTTGAATGTGGCTCGTCTACTAAGCCTAATTATAATCCATCTAAAATTATCTATATTTTAAATGTAAATAGGATAATGGCCCAGCCCTTCTTTACCCAAGGCACTTTCATTACTTAGACTTTAGTTATACATAAATGTTGCTATTCATTGCATTGTTTTTTGTTTATTTCTAGGGTATGTATGGTGGAAAGTTGGAGTTAGAAGTATTCCTGTGATTGTGGGTGTATAACTTCGCAAGCTGTGCCTTTTTGGTGTCCAGTGCTGGTGCTGAATATAGTGAAATGTTGTGAAAGTGTTAAATGAAGTGAAACTGTTAAGAGGATATTTGTTGCCATGCTAATAATGATCTAGTGAATGACAAAACAGGTGTTTGCATATGGAGCAATACAGTGTTGTATATAATATATGTAGAAGAAGCCTCTTTGTGAAGTTATTTGTGCTTGTTACGCAAATATGTCAAATTGTGTTATGCTAGAAGGAATAAATAAAAGTGTCAAACATGTGTAATTGTTCCCATTTCCCTGTCAAATACCACATCCTAATGTTTGGTTGCATTGAGGTAGCTCATTAAAGTAGAAAACATTTTACTTTATGCCATGTATAGTAATTAATGGCAGCGTCAGAATTGAAAAAGAAACATCTTGTTGCTATTAAGAAAACTAGTCATTTGAATCTGCAACCATTACAGAACTCATTAATATTTCATAAAAGCTATTGATGTACAGACTATTGGACAATTTTAATAAAAAGAAATCATAACAAATAAACTGTTTTTATACCTGCTTACCTGTCAGTTTCAGCTGATTGTGTGTCCTAATGCCATATTTCTACCACTCACGCATCAAGTTTAATTTGTGAGCCTCCATAGTTGTGATTAGTTTTTAAGAGTACCGAACTTATTAAAGCACATAAAAGTTAATTTGCGTGAGCTTTAATATGCATCACCCTTAAAAACTGTAATCACAACTATGGAGACTCATGTGTTAAACTTAACGCGTCAGAGGTAGCAATATGACAGGACCACAATCAGCTGAGACTGACATGTAGGCAGGTATGAAAAATACTGTAAGAGCTACCGGCAGCGTCAGCATTCGGGAGCGCAATTTTTCATACTTTAGTTCCAACTTGCTGCACTTGGAGCGCTTCGATCGCTGTTTTGTTGACAAAATTTTAACATGTAGTTTCCGTTCTTATTACTAGGTGTTCTGTGCTGAGGATGGCAGTAGAGTTAGTCGCTGAAATCTTGGGCAGTTACCCAAATTTGACCTGCCCATAAAACTATCCTCACTAAACAATGCTGGGAAAGCATCAAATCATTAATAAATGATATAATTAGGTAGGTGACCAAAAGGTACAACTTCAGAGCTGGATTTATGACAGAACAATATTTGTAAATTTAATTTGAACTCAAAGTAAAGTTGTACAAGTGTTCAGTCACAAAGGTTATCTGATATCCCAAGGCATTGCCATACAGGCTTTCTACAAATGCAATTGCAAAACATATACAGTAAAAATGTATAACCAAAACAAATACTTAAAGACCTCAAACACCCGTTACTGGAAACCCAATAACCTTCTGTTATTAAATTGCATTCCTATTATAACTGTCTTTAATATAATTTAAATTAAATATTACTTATGTATATGTTAACATAAATACATTACCAATGCTGTCAACAATTCTGCTTTTCTCATCATAACTTATTTCTTGAACTACTTCTATGTCAGAGTCACTTGATGAACTGCTTGATTCATCCCTGTCATTGTCAACTTCATCCTGTTTCATCCAAGACTTCTGGCCTGTAATAATAACAATTTTATAAGTAATGCAATAAATTGCCTCTAAAAAGTGAACATTGTTTTGTCATTAATCTACTGAGCTTTAACCCCAAAATCTGTATATTGATTTAGTTTCCTCTTACTCTCTTGTACCTATAATGAAAAGTGTAATGAAGCTAATTCTACAAAGGTTTTGTTTATACAAGGTGCTCCCATAAAATAAGTTTCCCTGGGGCCGTGAACAGAAACAAAACAAAACTTAATGGAAAGATTTAATGGAACTGATGAGCTATTTTTCAACATATTCACCACTGGAGTTTAGTTACTTGTTACACTGTGGGACCTACATTTGTATCCCTGTGTCACAGGTCTCTGACACACTGTGACAACCATCTTCTCCTCTCTGTCAGTTTGAAAATGCTGATTCCAACTGGACACTAATCTCTTGAGGCTCTGGAACCGATGAGAAACATTGGGATTGAGGTCCATAAACCTCAAAGCTGAACGTTTGCAGTAGGTCTCTTGTCCATTGAACTATGTGTGGCTGACTGTTAATGTGCAGTAAGACAACAATGGCACTAAGCTTTCCATGCCACTTGTTCTGAATGGCCTGTCACAATTCCTGCATTGTTGTTGGAAGTATTGCTGCACATCCTTAAAGGATAGAGTGCATGTAGAAGACTCCGGCAAATGGCAGGCAGTCTTAGCAGGTGCAGAAGGGCTTCAAGAATGGACCACAGATAAGAATAAGGAATGCAGAGGATCTTGAGTTTCCTGTGGAATTTTTTACAAACACTTTGCTCTGTCTTCCTTTCTTAGAAG